>VWZI01002840.1:564200-595759 GCA_013396835.1 Psilopogon haemacephalus
TAAGGCCTTATTATGGTTTTGCTTCTCCAAAATCGAACGTCTCAAGCTGCTGCTACACTAGTGCCGAAGGGAAATTTAGCTCAAACCCGCTCTCAAGCCTACCTCTCTTGGTGTGGATTCATTCCCTGTCACGATTTTCTGCTTTAATAATTTTAAACATCGCGCACAATGGCAGGGACTCCCTAAGGTCAATTATATTTTCTCAAGGCAAGTCGGGGTTAAAAATCTTGAAAGAACGCCTATTGATGCGTTTGCAGCCTGGCTGCTTTTCCTTATTGAATTTCCTAACCCCGTTTTGCCCACCCTTAGTCCCTCTGTACGCTGCAAGTGCGCTGTGCATCCCCAGCTCCGGAGATGGGACTATTCTGTTACTGTGGGTTAGGGAGCTACGATTCCCTCTCTGAACTGCATTAGCTGACTTCTAGCCTTCACAAATGGGAAATGAAATTAATAAATTTTACAAGCGCCCTCTTGATCTAGCTAATTTACTCCACAATTGCATGGTGATTGTTAGCTCACCTAATGGCTGATAGTTCAATATACTAGATTAACTCCATCGCTGGCTTTTGTCTCTCCAAATCTTTCTTTCTATGACTCAGTCACTATAGAAAAAAAAAAAAAAAAAAAAAAAAAAAAAAANAAAAAAAAAAAAAAAAAAAAAAAAAAAAAGACATCTGAGCTTTCCTTTTCCAAACATCACCAGAACTTACAGCTTTTCATTTGGGAACATTATTTACTGCCTTTTCCTCCTTTTTGTTCTCACTCTATAGAAACACCTCACATTTTAATGTCTTCTGAACTAAAAAGCAGTGCAAGGTCCCAGGCTCCATGAGCTAGACTTCTAGTAGGACTCATTGAAGGCTTAACTCTGCATGAGGTTATCAACCCAAGCAACAGAGAGTCTCTCTGAAATCATGCTGCCTTCTCAGTATTCTGCACAAAGGGATTTTCTCCCATATTAAACTTCTTGACTGCATGGATATCTTGATGTAGTCTTGGTTTGTGCCTCTCTATTATGAACGATTTTTCCTACAACACTGTATGAAGTATTGGGTGGAAGACAGCCAAAAGTGACTGAAATTCTTGGATGTGAGTTCAAACTCACAAATGTGCATGGTTTCGCTTCCACCATTCTTTCTGAGTCACTGGCCCTGGTTTTAAGTTATCACTGGCTAAGCTGGACAGAATTTGCTACCACTTGTCCTCAACAAGCACTTGGATGCTCTCATAGATGTGCTAGACATCTCACAGCTGAGAGCTTCTGCACTGCCTGTCAGCAGCTGTAGAACCAAGCAGTTCTGGCAGGAATATTAACAGCTTTTATCTTACTTCATGCTGCTTTTTAGTTCTTTGCTCTTGAGCTATCACTGCAGGGTGAACTGGGCATGATGTCTTAGCCATACATCTTCAGACACTGCTGAGGGTGTTTCTGGCCAAGATTTCTACCTTGCTCCCATTACCTCACAAAAACAAACTGTAGTATTGTGGTGTTGCATAATCACAGTGCTACCACCAATGGCATCATTGTGGCTGTCTGTGACATCTGAGGTCACATCTAATGTGCACCACCCGAAAACTGAAGAGGTAAATGAGTAGTCAATCCAGAGAGGAAAAAAGGTGGGAGGGAAAGTAGTGGGCTACCAAATTGCACACAAAACACAGACACTATCAGGCACCTGCTAATCTGTACAGTGAGCTAAGGCACCACGGCTACTGCTGCTGCTGTTACACAAGGCAGGGCCTGGTCTCTGACTCCCTGACATACCTATGGACTTGTGTCCACATTTCCAGTAAAAATCAAACATTGAAGCAAACTGTCCTCTGTTCCATTCCTAGAATGTTTGCCAATGGAACTATTTACCTCGTTTCAAATTGTTGCCCCAAGCCAAATATATTCCCAGGGGAAGGATTCAAGACACTAGGATGCAGACCAAAACTTACAGATCATAGAAGAGTTGGAGGTCATCTTGTCCAACACCCCTGCTCAGAGTCATTCACAGCAGGCTGCCTAGGACCATGTCTGGTTGACTTTTGACTGTCTCCAAGGACAGAATTAACTAAACCTGGGAAAAATAAAATGCTCGTACACACCAACCTTTACTCTCCTACTGAAACGTGTAACTCAGTCATGGAAATGCCAGTCACTATCTCACACTGAATCTTTACTTTGAATATCTGTCCTCCTTCTGATAAATTGCTTATTTTCAAGCTAATTACTTTGAAAATTGTACCTTAATGAGTTCCTATCTGTATAAATAACATTGTGCTCTGACAGCACTGCTGACTACTTACACCCTTATAGGTACCTGGAGCTACGTGTGCACACTTACACACAAGCTGGTCATTCAGATTATGCTCTTTTTTTCTGGGAATACTGCAGTGGGAAAAGATGAAGAACAGTGTTTAAGAACTTCCAGCACCAATCCCATCTCAGTTCAGCTTGACATTTTAGTCATCTTCTCTCTGGAGCATGTTTAAAGCTGTTTTAACAAAGATAGACTCAAAAAAGAGGCAGCTTACCTCCCCTCAGCTTTTTGCCTTGCCTACTGCTGGTCTCTACACATGGATGCTCTCTTTCTCCTTCACATTTTTCTTGAAATTCAAGTCTTTGCACAGTGCTTCCTCCTTTTGCATAGTCAGCAAGCTTTCTATCTGTCTCAAATGAACCGAACATGGTCTTGGCTTGCAGTCCTATCTCTTTCAGCCTATTACTACAAGAAGCACTTCTAAACTTTGCATGGTTCTTAGTCTGCAAATGAACTCTTGGTCCTTCCAAGTCCTGCTGTAGTCTGTGTAAAATGTAGGCATTTTTATCCTGGTGGTTGTTATTACAACTCCCACCACCATTTGCATCTACAAGATAGACAGATGGATTACCTTGGGCATCATTCCATAAACAAGGGAAAGGTTATTGGTTGGAGAGTTACATGTAATAACAATGGTTATTACAGTTTCAGTTAAATACTTTATGCATCTCTTAACCAAACACCAATTCTTATTGGTATTGGTTTTGTTGACACATTCTTTCAGGGAGCCATTACATAGACGCAAGTATTTAAAAACAAGGAGCACCTAGGCAGCTGCCTGTTACTAATCAGTTCATTGTGACTTTTAAAAAGCTATTAAAAGTCCTACTGGCCAAGAGGCAAAGCTACTGTAGAGCCACAATGCTCTTTGGATTAATCAGAAACTAGATTTTATAACAAAGCTAATAAATACAGTGTGTTAATAACACCTAATATATTTTAATTAGAGTCCTCAAAAGGTATTTTTGTTGTGGATATTTATATTAGCACTGATGTCCACACCCCTGACATAGAATATGACTCTGTGAAACAGCCAAAGATCAATGACTCAGTAAAAGTTATTTTCGTAAGTCAGAGGGCTCAGTGAAGACTGAGAGACAATCTCACACTGTACTAAAACAGACCTGTTTTGAAGCTACTAAATACTGTTCCATGTTAAAATGCAAAGGCCTCATTTCTCACCTTAGTTGAACTGGAAAAGCCTTTCTTTACAAGTTTCGTCTATATAATGACAAAGAGAATGTGAAGCGTTTAAAGGTTATTCTGTAGCAACAATACGGAAAACCAGCCAGGCTTGTGCATTGTCTCTGAAAAGTCGCTAGCTTTCAGATGGAAAATACACTTATTGTTTCCTTTCAGTAGTTTCTATCTAATTTTCAATACCTTATCCTAAAAATCCTACTATCTGCATACATTGCAGTAATATCTTTCAAAGCAGTGGAAGGCAAGTTGCTAATTACATGCCATGGGTGATGGCTGCTTGGCAGCAGAAAGGCATTTTTATCTCTAGGCTTAGCATAAACTATTGTTATGTTTTGTTCCATTTTAATCAGGGTATCAAGACAATTGTCATCTTTGTACAATGATCAAATGGCCAACTTTGGAATTCAAGAAGCTCAAAAAATCATTAGGTATTTCTGTTCTAAGCTGCAAAGCCATCATTTGCTGTTCAAGTCACATGCCATGTGAAGTGTGAGACAGATTCCTTAATGAGGAGGACTGAGTATTTTCTGTCACAATTTACCAGGAAATTTTCTTATATGAAAAGAGAGGAAAGAATTTTCCTTTCTGTTATATCAGGTTCGTAGGCTTCAAGTTAATAAATATTTTAAAAAACAACAGCATATATTCAGAGTGTGAAAGCTCCTTGGTAATACTGAAATTGATTACTGAAAAGTGATAATGGGGTGGAAGAGAATTAAAAAGAAACTAAGTTGCTATAAGAACAATCAACACTGTAAAGATTCTTTGCCCTTTTAAAGAAAATTATACATAATTATAACTTCTGTTAAAAAATTATTTTAGGATATGTAATAAAGTGGGGTATTCTCTGAGCTAAGAATTTGCATTGTTACCCTAAACCAAACTAATTTTTCTCATCAATGACACAGAAAAAGTTCTAAAAAACCAGAAGCCTTTTATTTTGAAGAGGGAAAAAATGAAATTACTGTACCCAGCTCTTCAGCCCAGCAATAATCCAAAAGCAGAATGGCATTTACTGGAAAATCATCATAATTTCATCTTCCTGTTCCCTCAGCTAAAGTAACTCTGGAGAACAAGGCTCATTTTATTTTTTTTTTAATTCTATGCAAAGAAATTCCTCCTGCCTTGTGTATGCTCCTAGAACATGCAGCACCTAAAGCACAGCTTCCCTGTGCCCTTGGAAGTGCAAACAAAGAGTAATAAACAGAGCTTGCAGAGGAATGGGAAGTTATTCAGAATGCAAGGTAAGGCACTGCAGGATCAATGCCATGAATGTTTGCTATAAACTGGGAGCTCATCAGTTGGAAATCACTGAGCTGAGAAAGGATGTGGGCACTAGCCGAAGTTAGAAAATGTCTGTCAGCTGCCAAAGTGATGTGTCTGGAAAATACCACAAGTGGTGCTTGCAGAGGAATGGAAGAGGTGGAAATATTGAAAGTTTTGATGCTGTTGCATAAGGCTGCAGTAAGTCTTCACCTGGAACGCTGCATAAGGTTGAGGGAAGGTGACTCGAAGTGCAAGAGGCAGAGGGAGGAGCTGTTACCCTGATCAGAGAAATATGCAGCCTGTCAGGCAGAAGGCAAGGTGAAGGTTAAGAGGTGATGTAGGGAGATAAATATGCAGTGGTAGTTAACAAAAAAGATTTTGGACATCCCAGTGCTGAGGTAAAAGCCATGCATGTAGGCTGGTAATTAGAAGAAGCTTTTAAATCATCAGAGTGAAGCCAACTCATTCTGTGCACAGCATAGCTACCTTCAAGATGGAGCTGGAACCACTACCGGACATTATTCATCAGAGCACAAGATTGGATTTGATGACTTGAGAGGATCTTATCGATCAGTGCCCCTATATTTTTTTATTGTACTGGGATCAACAACAACAAGAACACTGACAATAAATCCTCTTCGTTGACATCTAAAGTTGCTATCAGCTGATACAGCTTCGGGGTTTTGTTTGTCACATTGATTGTTTCACGCTGTCTGTAGGCACCAGCGAAGAAAAGCACCTGCATCCTATTCACATGAATATGAAGATCACCTCCCAAAGTCATAATTTTTTAATGAAAGCTTGTTTCTGGAACACAAGATGTTACCCTCCAGGGAAACATATCAAGTTGTCATCTGTCCCAGAAGTCAACAGGTTAAAAAAAAATAAAGAAGAGGGGAATGTTGAGAATTTTTTTTTCCCCTGCTAGAATTAATTTGAATATTTTATTTTTCTACTTATTAATATTTCAGTTCTCCCCAAACATGAAATGGATTCAAATATCAGATATGCTGGCAGAACTCTTATTTTTGTGATATATTATTTTGACTTAATCACAACAAATTCTGCCAATAGCTTGCCCATACATAATTATGCACCATGCACAGAGATCTTAATTACCCTGTTCATCAAGTAGGGATATCCATGATGGCACATATTATCCAGGGTATTATCCTATATTGTAATGTGTAACACCATAAGAATACCATGTGGGAGAAGGATTTTTAAAAGGGTATGGGCTAATAAGTGTGCTTTATTCCACTCAGAAAACTTAAGACAAGTCTTTATCCAGAGAATGTAACCACATCAAAAAGTTGGCACCTTAAAGGTAAACAATAACCCAGAGAGAGTGAAGATTAAAATGAAAAGCTGAAATTTTCCATTGTTATTAGTGCCCCACTGCACTAGATATTGTGCAAATACATGAAAAAGGTGGCTGCTTTCACAAGGAGTTTAATTCTACCTTTCAGCTGGTGTTGTTCTAGTGAAGAAATTGTAGTAGGTTTAAGCTAGCAGCTGGTGGTCATATAACAGCAGTGAATTATAATGCTTTATAATGTCATGGATTTTCTGTGTGGTTCCCTGTGAATTTTACCAGGAACTGTGCTTAGAAAATGATGCTTCAGCATGGCCCCAAGTGTCAGACTTAGCACTTAATTTTGTTTACCTAGTATGTGACACCCTCCACCTTGTGCACTGAGACTTCTCCTAGGGTCTGAACTCCACAAGAAGGGGCACAGAAGGAGCTGGAGATTGAAAGCTGACTTACACAAATCCGGATATGGGCCTCTGTTCAGTATTTGCCTGTGAAGACTCTTGTGTATTTGAGATGGTGTACATGTCTTTAACATTAAGGGATGCTTCTATCATCTTTCAGTTCAGCAGAGGGAGCACAACTGGTATCTATCGCCTGAAAACACTACAGTGATTCTGTAAAACTAGGTTGTATCTCTCAGCACGATTTGTTATGAGCTAGATACTACTGAAAATCCTGATCCTGCAAATTAATCAAACGCACATTTGACCTGATACATAGGAGCAGCCCCTGTGCCAATGAATCCTGGTAATTCCTGGGTGATGCCAGAGGCTTGAACATGTAATTGAGAATGCAAACAATTCTAGTACTGTAGTAAGGGAATTGAATTATGGATTGAGTCAAGGGGCAAAAGCCTCTTCCCATGGCTTACCCACCAATGCAGGGGGGTGGAAAGGTTCCTGACTACATGTGACATACTCCGTCCCTTCCAGAAAACAAATGAATCACTATCAAATAAAGAACAAAATCAAGCAACACTCGCAAGCTACTTCTAGATCTTGTGTTTCCTGCAGTATTATTCTCCCACCATGGTGAAAGCCCGGATTAATTCTCCGAGTTTCTTCAAGAGGCACTTAAGGAAAGGCAGACCTGGGCTGCTGCAGTGTGCCCGCAGGGAGCGTTTCTGCTTCTTCCTGCGCTGAGCACATTCGCTGCTGCCGTGAGCGGGGCAGAACTCAAGAGATGAACTACAGATGTGACGGCCACTGTGTGCTCCTACCACTGAAGGCCACGAGCAAAGTAGCTACATCCTGCTCTCCCAGAACCTTTCTGCTTCTCTGAGGAATTGTTTCTTCCCTCTTTTATTCCTTTTCTACCAGCACAGTCCCTATGACTTAAGAGGTTCCTGTCCAAAGAGTCTGCAAATAGGTAAGAGTCTTAGAAAACAGGGTGAAAATTCTCTTTCCCCCATATTTTTCTTTTCCCTTCATTTTCCTGCCTTCTCACTTTTCTATTCCTTCCACATACCCTTCTTGTCCCCTCTTCTGCTCTTCTCTTTTTTTTTCTCTTTCCCCAGAGAAGCCAGACATAAATAAGATGTACATGTTTAAAACAAAACCGTACACATTATACGGAACTACAATAATATTGATCTCAGCAAGGCTATTATCAGGTGAAAAAAGGACAACATTTACACTATAGCAGCAGTGGTCTAAGAAAATACAGAAAAGCATTGTCGACTTTTATAAGCCACTTTATACAAATGTAAATTGAGCATGTTCATTCCTGTTAAAATATCTAACCTTCTGACTAGCAGTCCTTGGCTTCAGAGGCTATCAGTGACACTGCACCAAGAGAACTCTCTGCATGGAGACTGACCTTCTCTTCCTCTCTCCTCCCTTTCTTTTACTCTCCATATAAATCGAGTATTAAAGGTTTGTAATTTTAATGGCATCAGTATAAAAACCTCCAAGTGAAATGCAGCCTGCAGAGGCTACAGAAATGAAGATGTAATTTTACAGTGCAAGAAACAGATACATCAGGACCGCTGGAAAGGTTCGTAATTGTGAATCTCTAGGCTTGTGACACGATAGTCTTAGGCAGCAGTTAAGTGATTGACTTTACTGTGATATTGGAGGCTGACGACTGCTGTCTCTGATTACCTTTCTATTCAATGGGTGGTGGGCTAATCCCCCTAATCAGTCTGATGAGCTTTGGTCTCAAAACACAGTGGTTTGCTGTGATCAGTGAAATGCTGAAAAAGCCTCAAGGCTTCCCAAACCTAACTATTCAATTTATTCATCTCACCCATGCCTCCAATGAGTAACATGATAACATTTACCCTGTCAACTTTTCCTCCTGATCTAGTACCCAATGGGAGTACAGGGGCAGAATATCTGACTGGTTTGAAGATGGAGTTATCTATTAAATGCCATAAGGCAAGTGAGAGAGCTGAGGCATACTGAGTTTAGTGAGTGAGCACCAGAGCCAGGAGAAGAACTGAAGCGTTAGGATTCCTACTGAGGAGCTTTTGCCTCAGTATGTTTTTGTGTCAGGTATTTTTCACTGAGGGGCACTATTCCCTGCTAGGCCCTCCAGTTAGTTCAGGGCATTGTTTTAAAATTATTTGCTAGAAATAGCATTTTTACTCTTCCAGACAATATCTACCATCTGAAGCTTGTCCCCGAATGCTGATTGGAGAAGGTGCATGTTTTGCTTGTAGAACAGGAGCATTCTCCTTCTTTCTTTATCTTACCACTCCACTATTTCTTCTTTTTTACATAAACAATGTCCAAAGCACCCTCATCATGTCTACATACAATATAACGGAATGAATGAAAACAAGGAATGACTTATGCATACTTGACTGTGCTCTACAGCTTATTAGATGAAGACTAATTACTATTCTGGACAGGGACATATTCTTCTCAAAAACCCATCTTTGTAGATTTCTGGTACTCAGCCTTGTGCCTTCTGCAAATGCACATTAGCACGTGTGATCTCTGCTGTACCACGCACAGTCTATATGGCTCTGAAGGAGAACGGAAGCAGGTTCCCTTCTAGCACACTGCCGTAGCTGCAAGATACAGCTCCTGTTATATCACGTACTCACAAATGATTCTGCTCTTATGTTCTATGACAGATGTCATATTCCAATTCCTGCCAGATGTTGATGATGTTATTTAAGGAAGAGGAATTAATCCTCTCCCTTTTTCCTTCGCCATCATAGGCATGCATTATCCTCTCTGCCTTGGTAGTCACTTGTGAGAGATGAGTCTGTCAGTTTATACAAGAGTGAGAATTTCACTACTGACATTTGACAGAAAGCCCAGGGTCTGCATCTTGTGAGAAGTCACATGCAGATTTGTAGTATATAACTGATCACAGAATCACTGAGGCTGGAATAGACTTCTGAGATCATCAAGTCCAGATGCCTTCTTTAAGAAAGAATCTGTACTTGAAAAAGCATGAACTGTTGATCTGTGTTCACTTGGTATCAGAAGAAGCCAATAAAGTTTGTACTTAAGTCACTGGACAGGTATATTAGCTATTGCTCAAACCAGCAAAGCAGTAAATTAAAACCAGACAAGCTAATTTTTCCCCTTCTCCTTTCATTTTCTTCAGTTTTCAAAATGAAGTGATCAAACTCAAATTCAATTTGTCTCCTCCCACAGTATCCTGCTCTGTACCCATGTACACACTGAAAAAAGCAGATTTTCAAGCTCCTTCTTCCAGAGGTAACACAGTGACAGCATGCAGGTGAGACAAGCCACATTTCTAGAACTCTTCTTCTGAAACTGGCAGAGTAATGAAGAATGTTCCCTACCTCTTAGTTCTCAGACTGCCGTATTAAAATACTTTTCAGTAATTGTGAAATTTCCACTTATTTTATATTGATATTTAGGGTAGTACTGTTATTACTGTGTGAATATATATATCTGTACAAGAAACACTCAGGCATTCTCTATCTACCTACAAGACACATATTTAAGTCAGGAATTGAGGAGCAAAGCAAATGACAGATTTAGTGATGGTCAAGGGATAAAGCAGAAGCCAGAAGAACAGTTAGAAGCATTAAGGTGAAGTGTACTGGCTTGCAGCCCTTTGCACGTGTTGCACTCCCCCAGTGGAGTGACTCATCATACTCAGCAATGAAATACTTTGGCTAAGTCCAAGAAGTCAGAACCACTGACAATACAGACAGTGCCACACACAGATTGCAAATCAGGGGTGGGACACAATACTGTAGTTGTTAACAGCATTAGGAAAGACAAAAGGACACACAGCAGCGCGGCAAGGCAGGTAAAACCAGCTCCCTCCCTAGTCATCCAAAGTTTCCTTCAAAACCAGCTGTCTGTGCACAGCAAAACTCCAAGCACTAGAGTATACAGACAAGAATCTCAACAAACTTTTCTTATTTCTTCCTTCTTGTTGCTGCCACAATGGAGAGGCAAATCTGTACAGCTTCATTTGCAATACTCTGTGACTCCAGGGTCACAGCTAGCAGCAAATGGGCAGGTACTTGCTCATTTACTGTGTTCCAGCTAAGAAATGAGACAAAAGTAGGCTGTGATAGTGGTAGTTACTCTCCTTGCCAAAGGCATCTGTCGGGAACTAAACTGACAACTCTCACTTAACAAAAGTTGCTTAATGGCAATTAAGAAAAGTATACTATGAATTCCTACTGCATACAAACTTACCACTGACTTAAGAGAATATTTTGTTTACCAAGAAATGTAGGACCAGGTATCAGATGGTAGTGGTGTGGACACAAGCCAGCTTGAAATATCAGCTCTAGAAGCAAAAGGTTCTAGAAGCATAATGACACCCTTGAGACATCCAGTTATACAGGTTAAAAATAAGGAATTGCATCCTTTTCTCCAGCCCTTTAAATTAAAACAAAAATATTTTTCCATGTAATCAGTAGCCTGTATTTTCAACATGATCTAATGAGTGTGATGACAACTGCTGTGTTCTGTGCAGTTTTACAACTATTGCACAGAAAATGCCCCCCTACTTTGCAGCAGACAGTCCCAAGTGCAACATTTTTTTCCTTTCAGCTTTAAGTGAATTTTGAAGCGTTTGTTGACATTGTTGTCTGTGCAAGCTTTTTATTTGTCTTTTGGTTTGAATTAGATGTGCCATTTGCAGTATGCCTTCTACCAGGTGAGAGAATAGAAGAGTAGGAATCCAGCTTTACACAACAACCAGCAACACAAATTTCTAAAGCACGCCAAGAGGTAGCATAATGCAGGGATAATTTCTGCATTGTAGACAGAACGTGAAATATTTTTATATCCCTAGTCATTAAGAAACTGAGTCCATTAGTTTGACCTTTTGAAATCAGGTAGTTACCCAGAAGTTTGTCTTTAAATTTGTTTTATGAAACCAAGGAAAGAAAAATCCAATAGTCAGGAACTGGGAAATTGGCACTGTGTTGAACACTCCGCTACTTCTGCATTACATTGACAGCTTAGGTAGTATTCTTACAGGAGAACTGGGAGAAGTTAAAACACATTAACCCTCCTGCCACCTCATGCTCAAACGTTTGTGGACAAGATTGATATTCAAATTACAGTGCCTGTTCAGTTTAACTCATTTCTTCAACTGCTGACCAAAAGTAGAAGGATTTCAGAAGTGATTTCTCCTCCTGCTCTTTGTGATTATACATTTTCTGAACTGCCACTTGTACTTTTGCTGTGTACAATAGGGAAAAGAGCTCTGCATATAAGCTGGTGTCCTGGGCTTACTGAAACTTTAGGTGAGCTCTCCAGTGAGTGTCCAGCAACCACTCACTACTCAGTGTCAATGCAAAAACTCAGCTTTATTCTATGCCCTCTTCCAACTGACTGCACAACAGCAACAGTTTCATATGGGCAAACATAATTGAAAATGTAAAATACAAGAAAAAGGACACAAACCAGAAAGACCTTACGTGTAATGAAGAATTTTTGAAGTTACAGCATCTGATAATATTTCCTCCTTTCCAAACCAAAACTACTGTCACAAGCCTTGAAAACTGATGTTGAACTAAAATCAAACTGCAGATACAACTAGCCTTAGTGATCTGCATGCATGTTGTTATTGCTTTCAGTTATGTTAGTCAGAATTTATCTCACTGGCTGACTTCAGCTCAAACTTTTTTCTGTCACAGTGCTTATCTACCTTTATTTCAGTGGTGCCTATTGTCAGGAGCAGAGGCAATGAGCACAAACTGAAACACAGGAGGTTCCCTCTCAATATCAGGAAACTTTTTTTTTACTGCAAGGGTGACCAAGTACTGACAGAGGTTGGCAAAGTCTTGATCCTTGGAGATGTTCAAAAGCCACCTGAAGATTGGCCCTGAGCAGCCTGCTGTGGGAGCCTGCTTGAGCAGGAAGGCAGGATCAGCTGACCTTCAGAGCTGCCTTCCTACCTCAGCCATTCTGTGATTTCTGTGAAATCAAAGCATTTTACTGCACAGTTGCTACTGCCATGAGGGCATTCTGTCACAAATATCTTCAACTCTTGTTTTTTTGGTAGATTCTCACTGCTGAGATAACTGTTTGACTTATGTGACTTCCTTGAGAACTAGTTCTTTTCATATACTCTTTACCTTTTCTTATACTATTATCTTGCTCCTGTAGACCTTACTCAATGAGTCAAAACCTTCACTGATTTTAGTGACAATATTGATGCAATAATTGCTGCAGGGTTGAGACCTAGAAAATCCTCAACCTTTTATCTTACTTTTTTTTTCTTTTAAATTGTGCTTTTAGAGGCAAATTATCTACAGTGCTTTCTGCAGTTTATTTATGCTTGAGAGTGCAGAAATACACTTGCTGCACTCTTTTTCTGCAAAGCCATTCCCCCTGCTGATAGCTGATATGATTAAAACCCAAACCCTAATGTTTCTAACTGATACTTGAATATAGACTGGTGCTATGTGAGCAGCCATACAGCCTCTCTGCTCTCAGAGATGGGCTTCTGTTGTGCCAGCTTGACAGATCCAGCTAGCCTTGCCAGCTTCTGAGTTTCATGAGTTGCTTTGCTTTAAAAGCAATCTGTGGTGCTGAGGCCTGAATAAGTACAAGATATGTTACCATCAGATATACAAACAAACTCTCTGAGGTGCAGTAGATGTTCTTATAAGAACGTTCTGCTCTGCTTGGTTCAGTCTTCTTGGTCTGTAACTTTTAGGCTATGCTGTAGCTGGAAATAATTCAAAAGCTGGGAGAAAAAAAAAAATCTAATTTCAGAGAAGCTTGCAGTCATTTTCAAAGAAAACTTAATTAGTTTTCTATCCTAGTGACCAAAAAGCATGTCTTTTCTTTTGTCAAAGCTGAAAGAATTATGGAAGGTAGGCACAAGTATATGTTGTGATTCTAATGAAGCTTCTCCCTAGTTTCAATGCAGCATACGCCAAAGCAATCAGACTGAATTATATACAGGGAAAACAAAACCCCTAACCAATGCCAAACCCTCTTTGCTCCTACTTTTGTATAATTTAAGGGAAGAGTTTGCTGAATCTAATTTGTCTTGATTATTTTTAATACTATAAAAAAATGAAGAGATTTATTGTTCTTCTCTTGACCTCCATTACTTACACAACTTGTGGTTTGCTTTTTTCTTCTGGTTGATACTTAACCCATTCTCAAGAAGAACAGCCTGAACAACAGTCTACTTCAAAAACTGAAATGAAATCACCATGAAGTCCTAATTATTGTTCATGGAGCTATATATCTCCTTAAAAATAATTTATTTAATGTAATTCTGTTTGGGGAACATCTGTGGAAACCTGATCCAGTTGGGATTGTCCCCGATTACAGCAAGGAGGTTGAACTAGATGACCTCTAGAGGTCTCTTCCAACCCAATGTGTTCTGTGAGTCTATGGAACAGCACGTGTGGGAATGCGGCTGTGAAATAGCTCCTGCTTTCTCTGAGCCAGTTTAAGATAATTAACTGAAGGTCCAAAAGCTATTTCTCTTGTGCTTATTTTTAAAATAGACACAGGATTGCACAGTTAAGATATGAATCAGAGGACAGGTAGAGCTTTGAATATACAACTCCGAGTTAAGGTCATTATAGACAGCTTTAGAAAGACTAATTTTATTTTTGTTCAGTGTCCATGGATTTTCATGCCACATAATTTAAATTAGTTCTTATATTTATGCAATAAGTACATGGTGATATTTCCTTTGTTGCACAATATGGAATTCTAACTTTCCAACTTGTTAGCATGTTGGGATTGCTCCTTCTGAGTGGAGATGGTGTCTCTAAATTGCTCCGAGGGAAGAAGAGAGAGGAATAAATCTGATAACTACATTAAGATGACAAATGTGAAAGGTTGATGATATATGGAAATAGTCAAAGTTGTGGATATTTTACTCAAAGCTAAGAAGTTCCTTCTACAGACTGCAAGAACAGGGCACAGACTGAGGACATTACAGAAAACCAAAAGACCAGAACATGTTACCATTCAAATAAAGACTTGTGTGGATGACTTAATCATTTTGCCTTACCCCTATTGAACATGACAGCAAACCTTTAAGTTAACAAGTTGATGAAATGCTTGTGTTTAAATCTGTAAGAAGTGTAGAGTTAAGAAAAAATCTGCAGTAGAAATATTTGAACACTTTATCCTAATATTTATTGGCAAAATTGTTTCCTGTAAGCCCTTGACATTGAACCCCTTCGCTTTGTTAACTGCTGGACAAACACAGAACAAACCCGACTGTGTCTGCTGAAGAATGCAAATAGCAGGGGAGAGATGAATACAGACACACCAAGGACACACAAAGAAACTTGTTTGTAGCTTTCAAGCAGTGCAAGAAAATTAGAGGTAGGATATCTGAAGGGGTTGAAGTAGGAGTTTCACAAAAGGAAGCTGAGGTGAAGATCAGTGGGGTTTTGAAGTGCACAGAGAAGCTGAGAAGGATTTATGGATTTGGATGGCATTGAATATTGCTCTCCTTCCCCCCAAACCAGTCAGACTTTGAAATGTGTATTACTGGGCTCCCCTCCTCATTCCCATTCCTCCCTCAATGCAGCAGCCTGTAACAGAGATTCCTTGCCCCATCCTATCCTCCAGCAACATGTGCACTCTTGCCTCTGTATGGCTTTGTTTGGGTCTGCAGTAAGAAGAGAAAGAAACTGCTGAAGGAAGCAGGATGGTGATGTGTAACTGTGCAGAGGAAAACAGTCTGGCTACTTACGAAATAGTTGCTGCTCTAACAGGTAAGTCTCCTGCCTCCTCCAGCATTGGCAGAATGGCTCTTTACTGCTGCCATTAACCTGTTGCCCGAGAGAAGCTGCTTACCCTGCTACACTCAAAGCTGGCCCTAAGTCAGAATCAACTATGGAAGTTAAGAGATGTTACACTAATATTTCTGGTGTTTTGTAACAGACTGGAATTCTGTACCACCTACCCTATGGGTAAATGCTGTACAAAGCAGAGTGGAAAAGAATTTATACCTTCTACACAAGTGGTCATCTGGTTTTAGTTACTAGTAGTATGTTCACTATCAGAACTAAGAAACACCCTTTTTGAAGCATCAAGATAAAGAGGGTAAGTTACATTTTCATTTAGTTTGTGTATTAGTAGTGCAGAATAATCTGAACCCCTTCCAGATATCCTGCAAATAAGATTCTTACCATTATAAGAATTTCATTTGCAGGAGGCTGTACAACTTATCAGGCCTAGCATAAATATATTTGAATAAACAATCATTTACACAGGGTGAAAATATCCAGCTCAGTGCAAGAAGCATTTCTTTTTGTCCATTAAGTCCTAACTCTGACAGGCACTGACATTTATCTCTGGTATTTCCTTCAATTGTTCTCATTAAAATTGAACTACAATTACTTGTAGCCTTGCGATGTGTTAAAATGAAGAAGGGGGAAAAAAGGGTACTTTGAGAGCAGTTAATTTGGAATTAGATTAGTTTCTTCACAGATCAGAAGAGATGTACATAGGAGAGAATTTTATTGAATTACACCAGCATGCTTCACTATGTAAGAAAGAGCAAAGGACAGTGAGACATTACTCCTCACGGAACTGCAAAGCTATATCCCCAATCAAATCCAATCAAGAAGAGAGAAAAAATAATATGAAAACAATTCTGTTCTGAAGGATCATTTATCTTTTAAGTCAGGTAAAAATAGAACAGTTTGGTGTGCCAAAAAGTAGTTTTAAACATAACTCTTATTTGATTCAGGAGGCATTTTTCCACTGGCTTCAGTCAGCGTCCTCCTGACCTAAAAGGCACTGCAACCCGCCTGGGAGAAGTCTGCTGTGACTTGGTGATGATGCAGGAGGTCAGATGAGTCACTGGGCTAGACACTGGCTGCTGATTATGGAATGGTGATCTTGACACTTCTAGGTCCATCTTAAGGGAATAGGAAAGCATTCTAATCAAAACACATAGAGATACTGACTTCAAAGTGCTTCTTTTTCCAAAGAATAAAATACGAGAGAAATAGGTTTGTAAGAACATTCAGACAGAATATATGAATAAAGTGTATTTAAAATCAAGATCATACTGTGAAGAAGGAAGAGATTTCCAGGCAACTTATGGCTCAGTACAGAAATAAAGTTAACAACAAAAAATAAAGCCCACTTCTAAATCTAAAAATGGAATAAATGAGGACTAGATGGACAACAGCACAAACTGCAGGTTAAAAAGTATAGAGATTTCGTATGGGTTACTAAAGCCTCAAATCCATTATGGCTGATAGTAGAGATGTAGAAGAGTTGAAATTATTTCAGAAACATTTTTTTCTGAACTTAGAAAAAACAGGCTGGTGTATCTATATCCTCTGAAAACAGGTGTTTTCTAGTCTATCAAAGAGGATGCTAAACCTAAGTCATGAGAGAGAAATTCATTTTAGTAATGAGATCTAGGTTAGTTCTGCCCCGAAGCCTGAAGTTTTGGCTCTGCAATTTTTAAACCAATACATTTTTCTAAATAATCTTTGAATACCAGGGCACAACAGATCATTAAGGTACCAGGATTTTGTGCCAGTACTTTAAAACCTCTGTATGAAAATTAATAGCTTAATTTTAACCTTCATCCCTGCTGGAGAAAAGCAAGCAAATACAGCATTGTTAGCTAAGGATTCAGCTGCTCTAAAGAGTAGATGTGAGTGAGATCTGCATAAAACTCTCTGTATCCTCAGGCATTCTGGTGGCAGAGATGCCAGTGATCCAGACCCAGAAGAACTGACTGGAAGACAAGCATCTATTTCCCATCAAGCACAGAATTTAGCATGGACTAAAGGGCAGCCTGATGAGTGAACTGAGCACGCAGAGTGTGCTGCAAGATGAAATGACTCCATGGTTGCTGGCTGCACCAGCTGGTTCCACGTACAGATGGAATCTAAGCAGAGCAAGTGATTCTGATTCAAGGTGGGAGAAAAGGAGAGAAGTAAATGTATGCATCTGGCCTGACATATGTTTTGGCTGAGCTCTGTGAAAGGGAAAAGATACGTTGTGCAAAGAAGTGTCACAAAGACCAAGTGATAAATAATGAATAACGATTCTGCATTGTTTGTTTACAGAATACCAAGAGCATCCTGCTAGGTGCCTTTTCAATTATCATTCATTCTGCAAAGCCCTACTGTGATTGCTTTAACCTTGGTTCTAAGACAGAACTAATGGCAATGAGCAAGCATATTGGTACAGCCAAGACATCAAGGAAAGAATGGTGAAAAGTGTATTTATAAAGCAGGAAAATCACATTAAATTTGCTATGCAATAGAAGCTACATTGCAGGCAGCATCTGGGAAAAGGATGTTCACAAACCAGTAACATCTTGTTAAAACTAACGCGCAATAAAAGCCAGGATTTGCAAGAGTTTTCAGATCAAGGCCCTGGAAATGGACGTTTGACCATTTCCAGTATTTCCAGCTTCAGGTACAGCTCAGGAATCAACTGGGAAGCAGCTCAGTTTGAGAAATTAGTTTTTTTCCTCATTAATCAAACAAAGTTGCAAACGTGGCCCACTAACCAATTACACAGCAAGTGACAGCATTTTAAAGTACTCTTGAATGTAATTGAACTATCTTGATGAATAAAAGAATGAAAATATATGTCTGCTTCACAACCCACAGCCTTCAAATAGTACGTGGCTGTACTTTCAAATGTGTTATGCTCCTACACCCAAAACTAGTCAGAATAACTGTATTTAAAAAGAAATAGTGGTTTGGGACATTTTTGAGCAGCTAGACAAGCAAGTAACCTTGTGAATTGACCCAAACCACTTCTGCATTTTTGTTTTGTTGTTTTTTTTTTTTCCTCACCAAACTGAATTTTCTATTAGACTTTTACCATACAATTCTGAAATGAAAAATATTTCTCATGTGTTGATTTAAAAGCTTCAGGATGTCTTGACTTCTCATTTTTTTGGAAAAGAAATCTGCTGAGTTCAGTGCAAATGTGCAGGAATGGGTTGGATCTGTTCAAGAGAGCATGTGTATAGTGTCATTTGAACCACCTTTGTGCCAGCTCTGATTCTTTTTCCTATAGAAGGTGTAATCTGAAATCTGCTGAGGTCAATTGGAATTTTCATGTGTCAGTAAGCAAATATCAAACTCCCCACTGCTCAGACACTGTTATACCAAGGGAACTTGATACAGAAAAGCACAAAATATTAAAAGTAAACACTGAAAAGTGAAATTAATGTTGTTAGAGCTCCAGAAGCTTAAATCCTGAGGCTATTCAGCAACAGTAAACAAACCTTTCTCAAGGTAAGCTACAAAACCTCACACAAGGTGATCAGGGTGAAATGAAGCTCCAGAAATGTACTCAGGATGCAAAAAATAGCCAGAGAAAGAGAGAAATGCTGTGGTTCACGTAGGATTCTGCAGTTACAGGGATAGAGCAGAAGCTGTTGGGGAGATCAAGGTGGTACCAAACAAATTATTTCATTAGGGACAATATTTTGCCCCTTCTGTACCACCTGCTAGCAGGAGAATAAGGGTGGTGATGAACAGCCTTGTCCCCTACCAAGACAAAGCCCACGTGAAAGACATGGGCATCTCAGAAACATCACTGCAAAGGGCTGATGGACACCAGTGTGAGAGCAGACGTTAGACTGCCCTTGAAGAGAGCAGTGGACAGAATTCTTCAAGTGTCTGATAAACTTTGCACCCACCAGAAAGAAATCTAGGATCTGTGTTCTGCAGACCTCAATCCCAGGTAACAAATTTATTTTTCTTTGCACTTAGGGAGATTTTTTCCCCCCAGATTCATTAGACTAGAGTAAAACTCACCACTGCTATTGCAGATGCATCATGCTTATATCCTAACATCATGTTTTAGCCCTAAACCAAGCCTTGGCCATTCACACACACTAAGCCATTATAAGATCTCTCATTTAGTTCTGTACCAGAAGCAAGCTCGTGTGCATTACATACATGAACATTCTGGCCTCATGTTTTAAACATCTGAAAAAGCCAATTAAGCTTTTCCCTGATCCCATTGTTTCTTTCTTTTCCATTAAGGCTTCTTTATAGCTAAGATCCCTGTATGGGATACATCTCCTACAAAAGTAGCATCAGACCAAGAAGCCGAATTTTATTCCTCTTGCATAATGAGCTTCCAGTATGACACTAACAAAGACTCTGTTCTTATGTAAAATAAGCAAGCAGGATTAAAAGAGCAAGGGCTGTACTTTAGGTTCATTTCTCAGCTGTGGCTCACAGTTCTTCCATGAACTGTATTATCTAATTAAAAAACCACTGAATGTCACATTGCTCAGTCAGACTGCATGGGAAGCTGCTGCTCTTCTGACAGTGACAGGCATCGCAAGGAACTGGTGAGATGAGTGACACCAATGGCAGTGATGCATAAATCCAAAGTGCAACAAAGGCAATGGAAAAGTATTCTTCCAGAGTGACTCCACTCTTTTTGGCAAAGACTCAGATCAATGTATTAAGGACCAAAATTTGGTTTGGCATCTCTCTCTCTTCGCCTCCCCCACCCCTTTCTATCCAGAGTGAAACAAGCAAACAAAATCCCTAAACCAGAGGTGCATGCAGACTCTTTCTCACTGCAGAAAACTTGAGCACAAGACAGAGATAAAGAAATCTGACTCTCAAAACTCAGAGCACTAATCTGGAACTTCTCCATAACTATTATTTTTGCAAAGCTTAGCAATGGGCTCTCCAGAGTAATTCGTGTTGTAACAGCACCACGTAAAGGAACAAACAAAAATTGAACATTTATATACTTTTCCCCCACCCCCCTGCACTTTGTAAATTAAAGAACTACTACTCAGGGATGTAATTAAAACTGCTTTTTACTTTATCTGAAAGAGACTGCCAATGTCTAAGCACATTTCTTTTTTCTTGAGGAAAGGGAATACGTTTGAGGTGTTTGGGGTGCAAGGTTTTTAACTGAGCAGGTTGATGTCTGCTTTTGCCTGGATGCTTTTTGTAATGGTCTTTCCCACTGAAGCTACAGGTAGTTCCAACTTGCATGAGCCCTCAAGTGCAGCAGATCATCACTGCTGGGCCTAAGACGGTGCTCAGTATTAGGGATGTGCTCAAATACTTCCCTGGACTACTGTATGTTAACAGCCTTTTGCTCAAGACGTATTTCCCACTTACAAAAAAGCATTGAAAATAAAGTGCTAGGATGATATTTGAGTGTTTCCTTTACTCAATTTTTAATCTGATTTTCATTCCATCAGGGACCAGGGTGTTTATTGGTATAAAAAGATGGATCTGGCATTTGTGCATTCAGCCCTTCATACCAAATCAGTGCCTGTCTGCCTTGGTCCCACATGATAATCCTGGTGACTATAATTATTTACTTTTGAGATGATTTCCAGATGATCGTGCTATTTTTTTTTTTTAACTAAAAGTAGTTCTGTGGGGAGGAAGGAGGAAGTTTTTCATCAGAATACAAAGAGAAATGATTGCTTTCCTCCCAGACTAAAGTACAAACTGAATATATTTAAAAGCAATGTAGTGATTCAGACCTTTATCATTCCTCTTCTTGTAGGAAAATCACAATGATTTGATTGAAAATAATAATTAAGAAAGTTGCTGTTGTGTTTCACATAATGAGAAATTAATCTCTATTTTCATCAATGAGCAGGAGTGAAACTCATCAGTGCAGTAAGTCTGAATAAGGGCTTCCAAGCACCACAGAAATCCAATGACATCTTCCTTCCAACAGTCATCTCTAACACCTCAAATTTGCAGTGGTTCTCTGATCAAGAAATGACCATATTTGGAGCAAGATGCATCATAAAATTGCACCACTGTTTATCCATATCATACTGTTATCACTAATTTGTTGACTAGCTTCACCTCAGGGTCTCTTTAATCACTACCATTTCCCAATTTTCTCTTGCTCACTGAATGGTTTGCTCAGGATTAATTTCCCCAGGAGAGATCTGTCTGCATTTTTTTTTTTCAGGTTGATTTTCATTTTGCATTTCCAGTGCATATACTTTTCTCACTAGGCACTCTTTTGTTCTCTATTCCCGTTGTGTTTATAGCACCTCTCACCTACAAATTTTATTAGCATTCTTTTTCCTCTTCTCCAAAATGCAGCTTTTCCCACTGTTCCTTGATGATGAAGCATTCTCCCCAACAGAACAACAGAGCTCTTAAAACGATGACTTAAAGAAGTAATTTTGTTTAATTGAAAAAATATCTCATTTATCTCCTTTACAGAGTAGTTTAATCATGTCTGGCTCATATATTTGAAATCTTTATAAGTGAAAACCAGCAGCATAATTCAATACTATGAAGTCTGGGAATCAGGAACTGGTCCACACTGCTACCTGAAGCATAAAATATGCTCATTTCTCCCTGACAAGGCACCAGCATCCATGTCTTCCTGGCAATGTGAAGCCGAAAGCAGATGCATTCTCTTGCTTTCTATGCATAAAAACAGGAATCAATGTTATTCGTGTTTTGTCCTTCCCTTTTGGTGATTTATGTCACTGAAATGGTTGACTTTTTTGAACCACACTTTTCCTTTCCATCACATTCTGTATTGGCAGGCTATCAAAGGACACTTCCTGTAGGGGATCATATCTAAAGCCCTCCTGAAAGCACTTCTTTGCCTATGAAAATCATTAAACAGCCACAGTTCAGAAGCTGGGTTTGCAGCATTTTCCCTTGCACTTTTTCATGGCTACTCTCTAGGTCCTTGCCCTCTAATCCTACTTCTGCTTCCTAATCCATTCCTGTTTATAAGACAGACATACAGAGGTTGCAGGAAAATATATTTACAGCAAGATCAGAAAAAAAAGGACCAATATTTTCTAATCTGACTACTTTTTCCCTAACCATGGACATTAAACAGGCCGCATCATAATTATGTGTTTTCTACCTCGCTGACCTTTGCTGTCTACTGCTGTATTCCCAGTCTTCTTGACATTGCCTGACCCTTGTGAATGTTTTTCCATTATGAGGTGATTACAAGCCATGTTTTTCCCACAGTCTTACTGAAAATACTAATATCAAATCACAGTACAGAATAATCATTAAAATTTGTGCTAGGAGAATCTAGAAGCTTTATTTTCTCTTGAATGCAGAAGAAATGTATAAAATTTGGCAAGCTGTTCTTATGCAAATACTTTCTTTCCTCACCACCAATACAATGTCCTAGTTATTTAAGGGCTTGCTTGTATGCTGCAAAACCCCACGGTTTGTGTGCACTTCAGAGACTGACAGGGATCACTTTTATGTTGTAAACAATGCAGGTGAGTAGCTGCAGTGCAAAGACCTGGAAAAAGGAGAATGAAAAACATAAGATCTTTAGAGGGGCTGTGTGGAGATGGGCTCCCAGAGGCTGAGAAGTTCAGCTCCAGAAGATTCTCTCTGTTCCTCTGCAGTTCTGCTGGGCATGACATGGGGACATGGGACAAGGTTGTTGTGAGTCTGTCTGACCTACTCTCTGTACAGAAACTCAGACAGTGGACCATTTACATTTGCATGGTGTGTCTATTGTTTGGCATGATCTGTGAGAACAGCAGCTATGCTCAGTCCTTATTCACAGAAAGATGGAGAGAACTGTAAACTCCTGACTGCCTCCCACGACCTTGGTTTATGACTCTCTAACAATGACATTATCGATACCATATATCTGAGCTGCACATTGATTGCCTGCTGTTGGCTTTTCTGAAGTGCTGACTCTATGGCAGCTTTATATTTGCCAGGAAAAATGAACAAATAAAAAGAGATGCTATTTATAAACCTAGATGTAGATAATATCAACCTCAGTGCTACCCAAACAGCATGCTCCTTAATTAGCATGGTGTGGGGAACCTTCCCCTCTGGCGACTTCCAAATAAGACAGAAATTACCAGAACAATATTGCTTTTCCAGCATTCCAGCTGCAACAGGAAACTGGTTGCTACAGATAGGACAGTGGAAATCTGAGAATTTCAGATACTACCAAAACAGAGAGCTTTTAGGAAGGTGCCGCAGAAAGGCAGCCTTGCAGTTGAATGTTGCCTTTCTGTTACAGGTTTTTTAAATTAACAGGGTAAGTAAACTCCAGCAGATGTGACGTTTTGTAGGCAGACAGCCTGCCCTGTGGTAACCCCCCCACATCAGTTTATTCCAAAAAGCAAGTGTGCCGACAAATGCTACTCTGGAGCTGCATGAGGCAGAGATAACCCAGTGGAAGAAAAACTGGAGAAGAATTACAGTAATTAAGCTTTGTCGTTTTAATGGTGGATTGCTTTTGTAAGGCCACTGCAGATAAATACAGGGAATACTTTAGAAATATCACGCAGCTGAGGAAAAAAACATTCTCATGCTCTGTCAAATGTACTTTTGTGCAGAGACAGCACAGTCAGAAACCACCGACTTTGTCTGGAAGCTGGCTGAATACTTTTCAGTCTGCTCCCTGGATACAAAATGACAAAGCAAGCAACCAGAGTAGCAGAACTAACTGGTCCTCTGTATCAAAATTCTGCCTGATAGGGGTAAAGAACAAACCACCTCTAGATCTTCAGAAAACACTATTGGTTGCATCTAGTGCCTGCTGCTAGCAACATCAGAAAGCTTCCAATGGGGCAGTCTGTTCAGTTATGACATGGACGGTGACAACCAAATAGGAACATGCACGTGTCAGGTTGAAAACTTAATTTCTACCCTTCTCCTTTTGTCAAACATTTAAAAAAGGCTTTGCCAGAGACGAAGAAAAAGCAGATTCTGTTGAAATAGAAGTCTAAGATGGAAGAAATCTTGTACCAGCAAACATGCCAGTTCCGTAACAAACAAACAAGAAAAACTTTGCAGAGGTACTGTAAGTGATTACTAACTCACAGAAACCAAGGTGAGCTTCAACTGCCTTTCCACTGGCTCTGTTCTAACTCACAGGAGAGTCTTATCATGTCTTCACATGATAGATGTGAAAACATGAAGTCAGCTTGGAAACTTTTGATGCAATTAATGGTCTGCTTTATTTTGCCTCCCATGATAGAGTTATGTATCTGTATTAGAAGCATGACTGTAAAGGTTAAAGAGGGTATTTCATAGCCCAAAACATCTTTATTGCAGATCTATTGGTTTA
The DNA here is from genome assembly GCA_013396835.1 of Psilopogon haemacephalus. NCBI lineage: Eukaryota > Metazoa > Chordata > Aves > Piciformes > Megalaimidae > Psilopogon > Psilopogon haemacephalus. The sequence goes on from VWZI01002840.1 coordinate 588,755, forward strand.
CAACCAGGGCTTTATGCTCACTATTATTCACTTCTACCATCTTATGCAACTTTATTCTTCTAGACTAACAAGGATTCTTAATCTTTCTGTTGATGGAGTTAAATGAGAAATCTCGTATCTAATGAAGGTAAGTAGGAACTCAATTATTCATTACTTGCCTCTATGAGAGGGTAATAGGATAACACTAGAGCTGTCTGAAATTTTCAGATAACTCTTTTATAGGACCCTCCACACCCAAAGCAGTGTGAAAGACATAATCCTCTTACCATCTCTTGTAAGGAAAGGAAGTATCACAACTCCAACTTGACAAAAAGCAAAACTGAGGCTGAGAGAACAAGCCTTTCCAAGACCAGATGCTTCAAATTCAGGATTAAAATGAGAATTAGCTGCCCAACAGTGTAACCTAATTATCAAATTCCAACATTTTCTAAATCAGGCTGCTTGTTTAGGTGTCTGATGCTCTCATTTTGTATTCTGTCATTTAGTTCAGATGGTCTGTATGACATTTTCCCATTAACTCAGAATTACTTTCTCAAACAAATAGTTACATTTCCAAATTCCAAATTGGTTTCTGGCAATTTAGACAAATGCTTATATACTGTGTTTGCCAATTGTGTGCACATTAGGCTTGGTAAACTCATTCATTACACATTGTGAAGAACAGAAACAAAAGAAGGCAAACACAGCAAGAGAGAATTTGTAACCCTCAACTACAACATCTTTGCAATGCTAGTCCATATTCACATCCAATACTGGACTTGAGATAATGTACTCAAAATATAAATCTTTAAACATTTTTCAAAATTTCTAAGTTAAATAGGAATATTTTCTGCTTGTTAATCTATTTCTTTATGCCCCTGTTCCTGACCTCTCCCATGGTCATAAACTTCATAGTGTTTACCCATCACAGCTCTAATAATTCCAGTAGTGCTTTGTTCCTTAGTTGTAAGCATAACACCAATATTAATTTGAATCTTATGAAGTTTCCCCACTTTGTTAATTGCATTGGGCTTGGAATTAAACTAGTGGCTTATATTTAAGAAATAAATTCATTTCCATTTAAACTTCAGAGGCAAATTAGAACTAATTCTATTTTACAAAAGGAAAAACTTTAACACCTTTTCAGATCCAGACTTAATTTGCTTTTGATATATGAAGCAAGTACCTTGTTCACATTTTAATTTGGATTGTGCTAACTTAATGAAATTGTATTACGTGCAACAGGGAAAATACTCTTCTGAGTGTGATATATTGTAATGGTATTTGCTTTTATTTGTTAAAAAAATGAAAGAAAATAAGAATCGGGCACAAAACACTACCTATATAAATTGTGGATATTCTGATGGTTCAACAACCTGATTAAATCTCATGGTAATCAAGGGCTTTCTTGGCCAAGGAATCATAGAATCCTAGCTAGGTTGAAAGAGACCTCCATGATCATCCAGTCCAGCCTATCACCCAGCCCTATCCAATCAACTAAACCATGGCACTAAGTGCCCCATACAGTCTTTTCTTGAACACCTCCAGGGATGGTGACTCCATCACCTCCCTGGACAGCCCATTCCAATGCCAATCACTCTCTCCGTGAGGAACTTCCTTGTAATATCCAGCCTATATCTCCCCTGGCACAACTTGAGACTGTGTCCCCTTGCTGGTTGCCTGGGAGAAGAGACCAACTCACCTGGCCTAACAATAAAGCGATATGTATTTTAGGAGCAATTTATTACTGTCTTTCCTCCTTCATCACATAGCACAACTAAAACAAAAATTTGCTTGTGACTTTTTGCTGCAGCATCCTGGACTATAGTAAAGCACTTGTTCCCAACCAGAGAATACTGGTTGCTAGTGAGGCACATCAACATCAGATGATTCAAGGCATAGTTGACAGGCTTTGCTGGGCCCTTTACTTGGAGCTGTCAACCACTGGCAAGAGTCTGAGCTGGGAGTGATGTTTCTCTGGAGGTATTAGGAGAGAAAAGTAAAGGCGGTAACAGCAAGGCTTGCTTCAAATGGTCATATGAGATAGCACTGACTTCAGGAACATTCATCCCTGGGCCATGGAGATGATGACAGTCAACTAATATCTGAAATACTAAATTTCTTTGTTTGGTATGTCGAGAGCGACAGGACAGGGATATAATTTTCTGTCTAGTTCAGACGAGGCAATTGGGTCAATGTCATTTTCACCCATCTGTTTCTCCTTGCCTTACCTCCTATAGATCTTCTGCCAAATTTGCCCTGAGTTACAATCTGTGCAATCAACCTAGAAATCAAGATGGAGGCTGCAGGCTGAAAATAATCTCAACAGGAGAGGACAGGAGGAAAAAGACTGGAGAAATGTTGCTGAGGAGTGGCAGCTACTATGTGTCATGGAGGCTGGAAGGGTTCAAGATCTGATGGTTAGACAGTCCACGTCTTGCCTTTGGACTAGAAATGACTGCCTACTAATTATCTAAGTAATTACTTAGCTGAATATCTGCCGGGTATCACTTTTCCTTCACACTGCAGCAACATAATCTTAGCTGAGACTGGCAACAAGAATGCTAATTTTATGTGAGCTGCAGGAAACACAAATCTTGAGATAATATGGATTTAACCTCCCCACTTCTCTGTGCCCGGCAGTTAGGAAGCAGTGGCCACATCTGCACCATTAAATGTCTGGTTCCCATGTCTTGAAAGGCCTCTTCTGGGTAGGTTCAAATCCCACACAGCTGGCTAACCCAGGTAGCTGAAAATTTAAGTTTATCTATCAAAAATGGTAAAGTGAATCCCCTGATGTAATTAAAGCTGTTAGGACTGTTAGAACTGATAGCAATATTAATCAAACTGAGCTCTGGTAACTAACATGGCAGAGAAGGTGCTTTGCTTATGCGTGGAGAGCACTTTAGCAGCAATCATTGCTAATGTCCTGTTGATGCAATGGAAAAGGCCACGGATTGTAGAAAGACAGCAAAACACAAGATGAAAACAAATAAAACAAATGCTCTATGAGAATCGTCTGTTATCTCTGAATAAATGCTTGGCAGCATTTCAGTTTGCTTACAATCTTGACAAGCATCTCCCTCTCTAACAGAGCAACTAACATGCCTCAGCAGTAGCTTGCAGAAAGTATCCCAGAGTGATTAAATCTCACTCTTTCTTTCAGGAAATTGCCTTTGATGTCTTGTTTCACAACTACATTATGTTTCGTTAGAAGTTTTGTCTCCTATGTAGATTGGACTTGACTTTAAAAATCCCACAGAGCATCTGCTGTTTAAGGTTTCCTATCACTTTGCTCCAAATGACAGGAATATGTTATATATATATATATTGTTGGAAACATGAGCATTTTTCATCACGTCTTAGGAACAGTTGTTCTGTAAGTGGAAACATCTTTGTTTCTATTTGCATGTTTTCTTTACTGGAACCAGAGATGCTGAGTGCTCGTTTTTGTCATTGTCCTCTTGAAGGTGGAGAAATACTCTTAATTCAGTGAAGGTGAACTCCCCTAACCTGAGAGTCACTACAGTAACTCGAGGAGGCTGGAGAAATCTACATTATTTTAGAGACAATGTTAAAATAAAGGGATATTCATATTGAAAATGTTAAGCTAGTGTGCATCAAGCTATCTCACCGCAACACTGTGCCTAGTAGTGCCCTCTGCAGAGTATTCAACACTTGCAACTCAGTTACACATTTCATCAGAGTACGCCCCCCAGTACTCCACCAGGAGTCGGCACTGCTCCTCACACAAGCCAACTCTTGGGCATTTCTGGTCCCAGTTCTACTCCTAGTTACACCCAGGGACAGGATTTGACCTTTTCCAACAAGGTAAAATAGAACAGATGAAAACCAGAAAAAAGGATGAGGAAAATTAAACAAAACGCTTTCTGGAACTCTTCAAACCTAGGATTTGTCTGAGAATTAAAACCACAGAATGAAGTAAGCAGTGAGTGGTGAATGACCTGTGTAATATCTTTGCTGATTTCCGTTTCATTGGGCTGGGATTCACATTCTCAGCCCAGTTCATGGCTGATACCTCTGACACAGAATGACCATACTGTAAGGGGCAAGCTGATGGTGCTTTGGACCCGATGTGCTGTAAGTGGACATGAATTAACTGCCTTCTTGGTTTGTTGTCAATAATTCTTGCTTACAGAGAGACAAAAGATCAGTGTGCAGCATCAACAGAGAAATATTTAAAGTGTATTGACTGAGATGTACAAGCCTATGCTCAGATGCTCAGCACTGTTTTAGATTGGGGAATCTGGTGTTATATTAGCCACGAGCTATGGCTCTAGCAACAAAAAATGTTTGTAGGATTCTCCCCCCCATCATTTATCTCTCAGCTACTTTCTGTCAAAGAACAGAAATCAATAGTGGCGCACTGATAGAACCCGGATTGGTTTGCAGATCTAGTACATGGTATTCACTCAGTCAAGCGTGATGGATTTAATTCATGCAGCACTTATTATTCCCAAGCTTTTCTTGTCAACAGGAAAAAAAAGTATAGGTCTGAAAAGCAATCAGGCACTTTTCAGAAAGACAAATCTTGTAGTGGTTCCACTCTCTCCCCTTCCCCCATTAGTTTAGATTTCTTCATTCTCACTTCTGTATCTTTTGTATCTGTAACAGTGACATCATAAGAAGGGCAGCTGTTGCTACATAAATTCTATTAAATTCTCTAATAATTTTTATAGCCCATGCACAAATGTCTAACCAGAGCATGGTGATACCAATCTCTGATGGGCAGAGATGATAAATTGTGAATGCTTATGTCCACTGTGGAATCACAGAATCACTGAGGCTGGAAAAGACCTCTAAGATCATCAAGTCCAGCCTATAATCTATCACTGCGACATCAGCCAAACCATGCCACCAAGTGGTACATCTAATCTTTTCTTAAAGACCTCCAGGGATGGTGACTCCACAACCTCCCTGAACAGTCCAGGACATCTCTTTCCTAATATCCAACCTAAACCTCCCCTTGTGCATCTTCAGACCATGCCCTCTTGTCCTGTCACTAGTTACCTGAGAGAAGAACCTGATCCCCATCTGACTACAACTTCTTTTTAGGTAGTCGTAGAGGTTGAAAAGGTCCCCTCTAAGTCTCCTTAGATAGGATACCAAGATGTGTGTAGCCCTGTAACAGGACAACTCCTGTATTCTTTTAATTAGCATGCTGGTAAGACCTAGCCTGGTCATTTCTTGTGAGGACCTGTCTTGCTGGAAGCTTGTCTGCAGTCATTAAGAAGAAATTACTTGTGTGCTGTCAAACATGTAACAGAACAGATAACACAGGAAGTCACAGACCTGATACTAAGGCATTTATGGCATCAAACTGTGCCTCTACCACCCAGCTAGGTACTGTCAGGGAGCAGGAACAGCTTGTTCCACAATTCCCTCCTTTGGGTGTGTACCTTGCTGTAGGTTAGGCCAAGCCCCTGGCACACTGAGTTTGCCATTAGGTCAGGGAAGGACACCTAAGCCATAAGACACTGCAGCATCATCTAGGCAGTCTGCAACTCTGGGAGATGTGATGAGGTATGTATTTACTTCTTGGATCACACACAGCTGCTGAAACCAGGCAGGAACAATGCTAGAATTGTCAAAGCTGTTTACTGCTACCCAGTTAAGGCTGACAGCCTTTCCTCCTTTCACTTTCTCTCCTCCCTAACTGAGCACAAAGTTGGAGCTGTTCCCACTCCTACTTATTTCCGTTTTCTCTCTGAATGTTGATATCTGTAGCTAGGCAAGGAAGTTTGTGGGTACTCATCTTGTTGTGGAATAGCTATCCTGTGTTTTATGCTATTTTTGATTTGCACTTGGTGTTAGGTAGCACTTCACAGAATAAGCTATTTCATACGTGCTATGTCTGAGATTGCCCACCACTGCACCTCTGGTGAGGAGCTCTGTGCCATAAATTTACCACTATGTTACTAATCTGTTAGGAGGACAAAACCTACTAAAGTTCCTATCATTGTTACATAATAAATCAAAGCAGGACAGGAATCCCATTTTGCAGAGCCTAAATACTATGTAAAGCTTCCAGTGCTGTGACAGTATGAATGACAGTCATTGGAAACAGTGGCTTTGTAACATCCCAGAGAAAGTGACTTGTTGATGCAGCTTTCTATTTTAAGCCAATTTTAGCAGTCTTTCCCCCAACTTCTACTGATGTAAATGGCATTGCACAAGAACAGATTAAGATTAATCAGATGTATCAGACATACACCTTCACTGACGCTTTGGAGAAGGTCCTTAGTTTTCATAGTTTCAACTATCAAGCTGTTTAAGTGTTGGATCAAGATTTAATTCTTGGGTTTGACTACTAATAACAGGGTAATAATCTTAGAAATATTAATCTATGTCCACATGCCAGCTTCAAGTTGTGTGAAAACCTGCAGCTGTTTTCTCCAGAGCAAAGTATTCCCAAGATGACAGTGGTGGGGCATGAAGAGAACAAGAAGAATAACACTTCTGTGCTATAAGTGAAGAACAGCACACCTGATTTTATATAACCACCATCACTATTTATCATATATGCAGCACCAAGGAAATAGACTTCATTTACAGACAAGAAAAAGGAGAGATTTTGACTTCAAAATTTTAGAAGTTATGGTCACAATCACTTACTCTTCTCTTTTCTATGCATCTCTTAGAAGGGTTCCATTACAAGACTGGTGTCCCAGTAGGCTGCACTTCACATGGACTTCACTGGCATGACACATGTGAATGACAGTTTGATTTTAATTTATGTGTAAGGAAACAAGAGGACTTGGGCAAAAAAGCNTCTTCAATAGAAATAAAATTCGATACCATGCAGTGAGACATGAAAACAGATTCTTTGAATGGACAGGGATTAAAAGCCTACTTGTATTATGTTAAAGGATGAAGATTATTTTTGGTTTAGACTACAAATAAAATACCAGAATCCATCAATCCATCATTTCATTATGCTGCTGAGCAGGATAAATTATGTGTTCTGGTGGGTTTTTTTTTTTTTTTTTTTTTTTTTTTTTTTTT
>VWZI01002841.1:0-54155 GCA_013396835.1 Psilopogon haemacephalus
CTCGTAACAACCCGAGATCTTCCGCACGGTTAAGGCTAACTACACCACCACCAAAAAAAAACCTCACCAAAAAACACCACATTCCGCCCCCCAACACCTGAAAACAAACTTGCCATCAAATCCCAAACCAATCCGAACATGTGTTTTTGGCTAGGTATGCCGGTAACTGTAATGTCACACTTAAGACATCAATGCTTGCATAAGCAGGAACATCTTTATGCCAGTAGGTTTACAGTTTACATGTCTTCCCTAAGCTGGGTGAAAGAGAACAATAGAGAGTCTTTTGGTTGCACCCAAGTAATAGAAGATCATGATTTAAAAACTGAGTTTTCTTTTTCGGTTACCACTGCAGCTAGTTTGTCATTCTTAGCTGTTGCAGCAGCTTAGGAAGTTGGAAAGAAATCCTGGAATGAAATCAGCAGGTGATAAAGAACTTATCTGATAGCTGTTTTCTCTATTTTGTGTGTGCCAAACTTTAACTCAGAGGTTCATAAAGCCAAGAATTCTTCAATTCTTCATCATATAACTCCAGCCTCTGTCACTACCTAAGTTAAACATCTGTGCTTTACCAGGCAGTCAGGTTTTTTTTTTTTTTCTTTTATTTCTTTCTTAGTAAATAAGAGAGAGCTTTACTCACCAGGAATATGTTTTAATTCTGTTGGTTGTTACCACCTTCCCAATTTAGGTAAAAGGGAATGCAAGCCACCTTGCTCCTCTTATGAGGGCCCTGAAAACAATAAGGTAACAAAACCCCCAAAGACTATTTATCATTCTAACAGCTTCCATTTGTTTTTCAAAACCTTATGACCAACAATGGCTCCTGTCAGTCTACACATTTCAGATGCTTTCTCATGGGAGAAGTGGAAGGTATCAAGATTCGAATCTATTTCAAGCAAGGAGAGCAACCTCTGAAATCTGACACTCAATTGGATTTGAACTATTGCAGGCAGTTATTGAAACATTTGAGTCCCTTAGAAAGGAATAAATATAATGTAGTGAAGTAAGGGAAACTATTTTTGCATGTGTTAGAGTGAGGTAAACACTCCAGTTGCATCAATCAACTTCAAGTGGTCAGTTATTCTTCCTGAGGTGACAGGATACTCTACTTACCTACATGGAGGATACTCTACATACAGAAGTGTGTAGATGAGCAGTAACTTGAGGTCATGGAGAATGCCAGACTTTTTCCTAGGAGTGCTCCTTTATTAACATGCAGAGGAATTTCAAGATTGGCCATTTATGAAATTGAGATCAATACAGCTGTATTGACACAGTTCATACTGTGAAGTGACTGGAGGTGAGCAGAACAAGATTCTGCTTGTGGCTTCCAAATAAGCCTGTAAAAACAGGTTTATCTTCAGCAGAATTTACCATTTTCAGATAATTTTTGAATTTTGTAGGTGGAAGGGACCCTTTTTTCCTCACTTTGAACACAAACATTCTTTAATATTTATGTGGTCTGCTTTGGGATTATGATAGCAATAGTGGTTTTGGGGGCAAGGAAATGCACATCTCTTTTCTAGCTAATCTTTTTGATCAGGTTTCTATCCAGATGGAAAGCCTAAACAAACACAGAATAGAATTTCTTGGATTCTCAGAGAGTGACTCAGATGGTGTTAAAATAACCCAATAATAGTACAGAGGTCAGCTATAGTATAACATGTATATCACCTTGAAAAAGGTTTTACCTAAGATGTTAATTTCCATTGTTTGGGATGACTGTGAGGGTTAACAGCTAATGTCAGAGAAACAAGCAAAAAATCCCCCAGTTCTTTTTTGGAGACCTACTTTGAGGAAATCTTATTCCATACATGCATTTGTGATTAATATGTCATGTGATGGCCACTCAGTCATTTCAGCTTGCTTTTCCATAGAGTGACCAGTCTCATTTATGATCTAGGTGTAGTTGCATATTATGGGATTCTGCTCCATACGGCACAAATGGTGTAAATCATGGCTCTTCTTTCAGTGTTTTGTCTCAGCTGTCTTTAATTCTGAAGATTTCTTCCTCTCCTCAGATTAATGTCTAGATGGCAGAAGGAGGGGTTATTGACTGCAGCTCACTATTAATATTTGTTCTTAGCACTAGCAGGCATATGTTGTCTAGGACAGGCAAATATCTGAGAGGTCTATCACAGTAACTGGCAAGAGTAGGATTGGTGCCACTCAGGAAGTTCTCCTATATCAACCAAAGTGAGCATCCTGTCTTAGTGTACCTGAAGTGAAGAAACAAACCAGAGATACCCAGGACTTAAATTACCTTCGCATAATGGCTCCATTGCTCACAAATACCTCATTCATTTGAAACAAAATTGGGCAGGGAAACAAAGAGCATAAGATATTCTTCCCAGAAATCCTCATTACTGGTATGTAATTTTCCAGTATTTGCCAGGCCGTAATTCACATATTTGACCTTTGATTTATCTAAGTGTTTTGCCATATTCCCATATACTTTCAATTTGTACAGTTTTGATTGCTTTTTTTCACCAAGATGAGGCCCCTGTGTTTCTAGCTTTAAAAGTCTCTTTACTTGTTGTATTATCCCTTTTTATCCCCAACTTATGTGCAGCTAAAGTGAGTCAATTTCTAATATGGCTGTATAGACTCTTTAATGCAGCCTAGAATATCATTTACCGTCTTTGCTGTAGGGATATATTGCTGGCTCATGTTCAACTTGGAGTCCACCAGGACCTCTAGGTCCTTTTCTGCCAAGCAGCTTTTCCAACTGAGTGACTCCCACTCTAATACTGGTGCAGAACTTTGCCCTTCTTGTTGAACTTAATGAGGTTGCTGTCAGCCCATTTCTCCAGCTTGTCGTGGTCCTTCTGGATGGCATCATAATTCTCTGGTGTACTAGCCACTGCTTCAGTTGTAGGGTGTATCATTAGCACACCTGCTGGGGGCATGCTTTGCACCATCATCCAGATCATTAATGAAGATGTTCAGTGTCTTATGTTCCATAATTCCTGTATTGCCCACATATCCTTTCACTTTGAGCCCCTTCTCTCTAATTTTTCAAATTGAATCTCTAAGGATAATTCAAGTTCTTTGTCCCTGTACCTATCTGTTCTTATTGCAGTGCTGCTTGCCTTACTGCTGCTAGAGTCACTCTAAGAGTGCTCTTTGTCTCCTCACCCAAACACCTCTAGTGTGAGAAGTTCAGTTCAGTGTATAACTGCCAAAAAGAGCTGGCACACAGCTGGGATACAGGCATTTACTGACATCTCAGAAAATTGTTGCTGTCGTGGGTAATAGGTTGGTGGTGTTTATATCAGTGAAACATGCCTGATAGGGTTTCCATAATAACTGGAAAGAGCGTGATTAACCTTACCAGGGAAATTATGCTGTAAGTGAACAAAGCCTCTGAGCTGAGCCACATTCTTCTTGAATCAATCTGAAAAACTCACTTTCTGAAACCTGTCCTCAGGGTTCATTTTTTTTGGCACTGACAAACATTAATATGTTTATCCATAAAACGTTGTGGCACTTTAGGCTTTCCAAGAGTTGCATGAGTGAATGTGTATAACTGTCTGATATCAGTCCTTTGGCTGTATTTCTCATCTCTTCTTTGCCCTTTGGACCCATGGACAGTTATATGTGGCAACGGTTATCCCAGAGTTGTGTACATGTGATGACAGGACCAATAATGATTGCTGGAACACTGATGTAATAAGGTTTCCTGCTTTGGAGCAGGAGAGGTGTCAGAAGTGAGACTGCTTTTGTTGAGGTAGCATTAATGTTGTTTAGTCGAACATAAGTTGGAGTTTTGTTGGGTTTTTTTGGGTGGGTTGTGTATTTTTTGTCTTGGGACTGGGAAGGAGGAGTTTAAACCACTTGCAATATTAGTTCTTTTGGGTAGAATTTCCAGAGTGGAGGCAGGTATGAAAATAAACCTGTCAGTGCTTGCTAGTTTCTGATGGCTCCCATTGCAATAATTTTAAAAGAGAACAGAACCTTCTCTTGACTTGTGTTTTTTGGGATTCTGCTTTCTAAAAATAAGCCATTTCACACACACTGTTTATTTCTGCATGTCAAAGAAATGATGATTAAAATTCTGAATGCTCAAAAATACAAGAATTTCCACCACATAAACATTTAACTGTGTTGGGGAGGAGTTGAGTGTACAGGATGTTATTTGTTTGGTGAGTATTTTATACAGAAGCTCTTTGCCTTCTGAAGAGAACTTCAAAGGCAGACAGGGACAAATGTGACTGGGGAAAGGGATATTTTTTTTTTTTCCACAGCACTACAGTAAAAGCAGGAAGAAAGAGGAGATGAGATAGGCTTGGAGTTTCTTCTTTTAAATGAAGGCCTTTTATATAATACTCTCATGGCAGCATGAGTTGGACAGCCCTAGGTGGTAGGGCAAAGGAGCAACCTGTACAGCAGAATACAGGACTTGCCTGAACATTGACAGTGGCATGTTTGTGTTGTGACAGTATGAGTTTACCACAGAAAACAGCAATACTATTGCAAAAGCAGGCTGTGAGAGAATGTATTGTGTTTGGTTTTGTTTGTTTGGGATTTCTTTAGTTTTTAATAAACTAAGAAAATTTGCACGTTTCACCAGTGAGAAGAGCACACAGCAGCCACTGAGGGCAGCAAGGAGTGGAAATACTAAAGAAGAAACTCCAAGCAATAGTAGCAAATGGTAGCAAATAATGGCATATTGAAAATGTGAGAAGGAAATCCTCTTGAGAAATTGTACTCAATGTTGAATTACTTGAAGAATAAGAAGCATTTTCTGGAAATACCCTTTCCACAGTAAACACTATTTGTTTCCAACTAGTTCAGTTTTTGTCAGCTGCTATAACACCAATCAGTGACTTTTAAACCAAAACTAGATACTTCCAACAAAGAAGGGAAATCCTAGTGCAAAGAAATACCTCTTTGCCCCACTGACTTATTTAGATTATACTGTGTTATATAAAGTGCTCAAAATAAAATTTCAAGATCAAAATTTGGTCAGAAGGAGGAGTTCTTGGGAACCTGTAGTGACGCAGTCCCTTTCCAAACTGGTCAGAGCAGTCACAATTCAGACCTCCAGCGGTCATGATTCAAACATGTAGGTCTTGCTCACTTTGTTGAGTACACACTTCCATGTTCTGAGCCAGCCAAGTGCCTGGAAGACTATAAGATGGTAAGCATCACAATACTTCTTTCCTAAACAGCTTATCTTTTGCTTCTCTTACAGTAATTCCTGTGCCATCCTGAAGGCATTTCCTCTGACGGATGTATTTAATTTTGTGTATGTTTGAAAAGTGACTTCATTTAAGTTCTAGAATGCAGTGCAAAGCAAAGTGCTTCCAGATGGCATCCAAACACAGCTTAAGTCTGAGTGCAGTAAGTGTTCTGAGTGCTCTCACCAGGCTTCCGAGTTTCTCATTTGTCCATCCATGTTTTACTGTGCAGACTTCCAAATTTACCACAATGGAATATTTTCCAGCTGGTATTCTGAAACGTTTGCTTTACCTTTTTATTTTCTGCATTTGCTCTGTCAAACAAATGTGTTTGATTTTTCTCTGGTCTCTTTTGTTGGGATATGTGTTCAGTAAATGGATGGAGAAAAGAACATATGCTATTGCAAGAATATATTTTTTCCATCTGCTTTTCCAGATCTCTGTCTTCTTTACAGATCTCTAGCAGCAAATAAAATGTTTTCTGCGATGTCAGAAAATAATTCCTTGCATTGTCTGTGGTGGATTGGTTGGTCAATTGGTTTGTTTTATTGGTTGGTGGGCTTTTTTTGTGTGTGTCATGCGTGGTGTGGTTTTTTGGTTTTTCTTTTTTTTTAAAAAGTTACTGCTCCAGCTGTCTCCTTCCTGTTTCTGGGCACAATGCATTGGTTTGGATGTTAGTATGACTACTTTTAGTCTAAATGTGCTCCCCATTTTTGCAGTAAACTGGAAGAACCAAAATGTAAACTTAAAACCTGTAGATGTTCTGCTTGTTAAATTTGCAAATCAATGTGTGAAGAAGATAGAAAATTAATAATAGAAACAATTTTCTGAAAGCTTTTCCTTTTAATTGTGAGTGGATTTATATTTATATAAATTTATATATTCATGTTATAATTGCAACGTCTATATTTGACTATGCAAAGCAGTGATTATATTTGTATGTTTTGTAGCCAAAGGTCTTTTCTCTCCAGATGAAAGAAACAAGGAAATAACAGAAACCACCTCTGAAGATATTTCAAGCAGATCTAGCAGGATAAAGTACTCCTGCTGCTATTATTTTCTTAGTACTAAAAATTGAATGTCTATAATAATTTCAGATTACTTTTGCAAGTCATAGTTAATTCGTTTTGCTAGGATGCTGTGGCTAGATTCCATGTACCACAGTTCTATGACTGTCTTTAAGTGCTGGCCAACATAGTGAGACAATTTTAATCACTAAATTTGGAACACTCTACAATGTTAGGTTTCAGCTTTTTAACAAGGAAAACAGGGTGAGTTCACAAAGTAATTTCTTGATGTGAGACATAGAGTCGGAATGACTTGCCAAATCATAGATCTGTCCATAAACATTTTCTACTGTGAAATTATCTTTTCTTGCATAACTGAAAAGACTTGTGAAGTTAAAAGATTGTCTCAGGTAAGCCATAAAAATAAGAAGCCACTTTGTTGTCTTCCAGCTGTATTTGTGCTAATTTCAAGTCCAAGACATCAAGGAATTCAAAAGAGGACACAGTAAATGTCATTTTGGCTTGAAGTCCAATTGCTAAGAGAGTATTTTGGTTATTTGCTAAGACTGTGCTGTTATATGGTGAAATGGGGCTGTTGCTTTCACACTGGGGGGAATGATGGATAGTAAGTAGGTACATTACCAGGCTTAGAGCTAATTTTCATTAGCTTTCAGTTACTAGACAAGTTGTAAGTTGCTACCATTGACAAAATGCCAATAATGTAGTCATATATGAGGCATGCTTTGGTTAGAGGAATGTCGATCAGAACCCACTCCAGAAATTACAAAGTGGATGAGAGAGGTTTCTGTTGGATATAATTTGATAAAAATATGACATAGTTATAAGTATTGATTACTTAATCTAGTTTTTATTAATTAAAAACTTTTTAAAAGGTATTCTATTAAAGAGTCAGATTGTTCCTTTGTGTAGAAATCCTTGGTCAGGAGCAAGAATCTTCCTAAAGCATCCTTCAAAGTCTTTTTTGCAGTTTGTTTCCACTGGAACCGTTTAAATCCTTCTGCATCCTTTTTTCACCTTACTTATCCAAGCCTTAGTTGGTGAGAGGGATTTGTAGCACTCATTCTGCTTCTATATTCTCAAATTGCGTAGCAGCAAACCATGTAGAAAGCCAGGCTGGTGGTGTGGTACTGGCTGTGCCATGTTACTGACTCAATCATCATTTCTTCTTTTCATCGCTATTTAGCTAAGGGTGAAAATCTGTGTGTTCTGAGGCGGATCCATAGGAAATGGCCTAGGATGTGACCATCAACAGAGATGTAGGGTTGATTTCTAGAAAATACAGTATTGGCCTTTTGTCTTCACAGAAGCTCAGTCAGCTTAACTTCAGGCAAATTTAAATATTAGACCAAAATTATATCTGGCATTTTCCTTGTTTCACAATGATACAGCTTTTTTTCTTTGTGGGGATTTTGTGTTTGGGAGGTTTGGGTTTTTGTGGACTGCATTCTTTGGTTCATAGTTCAGGAAACTTTCTCCTTTAGTGGACTTTGGCTACAAAACCTGTTTACCCTCTAATTTACTTCATCTCACCCCATTTTCTAGTTGGCTTAATAATGCATTGATTGAGAAAAGCAGCTGCATGATTATGATTGAAGAGGCAAAAAAATATTTTTTATGTCAGGAATTTAACCTGATTTTGTTTGATTTTTTGATGCTATGACCTTTAGAGATCAAGTAATTTTAAAAGGCCACCATTTTGCTTCTTACTCAGCAAATCTTTCCTGTAGAAGACAGGGGTTTGAACCACCGCTTCTAGACGGGATTCCTGCCACACCAGGCTCCAGCATAGTTGGAGAACTGCAAAACTGGCCCTAGTCATCATCTTCAAATGCTATGTCTGCCTTTAGTAACTTCTCCCACATTTAATTCAATCGTGTTTTGAGGAAAGCTTAAGCCAGCATGTCAGTTACCTTGTTCTTTTGGGGAGTTGGTGTGGTGTTTTACTTTTTGTTTGTGCATGAGTCAGCTACTTAATCTACATCTTTAGTTACATATAATCTGTTTCACTTTATTAATGTTTACCTGAAGCATACTGGCTGTGGGTTAAATAATTCTACAATTGATGTCTTATAACTACCAAACTACACCACACATTATCTGCAAATCAAGTATTACTACTTCTGTGAAAGAATTATTTTGTCCTGCATATTGATGGCTTTTCAGAGGCTTTTAAAATCCTACTTAAGACCTCAAATAAACTGTAAGTATGTTTTTCAGTAAAGCACAGACACCTGCTGTGTGCTAGATCTCTGATCATACTGATTTTAATCTAGACATATGGGAATAATGCTATCCTCCTTGGAGCTGGAGGTGTTATTAGCTTTTGTAGTTCACATTCAATCCCTAAATTACTCCAGACACACAGGAAAAATGTTTCTGAGTTCAATTTGCAGGGCACTGCTGGTGTTAATGCCACATGCATGTCATCAGAGCAGTTCAGTAAGCTTGCAGTGAAGCCAGGTCTGTTGTGTCAGAAGTATCTGTTTAACTGTGACATCAGGGAAACTTGGTGTTGGTGAGAGGAAGGAGGTAAAACAGTTAATGAGGATCAAGATGAGCTTGTTTTATTTTCTGACGTGAGGAAAATAAACACTTCTCTCAATTAATTCTTGTGGCTAATCAGACCAACCTGTTAGAAGCGGGTGAGTGTAAAAAAAGTAGGCTTGATTCCTGTCTGCTTGAGTCTGGTTTGGCTTTGATGCTGATCATGCAAACCAATATGAGAGCTAACTAACTGGTCATAGAAAAGACTGAAACAGAGATCCAAGTGTTAATCCTTTGCAGTTATAACTAAAGTTTAGCTTCCAGGTGAATAACATGCATGTTTTTATCCAGGTAGGGAAGGCTGAATGTGCGGTCCCCTTCCTGGAATTTGTTAAAGATAGTCATAGGTGTCAGGCAGAGCGTGACCACTGAGTGCCGTGCTGTTCTTGAAAGCTTCAAGTGAGATGCATGTTTGATAGAAAGTCTGCTACGTAGTTTCTCTAAAAGTTCTGAATTTTTTCAAGCGCTTCGTTTATCTTTCTCACTGTGTTTTCCAGATGCAGGTCATGGGGCATAATTGCCTATTGCTTCCCCTGTGAGCTTCACAAGAAGTTGTGCTGACAGCTCTTGAGTTGCCTCTGGGTCTGTCAGAGTAAAGCTGCTGATGGGCTTTCTGTGTTGCTTACCAAGCTATTGTGGATTTAACTGTGCCTCCTTCTCAGCTGTGATGTATGATTGAATTCCCTCATTTAAGTGAAGCACCCCATCACATCAGTGGGTACAAGAGCAAAGATACTGCTGTACTCTGTGCCATCACTTTAGTTCCAGCATTTTGTTAACAGTAGGAATTTAACATTAAGAAGGGGTTGGAATTGTTGGTGATCAGGTAAATGGGAAGCTTAACTCTTAATTTTTTATCTTCTTGGTAAGAATTGTAAAATGCTAGAGCCAAAGATGTCTTTAGAAGCAACTCAGTAGAAGTCTGCTTGCTTGGGAAGAAGAGGGGGATGGAAAAAAAGGGAAAGGAAATGTTGTTGAGTTTCATTATGCAGAAAGAGCTTTGAGTTAAATGGAAGGAAAAAGGAGTTTAGCTTGCAAGTGCAGCTAGTTTCCTGGCACTAAAGTATTCTGAAGAGAATTTTGTGGTATGGAAGAGTATAGGAGTCTTGAAAAATCAAGTTGAAATGGCTATTAACAAGTTTACTGATGATAAAATATTTATTTGAAACTGTTCTCCAACTGTATCAAATCTGCAACAAAGCCACTGAATCACCAAATGTAGCCACTGACTTTTTTTTAGGGACAAAGTGCCTTTTTAATTTTCTTTTTTAATGCTGTAACAAATCAATATAAAATGTATCTAAAATTACAAGCACAAATATAATGTTGCTCTTGACTGGTTTGCTTATATTGAAATGATATTTTATGTGAAGTATGTGTAAGAGAGCATTAGATTTGTAAACTCTGTATTGAATATTATTTTTGACAGCCTTTTTTAGGGTCACTAAAATTCCAATAATTCAGTACAGAATTGAAGTCAGTTCCAGAGAAAAATTTAATATAGTCTGCTTGCCTGCCAGCTTCAACATAGTTCCTGAGTATTGAAATGGTTTGACACATTGGAATAGAAAGTGCATTTGTCATATCTATTGGTGGAGTATTTTATGCGATCATATCTAACAAAACTGAAGTCAGAGTAAAACTTAATGCAAGTCTTCTATTTTTATCTCCTTCTCCTAAAAAGAAAAGAAAAATCATTAAGGAATAGAAACTATTGTTAGGAATAAAAATACAAAGTCTTATGTGGTCATGTCCTATTGACCCTCAGCTAATTTCTGTTTTATACTGTTTCTTTGAATGTTTTTTATATAATATAGATGCTGTATGAGTGTTCTATAAATGTTCATTTACAAAACTTCTGTATCCTCTTTTCTGCCCGTGCATAAACCATTCTGCATTTTAAATGCAAATACTTTATGAAAACCCTGAAGAGAGATGGAACTGTGGCCAGTGCAGCACAGTTTCATGAAAATTGATGCTACTTATTCTTGTTTTCCCTTTCTCTTTTTGTTCCACTATTAGATTTACTGATTACCTCCTGAAACAAGAGTAAAAAATAAAAAGCAGTAGGAACATACGACATCCTAACACTAAAACATCTTCATGTTAGCATAAAGCTTGGCTTAAGTTCTGTGGACTTTAGTCAAGGCCTTGGTTCACATGGAGCTGAAGGAAGATTGTTGGGATAAGGTAGAGATGTAAATGAAATTAAATGAAAGCAGATGAGCCCTAAGAATAAGACATCAGGAAGCCCATGTTCATGACTTGTCTGAATATTTCATGCATGGGGTCTTCAGAAAGATAACACAACAGTGCTTTCTAAGTTTAGATGCCCAATCTTATGGTGCTATAGCTGCCAGATGCTAAACATGGACTTAGTGCTTAGGTTAGATTTGCAGACTACCTGAAAAACATACATGGTGTGCACTCACACATGTAGGTATGAGATGAGCTCTGCTGTCTCTTCAAAATGTCACAGGGCTTTCCTAGGGAGGAGAGCAGAACAAAGAAGTTTCCTTCTTGAAGAAGGATGTTAAAACACAGCTTCTTAAATTTTATTCACTTAATTTTCAGAGGTAAAAATGACAAAACACCATAAATGTTCTGCAATTTCACGCATTCTCTGGTCCTTTGATAACTTGGTGGCATTAGTTGGAGGAGATTCTGAGTGGCCTGATCTAGTTGAAGATGCCCCTGCTCACTACAGGTGGATTATGCTAAATGACTTTGAAAAGTCCCTTCTAACATGAATTCTGTGATTATTTGCAGTAAGCATGCCTATTGCTTGCAGGGTGATTCTGTTTTTTGCACTAGCAATTTTAGTGGTCTTCAGTCTTTGAATTATAATATTCCAACTTAAAGCATTCCCAAGCAATAATGCTTCTTTATTAATATTTCAGTCTAGTGGAAATGCAAATTGTTTTATTTTTCTAACTACAAAGGCAAGACTTTTAAAACCAATTATCTATTTGTTGTATAGAAAGATACTACATTATTTGTCTGACTCAGTTTCCCATATATTCTTAAGAGAGGAAGACTTTTTTGTAGAGTTTATAAAGCACACACAGTGTAGTAGTGCATGTCAGTACAATGGGACATACACAAAACTTTACATCAGTTTGAGGATTCAGGTTGCTTCACCATTTTTTGGGGTGAGGTGAGATTAACAAGTGATACACAGAAATGCACCTACTATTAATCAACAGAGATGTTTAAGTATAGGGAGCATACTGAAGAGTAAACTATGTATTTTGGAGGGGCTGGAAGCATGACAGGGGATCTTTCAGATAAAACTTGGTGGACCTTTTTGCTGTGGATTTGAAAATAAGTCCAGAAGGCTGAGCTTAATATAACATGTGGCAGGTGGCCTGCATTTGCCTGGAGAATTCCTCTAGGGCAAGACAGCTCAGCAAACACATAAATCCTTTTTTTTCCCTCTGTTATCTAGTAGCACATTTAGTTGCCATGGGAATTTTATTTATGCAGCAGATCCTCTGCAGTTCAGTTTGTGCCTAAAGTTTAACTGTACAGCTGTTACCGTAAATACTACATGGCAATATTTTCAAAACACACCACCTTTGAACAAAAAGAACATATCTTCTCTATTATTGATTTTGTTATGCTATCAAAATACCATTTTGATTACTCTGGGATAGTGTTTCCCCCAAAAGCTTTATAAGTTGATCTAAAGTGTTCACCTCCTGCACAGCTTTTTCTAATAGTTATTTATTTACTTAGAAAAATACCTCCAGCATTTCTTCTGAAGAGTGTATTACAGCAAGTGAAATTTGGTGACTTGCAGGAAAGAACTTCATATGACTGCAAAGTGCATATACAGTGACCTGCTTACTTTCAGGTTACTGATTTTCATAGGATATTAGGGGTCAGAAGGGACCTCTAGAGATCATTGCGTCCATCCCCCCTGCCAGAGCAGCACCGTAATCTAGTGCATAATCTTATTTATTGGTAAATGTTATATGTAAAATATTAATACACGTCTTCTAGGTATTTTAGTTTGTTTTGGGGTTTAGGTTGGTAGTTGTTCTGATTTGGAGTTTGGGTTGGTGGTTGTGCTGGTATGGGTTGGGTTGGTTTGGATTGGTGATTGTACCGGCATGGGTTGGTTTGGAGTGGTGGTTTTGCTGGTTTGGATTGGATTGGTGGCTGTGTTGGTTTGGTTTACAGGATCACAGGATGTCAGGGGTTGGAAGAGACCCAAAGAGATCATTGAGTCCATCCTCCCTGACAGAGCAGGACCACACAATCTAGCTCAGATCACAGAGGAATGCATCCATACAGGCCTTGAAAGTCTCCAGAGAAGGAGACTCCACAGCCTTTCTGATGAGCCTGTTTCAGTGTTCTGTGACCGTTACAGTAAAGAAGTTCCTTCTTGTGTTGAGGTGGAACTTCTTGTGCTGCAGCTTACATCCATTGCTCCTTGTCATATCACAGGGAGCAAGGGAGAAGAGCCTGGCCCCTTTCTCCTGACCCCCAGCCCTCATATGTTTGTAAACATTGATTAAATCCTCTGTGTCTTCTCTTCTGCAGACTAAAAAGCCCCAGGTCCCTCAGTCTCTTCTCATCAGGCAGTGCTCCTGTCCCCTAATCATCCTTGTAGCCCTCTGCTGGACCCTCTCCAGCAAATCCCTGTCCTTCTTAAACTGGGGATCCCAAAACTAAATGCAGTATTCAAGATGAGGTCTCACCAGGGAAGAGTAGAGGGGAGGAGAACCTCCCTTGATCTGCTGGACACACTCTTGTTAATACACCCCAAGATCCCATTGGCCGTCTTGGCCGCAAGGGCACATTGCTGTCCCATGGATAATTTGTTATCCACCAGCACTCCCAGGTCCCTCTCAACGAGCCTGTTCCACCAATCTACAGGGATTGGTGGCTATGTTGGTTTGGTGGTTATGTTGCTTTGGGCTGGTTTGGATTGAAAGTTGTTCTGGTTTGGATTGGTGGCTGTGGTGGTACGGGTTCGATTGGGTTGGTTTGGATTGGTACTTGAGTTGGGTTGGTTTGGATTGGTTGTTGGTTTGTGGTGAGGAATTTTTAATTTGTTTTTCTTTTTTGTTGTTGTCATTTTTTTTCAGTGCGCGAATTCGTCTTGGAACTTGGTGTGTGTTAAGCTAGGCCAAATAGCAAATGTGGGTAATATAACAGAGCAGTTCTGTTCCCTTATCACTGGTTTTCATTTCAAACTAGATAAAAGGGGAGAAGAAAAAAGGGCATGTATTTGTTAGCAGTATTACTCATTGCCTGTGAGAAAAGGAGCTTTTTTGTCTGGCTGACCGATGGATGCTATGTGGCCAAAGCTTGGTCAGGAAATTTGCCTCGCCAGAATTTGAGATCTGCTCAATTTTTTTTTTCTGTCCCTCCAGGCCGCAACATATTGATATCTAGAAATGTGGCATGGAGGACTAGGTCAGCAGTCCTAGAGGGTTGGATTGCACCTTTGTGAGAGTTTTGGTGGATTTAAAAGGTTTAAGACAATTTCACCTGTGTAAGAGCTCACTAAGCTGATATACAAACATGCATAGCCACACCTACTGTAGCAAATACAAATCTTACTTTCTGCCATGACATGTCAGATCATGACAAAGAGTATAGGGATAGGCTTTTCTTGCTCTGAAACTGTCAGAGAAGTCATCCGTGATCTTCTGCATACATGAGATGCTCCTCAGAGCTATGCATGGAAGAATAACTTTAGAAGTTACTCAGGAGTGATGTAGGAGAATAAAAGATAACAAGTATCTAAATGAAAAGATTCATGTCTAAGAAGTGAGTGTCTTATCAGTCCTCTCTCTTCACAGCATTAGGATTTCTTTAAAATAAAGATACTCTCGTCACTTTCAGGTGATGGGTGCTGATGATTGAAATCACAACAGACTCTGCTAAAAATCTGTTCCCATCCAATAAGCTTCCTTTAAGTACTGAAAGACTGCATTAGCATCTCTCTAGAGCCTCAACTCTCTCAGCCTTTCTTCACAAGAGAGGTGCTGTAGTCCTCTGATCATTCTTGTGACCTTTCTCTGGACCTTCTCTAACATGTTTGTGTCTTTCCTGTGCTGAGGACTCTAGAGTTGGGCACAATACCCCAGGTGAGATCTCACAAGAGTGGAGTAGTTGGGAGTAGAATCACTTGCCTTGACCTGCTTGCCACATGTCTTTTGGTGTAATCCAGGACAGTTGACTTTCTGGGCTGTGAGGGAATATTGCAAGCTCATGTTTAGCTTTTCATCCACTAGTACCCACAAGTTCTCTGATGGGCTGATCATTTGCTCATCTCCTGGCCTGTGTTGGTAACCAGGCATTGCTCCAACCAAGTGCAGGAACCATGAACTTGACTGTGTTGAATCTCATGAGGTTCACGTGGACCTACTTCTAGAGCTTGTCCAACTCCCATTGGATGACATCTCAGCCCTCAGGTTTGTCAACAGCTCCACTTGGCTTGGTGCTGTCAGCAAAACTACAGAGAGTGCAGCTGATCCCACTGTGCGTGTCACTGAGAAGATCCTAAACTCTACTTGTCCCAGCGTAGAGTCCCAAGCGACATGATTCGTCACTGAGCTTCATCTGTGTGTTGAGTGTTAACTAAAGAATTTATGTTTTACCATTTGTTGTCTGGCAAAACCTGTAAATTAAGGCAACAGCTTAGATTCTTTACTGTCACAGGATAGAAAAGGAAAAATGTTCACTGCCACACATTTTTCATAAAGAAGAACAAAGCTGAAGGCTCTTCATAAAATTTGAGGAGCTCCTAGTTTTGTATTTTGTAACTTGTTCATATAGTAAACTCCAGTAAAAGAAGGACATTTAAGTTTTGAAAAGGCACATTCAATGATGGAATACTTTAGTGTTTAGAACATGTATATAAATAGATGTTTTTTATTAGTGTAGGCTCAATTATCTCAACAGAAAGAATTAATAGTCTCAGTAGAGATAATTGATATGCAATAAAGAATTACAAAAGACAATTGCTATGTGTGCTAGATGTAGTGACTTTGCAAAGTCAAGCAATGCTTGCTTTTTGTAATATTATAGTTGTGTCCAGTATACTCCTGAAAAAAGTTAAAAGGCAACTTTAGAACTTTTTTTCCAGTGTTTTTTTAGTTCCATCTGTGCAGGAAAATGGGATAGAATTCAACACATTCAAGAATCCTTGCCTCAAACTGAGCAGCATTTCCAGGGACTATACACAGTTAGTGTGTGTGTGCTGTTTCTGACTTTAATGGCCTCAAACTGCAACATGGGTAGGTTTAGACATTAGGAAACTTTTTTTTTCTCACAGAAATAGTGGTCAGACTTTGGAATAGGCTGCCCAGGGAGGTGGTTGAGTCACTATCTATCCCTGGATATGTTTAAACATCAGTTAGATGTGGTGCTTGGGGATATGGCTTAGGTGTGAACTTTGTACGATAGGGTTAATGATTGGACTTGATGATCCCAGGGGTCTTTTGCAACCTGAATAATTCTGTGATTTTCCTAGGTCCTAATTTCTCTTATAAATTAAAACATATTATAAAACAATTTCTCAGATTTTACTTTTTTTTTTTTTTTCCTCTTTTTAGTGGCATGTTGTAGTAGGTTAGAACTGGGCTGAGCTGGGATTAATTCTCCTCTAATGCTGTGTCTTGTGGTGCTGTAGCTGAGCATTGATAAAGCAGCAGTGTTGTGGCTACTGCTAAGCTGAGCACCCAAGCTGGGGGTTTGGGGGTTTTTTTTGTTTTTTTCCTCAACATCTCCCCGCCCCAAGATGCTGAGAGGACACAGACAAACCAGGTTATCCAGATGGGCCAAAGGGATATTCCATGCCACATGACATCAGCTCAGATGTAAGAATAAGGTAATAGAAGGAAGTTTGGGGAAGATTAATCCATGGCATCTGTTCTCCAGGAGTAACCATCAAGCGTAGAGCCCTGCTTCCCAAGAACAAAACGTCATCCAGCTGATGGGAAGCAGAGATTAACATCTCTCTCTCTGCTCTTGCTTCCTGCGCGGTCTATTGCTTTTGCTTATTTTCATTATTAAATTGCTTCTATCTTATAACTGGCCTTTGTTGTATTTTCCCCTCTCCCCTGTCCGTTTAAGAGGGGGAGTGATAGAGTGGCTCTGGTGGGCATTTGGCCCCCCATCTGGGGCAAAACCACCACACATGTCTGGCTTTTAGAAGAGCTGGTGGAACAAAACATTAAAAATAATGAAATCACCTATATGAAAATCTGTGGTTTGCTTCACTTATGCTTTAACACTTGCTCTCTCAGTAGAGTGTGGTATCATGTCTAAAATTGAGAGGGTTTGAAGGATGCTTTTACTTCTTGTGGTATGCCGTCTATTTTTTTTTCTTCAAATATATAAGCTGACTAAACTGCAGATATGTTGTGTTAGATGAGTCAGAGAAAATATAAAATTAGCAAAATTAGGATCAGTTGCCACAAGGCAAGGGAATCTTTTCACACCATTCTACTCTAGCAGACCCAAGGTACTCAGCAATGACACCTAGGGGAAATGTTGGCTGGAAATATTAATTGCTTTTGCACATAAAAACCTAAAGTAGATGCTGAAAGGGAAAAAACAAATGTGAGGAGATAGCAGATTTGGATCCTGGACACTGTTATTCCATCCTGTAAAAGACCTGAAGGTAGTAATAATAGAAATCTTGCACCGCTTCAGCCTTTCTTGAGCTCAGCAAGATTCGGTGAGCACCAAAATCACAGAATTATTGAGGCCAGAGTAGAGCTCTGAGATCATGAAGTCCAGCCTATGACCTAACATCACCACATTGACCAGACCATGGCACTAAGTGCCACATCCAGTATTTCCTCAAACACTTCCAGGGATGGTGACTCCACCACCTCCCTGGGCAGTCCAGTCCAGTGTCTAATGTGGTGGCTTCTACAAGAATGCACCTACTGCTGTCTCCATTACAGGTTCCTGTACTGGTTTAGATGCTAGGGTTATTGTTTTCTCTATGCAGGTAGCTGGCAGAAGACACCAAATTTGAAGTTTTCCCTTCTTACATGAAAAATGTGGTTTTGATAGTCATGGTGCTCAAAGAAAGAAAAATACAGGGAGAAACCAGCAAGTCAGCAGCATGTCCAGGAAGTAGGAAATGGACAAAATACAGAAGCATAGAAGGAAAATCCATCAAAAAACAGGTGCCAGTCCTCTTTCTCAAAACCTCTATTTTTAAATTACTTTTTTTTTTTTCTCTGCAGTGTTTCTCTCCCTATTAAATCAGCATGTAAAATTTAATTTCATGATTTAGAAAAACAGTAGAGCTTGTGGCTCTGATGGGCAGTGAGGATGGGGGAAGAACAATCAAATCTTTCCTCAGGGATTTCGATCATTTAGAGCACTATAGATAACCTGTTCTCCAATCAGAAGTGCCTTGGCTTCTGTGAAAAATTTGGGGCAGGTCCTTACTGAGCTAGAGGCTGCTGATTGTTGCTGCAGCTCTGTCAGGGATGTTTGGGGTTGCTATTTCAGTGCAGCTTCTGTCCATCAACAGTGATATTTTCTCCCCTTGTGTTTGATGTTTTTACTTCAGTGAATAATTGTCATCTTCCCTTCTTATTCTGCAGAACCTGAAGCCCAGTTTTCTATTTATGTTTTTCCCTCTTCACCAAATCCTTTGAGAAAGCCAGGTGGCATTCTGCCCATTTCCAAGGGGCATTTATTTCACCAGTTTGTGGCCTAGGGAGGCAGAGAGCGATTACTTTTACTCTTTACTTATCACCACTTTAGTGATAGAAAAGAAGGCTTATACTTTGAGAGTTGCTCTTGCCACTTGAGCCTTTGAAAGACTAAGTTTAAAGCATACTTTTTATATATATATAAAAAATCAAATAGAATACCTATTGGTTTTTCACATTCAGAGCCTGCAATCATGGAAACACCCAAGTTGTGTTTAATTAAATTTTACTTTGTAATAAAGTAGAAGAGAAATAGTGAATACATGCACTAGATTTTTTGGTAGTTCAAGTTTGTAATTTACTAGTATAATTCAATATTTTTCTTGGCTTTGCGTGTCTCATGATCTTCTATCAAACACTGTAGTTCTGAAAGAATCCCTACTAATCACTATCCATTGCATTAATTTTAAGCAATGATTTTTTTTTTAAGGCAGTTTGTGGATTTTTTTTTTTTTTTTCTGTTTTAAAAATTTTTGCCTTTTAAAATTTCTTCTTATTTTTCAAAAATAACCTTGAGCTCTTGAACTCTTGTTTTTGAGAGTCTGACTTAGAAGCCAGTTTGGGTTTGAGGATGTGGCATCAAAGACATGAAACTTGTGTATTATTTGAAGGCAGCACTTTAAGGAATGTGTGAGATACTAAAGGCAGCACACTGGGACGCAGGCTACAGTGCACAGTTCCTCCTGGTGAAATCCCTGGGAGAAGTTTGTGTTTACTTATGCAGCTAACAGATATTTTTCTTAGAAATGAAGAACACTTCAGTGTGCACATTTTATAAACATGTAGTGTGTAATTGTATAAATAATGTAGTTAGCTCTAGAATGTTTAGGAATATCAAACACTATTACTGGTAACATCCTTGTCTTCCTACTACCAGATATCATGCTAAATAACGGTGGTCCTTCAGAAACAGAACACAGAAGCTTTCTTCTGCATGATTTTATCTGCCTGGTTTCTTAATTTTCTTAGTTGTACATAAAAGGTACTTGAAGCTGTGGACTCATATTATGTCTAGAGAAACCTACTGAATCGTTTTGTTGAGGAATTTTTTTAATCGTTTATTCTGAAAATACAGAAGTGTTATGAGCCATTGTTAGAAGAGAACTCGTGGAGCTTGTTTTTATTTCTGTGCTAAATTGAAGCTTGTTTGAGAAAGAGTATAGCTTGCTTTGTCCTGCTTAAGTCATCCTCTGAATTTTACATTTTTATATGAAGAGAATGCTTCTAATTAACCATGAAGGAATTTGGATGACTTCAAATGTATCATTTAAAGTATAATTTTATATTCCTTACTAAGCATTTCATCCTGCATATTTACATTTTATTGTTGCTTGCATGATTGATAATATATGACAGGACAGAGTATGGAATAATAAGTCACACTGCTACTGTTTCTTAGGTCTCAGCGGAGTTTGAAGTTGCAAAGGATCGAGCCCTCTATCTGTACAGTTTTGTCATTTGTACAGCTGTTGCTAGCTGCTTCTTTTTCATTTAAAAAACCAGAGATTTAGAAATTTACATAATCTGATCTACAGTCTGTACAAACAGAATTTCAGATGCTAATTTTTACTTGTTTGTTAATGAAAGGTTTTGAAAAGGCAATGTTAGTGTATTATTAATAACTTTAAAGTACATCCTGTTTATGAGGTATTAACCTTCTGTCATGGGCTGAATTGGCTTTGAGTTTAATTAGCTCAGAATTTGTTTAATACAGAGTTAATCAACCTCACAGTGGCTGTGGAGGAGGTTTCATTTTGTTGGTTTTTTTTTTCTTTACTGCAACAAGCAACAATTGAAACATGTGCCTTAAGAGAATAAATATGTAGTATGTGTTTAAAAAAACACTTCAAAAATCAGAATTCACTTTAAAAATCAGAAACTCTTTCTAAAAGTTCTTTGCTTTTTTGTTTGAGTTTAGAATCCTTACTAGTTTTTACAGAACTTTATTGCTCAGCATGAGAAAGGAAAATAAAGAAATGGTGTTTCATGGACATATGTGTATGTCTGTGTGCCCACAGATGCTATAGAATTATCTGAAATATTATAGAGAATAAATTAATACATTTATAATGTATTAAGAAACCCTTCTGTCTGCTTTGAAACTGAAGTGCTTATTATAAAATGCCAAGAGTGTATATATATGCCTTTCTGCTTAGGTTAAAAACACTTGTCTATGGTATTGTAATAACAAACCAGTACAAATGGTAATGATTTAATGCAGGGAAGTTTATTAATTTGAACTAACAACAATACTCACGGTTTTTAATGTCAGTCTTTAAAAGTACTTCAGTTATGGGGAGATTTTTCTGTCACAGTTTAAAAAAAAAATATCAGTTTTGATATTTTTCTAATGTCTATGCAGTAGTTCAAACAAGGATCAGTTTGAAAATTCCATTATCTGTGTTGCACTGGAATCTTCTGGTTTTGGAATCTGGACATCTATCTTATTTCTAAATTAAGGTCTTACTATAATTAAATGTAATGCAAAGGTTCAGTGCAATGTATTATTATCACAATATCATAGGACAGCTTAGGCTGGAAGAGGCTTTAGGTTATCTCTAGTCCAACCTCCTGCTCAAGCAGGGTGAATTGCCAGGCTGCTCATGGATTTTTCCAGTCAGGTCCTAAAAACCTCTAAGGATGGAGATGCTACGCTCACCCTATACAGCTTTTGACACTACTTGACTATCTTTGCAGTGGAAAAAAAAATCCATTTATATCCAGTCTGAAACTCTTTCCATCATGCTTACACCTGTTGTCTTTTACCACTCACCATGTACCACTGCAGTGCCTGGGTCCATCTTCTCTTGACCTACCCCATAGGTAGTCTCTCTAGGGCAAGTGTTCTGGCCCCCAACCATCTTGGATAGGCCTTTGCTAAACTCCAATTGAGCTGATTAATATCTTTCCTGAGTTAATAAGCCCCAGACTGAAGGCTGTGTCTAGATGTCTTCTCCTGGGGGTGACTGACTGGCTGGGCCTCTGTGAGTGTTGCCCAGGATGCTGTTGTGCTTGTGTTCAGCACCCATATCCTCAGGTTTTGTCCTTGTGCGCTTCCAGAAGGCTTCTGTTGGGGCAATCCTTTGGCACATCTGGGCCCGTTTTGGTGGCAGTCCTGCCTGCAAGTGCATTGTCTTCCCCTCCTCATCTCCACAGTTGATAAGAGACTGCTCTAACACTTCCCCATAGGCACTGATAGAGATTTTAAATGGGTCCTACAATAGACCCCTGTGGTGCTCAAGTTGTTATCAGCCTGAAAGATGCAACTCATTAACCACTAACATCTAAAACCAAGCATCTTTGTATTCAGTTACTTTTTTTTTAAAATTAATTTGGAAGAGAACAACTATTGCATGACAATTGGATCTGCCACTACTGTTGTCAAGTGGGAGAATGTTGCTAAAATATAATTTAAAAATAACTTATAAGTATGATTTTTTTGTTCCAAATTTTAAGTATTATTTAAAATTCTATTCCAAATTCATTAGACAATTCTTGAGTTTTTAACCTTGTCATGTGGTTGCTTCTGGTGAAGTGCCTTATGAAATGAGGAACAGTATCCTAGAATAGCTTACAAATACTATGGCTTTAGGAACAGGATGCTTGAGGGTACCAGAATTCTTTTTTCATTCTGTTGAACATGAGCTGTGTTCAAAATATTTCAGTATGACCTAAGTATTACACCTCAGAAGTTCAAGCCCAGGCAAGGAGGTCCTCCATCTAGCTTGTTCTAATATATTAACTTAAGAACAGATGCATTCTGTAATAAGTCTGCTCAACCAGTAAGTAGTTTTGGACATGTATGTGATTAAACCAAGTTGAAGCTATTTTTACAAAACGAAGCCCCTGTGTGTTGTTGGTGTGCCAAGATTTGTTGTTAGTTTAAAAGCCAAATTCTTTAGCTCAAGCAGAAGTTAAGAGATATGGTATATAAACTTCTCAGCAGAACCTGAAACCTGTATGATCTGGAGGTTGAAACAGATGGCTATAATTGTCCTGGTTTTAAAATAGTTGAATAAATCTTCAAGTTTATTCATAGGATGGCTTGAGTTGGAAGGGGTCTTAAAGATCATCTAGTTCTACCATCCCTGCTATGGGCAGGGACACCTCCCATTAGACCAGGTTGCTCAAAGTCTCATCCAGCCTGGTCTTAAACACTTTCAGGGATGAGGTATCCACAACTTCTCTGGGCAGCCTGTTCCAATATCTCACCACCATCACAGTATTCCTAGTGTCTAAATTAAATACACCCTGCTCTAGTTTAAAATCATTGCCACTGGTTCTGTCACCACATACTCTACAGAAGTCCTTCTCTAGCTTTCCCATAGGCCCCCTTCAGGAGCTGGAAGGCCACTGTAAAGGCTCTGGGGAGACATTGCAGCCTATCAGTACTTGAAGAAAATACTTACAGAAAAAACAGGGATAGGGTTTTTAGCAGGGTCTGTTGCAACAGGGTAATGGTTTTAAACTGAAAGTTTAGATCTAGACTGGATATAAAGAGGAAATGTCTTACAATGATAGTGGTAAAAATGCTGCAACTGGTTGCACAGAAGGGTGACAGGTGCCCCATCCCTAAGTTGGCTGGATGCACAAGGTCAGGTTGGATGGACCTCTGAGCAGCCTCATGTAGTTAAAGATGTCCCTGCTTACTGCCGGGGAGTTGAACTAGAGGATTTCTAAAGGTGCCTTCCAACCCAAACTATTCCATGATTTTAGGATAGTTGGGTCTGATGTCAGCTTGTTACAGTTTGCACTTGTATGCTGTCTTTTGGCCAGATTAGTCACTGAGTTGATATTTGCTTTCGTTTCTGTGCTGAGGACGTGCTAATTCATTTGTCAGTTAAAGCAGAAAATCCGGACTGTGCTTTTATTTTCTGGATCGGTTCCCTGGAAAACATTAAAATGTAAGTGATGTTGATTTTCTTTAGTTGAATTCAAGTAAAGTCAAGGTTGTTCATTTTGTGGCTCTAGCTTAATGCCACCTCAATTTATGATGTAGCTTTTATGTATACATATTATTCGCTGTACAGGATTACCACTTCAACATCCATATTCCTGTTGGACTCTGATGTCCTTTAAACATCACATTGAGCGGATTATTAAGACTTCCTACTGCCATTTGAAAAATGAAACCATACTTTGTATCTATCCTTGTCTGTTTATGAGAAGCTGGCTCAGGGTTTTATCTCCTCCAGGCTAGACAACTTTAATGCTTTGCACACTGGCCTGCCAAGTGGTCTCCTTACCAAGCTCCAGTGCAAGTCTTTTGCCAGAAAAGTATATCTTGGAAAAAAAAACCAAACCAGCATATCACCCTAATCCTAGAATTGCTGCATTGGCTACTCAGAAACAAAGGACTGATTGTGAAGTTGACCTGTCAGCCTTTTCATGGTCAAGGACCTGAATATATCTCCTGATTTAATTTTGAGATATATTGCTTCCAGGCCTCTATGCTCTTCAGTGCCCTCTTAGTGCAAGTTCCAATTGCAGAACTACAGACCTTGTATGATGGAGGATTTTACCAATATGCCCAACAGCTAAGGAATAAGCTGCCTTTCTTACTTTAGGAAGCTTATGCTCTTTGCTTAAACCTCTTCTGGAGATTCACGTCTACCTTTTTCTATTTTTTTAGTAAGCGATATTTTATACACCATAACTCAATTGTTTGGAGACTGTAATGTATTCTATGCTGCTATGCAGAATGAAGTGGCAATTGTAGTTTTAAGTAGGACTACTTCACATATTAATTTTGTTTTGTGATTTGAAAATAAACCACAAAACTTTAACAAAAAAAAAAAAAAGTCACTGCTTTTGTCAAAAGGCCAAACAGTTAATAGGAAAATATTCTTAGATTTAGAGAAGGGGAACAAAGAGGCATATCTCAGTATTGCTGTACCCTCCAACGTCAAGTAATTGGTCATTTACTTGAATTTAGAAAGCTCAGAGCCAAACTTAGCTATGCTCCCTTTACTGAACTATTTTAATTGTCAGGCTGTTGACTACTCTGGAGTGAAGCTAAGTAATTTCTATGATGAATGTGTTGTTAATATAAGTAAGGTTAATTGACGCTTAGACCTGAAATCAGATCTGATACATCTTGCTGTAGACCATACACTGTTCTAGAGTAAATAGTAATTTCTCTGCCTCCACCTTTTGTTATGTCAGAGAAAACTTGGAAGAAATATTCTAGTTTTCCTCTCAGCATGGAACGTGCAAACATTTTTAACTGCATGTCGAAAGTTACAGATACTCCATTTTCATATAAAGAAATTAATTTATTTTTATGAACCAGTGCTCATTTGCCGAAGTGTGTTTAATTTAAAGATTAAAACAACACTAGAAATTTGTTTAAATATTTAGAGTTTTCTAAAGTGGGGAAGTGTCATTGGCAAAGGAAAATAATGATGTTTGTATCAGCCTTCCAAATAGATGGAAATAAATGATTAAGATTACATTTCTTGAAGACAAAGAAAAGCAGGCTGTAGTAATGTATCTGCAAACTGATGACAACCTGGACGAGACTTTTGGCTTCTTGGATCTTGGAGATCTCTTATAGAAGGAATGGGAAAGATTTAGATGTAAGTGGGTTTTTTATATTGTGTCAGGAAAGAAAGGAGAACATGTGTAGGATTATGAAGAAGAAAAAAGGAGGCATTTTCAGTGATATATCTGTTAAACTTGATTGGCTGATATTTATATGGAGCTTACATTGTAGTTTTGGTTTATATGCTAACATGAAATAAAATTCCATGCTGGGTGATAGTGATTGGTTAGGGTTTGTTCTTTTATGAATTTACTAATTATTTGCAAAATAAATACCAGTTGGTTTTGGTTCACTAAAGAAGGTAAAGTGAGTGGAGGAGGAAATGAGATATTCTTAAATGGAAATGCATATACTTCTTGAAAATAACTGAAAATATTACCCTTTTAACTGCTTCCTGTATTCTGATGTGTACTTTTTACTTGATGTAAAAAGTTTTAACAGCGTAGTATTTTCACAGACTGACAGGTGGAAAGGGACCCCAAACATTATCCAGTTTAAAGGAGGTGGCCCAGTACCCTGTCAAGCTTTAAAACTCATCAATGTAGTGGAATCTACTGCTGCTCGTGGGAGATTATTCCAACGTCTCTCTGTTCTCATTGTGAAAAATTTTCTTCTGAATTCCAATGGCATGTCCTCAGAAGTAACTCGCGCCCTTTAATCCTTGCCTTTTCCATGTGACTTCTCATAAAAAGGGCATCTTCGTTGTTCTGGTGGCAACCCTTTATGTACTAGTATGTGGTAATAAGGTCTCCCCTAAGTCTTGTCTTCTGAAGGCTCAAGTAATCCAGTTCTCTCAGCCTTTCCTCATGGTAGGGCCTTCATTCCTGTCATTCTCATGCCCTTCTCTGGGTGCTTTCCAGCCTGTCCCTGTGTTTTTTGTACAGCAGGGTTCACAACTGCACACAGGACTCCAGGTGTGGCCTGAGAAGCACTGAGTAGTGTAGAACAATGACTTCTTTATCTCTGTTGATAATGCCCTTGTTGATGCAACCTGTTTGATGCTTTCTGTTGGATTGCTTTGCTGCTGCAGCACACTGTTCACTTATCCTTTTCCTTGCACTTTAGCTTCTAACAGGTTAATTTCTTACTCATTCCCTTGTGGATTACAAATAAAATATTGTACTATGGGAATTATGAGCAGGCTTTTATCATCCTACTGAATGCAAAGTTTCTGCCAATCCAAACAACACGCAGAGTTCATATAAACCCATCCTCTTCAAGTGGATTTGAAATGCTAAATTATTGCAGAGAACTTTGTGTGAATTGCATATACAAAATACATTTATTGTAGTGGTTCTATAGGATGAAGTTATTCTCGGTTTATTTTTCAGTAAGTGGCTATTTGGGGAATCCAAGTCATGTAAATTTTTTTTCCTAAGCAAAAAAAGTGGCACCAATTCTTTTGTTCTTTGACTGTTCAAGGTGCAGCTATAATGAAAACAAGCATGCTGGTATTTTGAAGGAATGGTTGTAGAGAAGGGAATTGATCTCATTGTCAGTAGTGTTGTATGTGACGTGTTGGAGAACTGACCTTTTGCAGCTTGTTCAGAAGGCTTCATCTTACCTTCCAAAACTGTTAATTTTTTTTTCAGTGGCATTTCTTTAGCTTTCCTGCCATTGCCCAAGTGGATGTTTGTACAATGTTTTGATTTTGAATAACAAAACCAGTAACATAAATTTCCAAACAGGCTTTTTTCCCCCCCTTCTCATATGATTTCCTAAGCCATGTGACAAATTTTTATTTGCAGTGAAGTTTGAAAACCAAGCAAAAAATCCTCCAAATGTCTAACTGAACATATAACCCATGTAATGTCTTGGAGAATATATCTTCACCACTCTTCATGCCTTTATTTTCCTTTGACTATGTGGTTCATGGTTTCATTTGTTGTAGTGACACTGGACAGGAGGCAAATTAAAGGAAAACAGTTATTGAGAGGTTTTAGATGCTAATATTGTATTCAGATGTTAGCAACTCACACATAGACAGCAGTAAAGAACTGTACATGCTTTTGGTAATACGTGATCTGGGCAGCACAAAAAAGGAAGGAAGCTTAGAAAGTGTAGTGTTGTGTTTTTGGCAATATTTTGCTCCATGCAGTGCTGCCAGAACAAGAACAGTAGCGGACATTGTCTAAAGCGTCTCTGACCATGGCCTGAACTCTTGGACCACCCTATGGATGGATGGTTGCCGGGACATTTCTTTCAGGGGAAAAGTCTCTTCCTCTGCTGTTGCATTTTGGTTACCTGTTCTTTAATCAGTGTGTTTGTTTTTTGAGGTGTTAATCTCTCTGCTTCTCCCACAGATCTTGCCACTTGCACTGTAGATGCTTACAGAGTTCCTCTGATTTTCAGGGTGCAACTTTTACTTCAGATTTCAGTCTTATTTTCACTTGGCTTACAAAAATAAATGAGAATATAATCCAGGAAACTTTCTGAACAGTCTTAGAGGCACCAAGGACTCAGCAGTAATTAAAACCTTTCTTTCTCTTTCCTGATGGTGTGTATGGTGGTTTTTGTTGTTGGTGGTGGGTTTTGGTTTTTTGGTTTTTTTTTTTTTTTTTTTTTTANGGTTTTTTTTTTTTTTCTTTTTACATTTCCTGGTTTGCAAAAGCAAAGAAATTAGAATGATGTTCCAGGGAGCCAAGCAGAGCACTGGACAAAAGTTCTGAAGAGAACAAGACACGCAAAAATGTTTTAGGGGAAGCTGCATTTTTAGGTTGATGAAGGGAACAGAAAAAAAACTGTTGACTAAGGCCAAATGCAGCCTGAAATTCCACAAGTGACCTGCTATAAACCCACTCAGCAAGCTAGAGAATGCTGATGTGCTCTGGGGTGTATGGAGAACAGCCAAGAAACATGATAGCTGTATGCTAGGGAAATAAACAAGTTCTCATGTGGGTTTTTGTTGTATTTTCTTTTTTTTTTCTGTTTTGCATGACACTGTAGTCTAGTCATAGCAGTTAAGGACGTGTCTCTACAGCACTGCTGACTCTGTGGCTAGGTGACTGCTGGCACTGTTAGCAACTCACTATTTCTAGAAGTAAGATTGTGAATCAAATGGTTAAAACAAGGTTTTTTTTTTTAAGTAGATCATAAAATGCTTTTTTAAATGCTAAAACCTCTTTCACTGATTCAATGCTACATACTTCTGAGGCCTTGATCACAGGATGTCAGGGGTTGGAAGGAACCCAAAGAGATCATTGAGTCCAAATCCCCTGACAGAGCAGAACCAGACAATCTAGCTCAGGTCACAAAGGAACAGCATCCAGTGGAGCCTTGAAAGTCTCCAGAGAAGGAGACTCTACAACCTCTCTGGGGAGCCTGTTTCAATGTTCTGTGACCCTTACAGTAAAGAAGTTCCTCCTTGTGCTGAGGTGGAACCTCCTGTGCTGCAGCTTACATCCTTGTCCTATCACAGGAAGAAAGTGAGAAAAGCCTATCTCTTTTGGTATGCCAACAATAGTTGAGAGTTGTTCCTGGTTTTATAAAGGGTCTTATAGAAGGTAGCATACAAGTGGTGGTTTGCTCACATCTCTCATTTTCACAACTGCATGCATGCATGCTCAGTCCATTGGTACTTCACCTGACAACTTCAAGTTCCAGTGCATGGTCTGTGTTAAATATGCAGTATCTAGAATACTTTTCAATATTCTTTCTTCTTTTGATTAATGGAAAATAAGACTTAAATGGTTGTTTGGTGCTGTTTGTTGTTGTTTGTTTGTCTTGTGTGGTTTAATGGGTAATTTTTTATTTTGTTTTAAAGTAATGTAGATTAAAATGGGATTTGTTCCAGATGTTTCCAGTAAAATATAGTCATGCTTTTTATGTAGACATTGCATGATGTGTATGTTATTTATAGAATACTATTCTTCTTAAACTAACGTAGAATGAGTGCTTTTGCAGACATAGTTTTCTGGAGCACTACACAAACTAAGGATTTTGTTCTATCCTCTTTTTATCCTGAGTGAATTAAACTCCTGAGAAAGAAGGGGACACATAATAGGTCTCTCTTTGGGCAGAGCTTGGCAGGAAGGTATAGTAGTCTTTTAGACTTACTTTAAGAAGTGTTCTTTGATGCCTCTAACACTGCGGTTGTGTGATGGTTTAAAAAAAAAAAAAAAAAGTTATATAATGTGTTTATTATGACATAAATAAGCTTACTTGCTATTAGCCTCTGAATAAATAATACCTTTCCAGTCTTACATTTCCTCTAACAAAGTGAAATGTGAATACTAATATAAAGTCACAGATATTTTGGTAATTTTTTTTCCTTGTTGTGCTTAGTGCTTGCTCCATGCTCAGAGGCTAATACCGAGTGGAATTGAACACCTGCAGCTCTCACTTCAAGTTACGCTCTATATTGAAGATGAAGGGAATTGCAGGTGTTCCATGATTCCCAGAACTTACCCCACGTGACATTGCCTGTCTGGAAGGACTTAGTGTTCAAGTGAGGTTTTTGTTGCAGGATGCGTTTAATGCTTTGAATATATGTCAGTTTTTGCCTGTTCTGGGTTTATCCTCTTCTCCCCTCCTCCAAGGACAACATTAATTTCTCCCATTTTTTAAGTTCCTGAGGTGATTTAAAATTATTTACATAAGAAGGTTTCATATTGGAATATTCTCTAATTTCTTTGCAGGGAATGATTATTTGCTAGCCATCAGCGGTATCCTCTCTTTATTACCTCTTATCTTCTGTCACCTGGCAACTTTGCTGCTCTTGCTTCTGATTGTAGTTTTTGATATGAGTAATTGGCATCTTTTCCAGGGTGAGGAAATAGTGTGGTTATTCCTTGGTTATTCTTTGCACATCCATTTAAAGAATTGATTTTGCATTTGATTTTGGTTCTTGGAGTATAGTGAATCCAACTGTCCTATTACTATAGATTTGTTATTAATAACAAATGGCAAAGAGTAAAAAGCATCCTGGTTAATGCTCTCTGATTCTGAGTTGCATCTTAGATCTGAACACTCCTTCCTCATTTTTCAGGACTACTTCTCTGTTAGATTCAAATGTGTCAGACATTTTTCCTAACCTTTTCAGCTTCAAGGGGAAAAAAAAAAAACTTCAGTAGTTTTTCAAGCTAGCTTTCCCATTTAAGAATTCTGGCCTTTCACTAAAACCTTTGCCTGTATATGGGCTCAAAGTATATTATTTCAACCATGTTGTGTAAATGCAGAGCTATTATATATTAATATAAGAGAAGAAACAGGGCATGTGGGGGGGTTGTGTATAATTTAGGGTACTTGGATTATTGTTAAAAAAAGAAATTGCATGATCTTGCAGATGCTGCTCAAAGAATGAGTTCTGACATTTGAACTAAACTTCAGTTCAAAAAGCATCACATGTGAAATTACAAGTAAATTATCTGGTAAGGGAGAGTGAGAAATGGTACAAATAGGAAAGTTCACATTAATGTAATTAAATTAATCATCGTGAACAAATAAAAAGGTTTTCTGTGCAAGGGAGGACATAGTCCTGCATGATAATGTACCCTCAGCAAGTTTGCTGATGATATGAAACTGGATGGATTTGCTGAGACACTTGAAGGCTGTACTGCCATTCAGTGATATCAGGGCAGAGTGGAAAGCTGGGCAAAGGGGAGCCTAATGAAGTTCAAGGAGGATAAGTACAGAGTCCTGCATCTGGAGAGGAATATCACCATGTACCAGTACAGGTACTTCCCAAACCCACCTGAATGCATTTCTGTGTGACCTGACTTAGATGATCCTGCTTTGGCAGGGCGTTAGACTTGGTGATCTCCAGAGGTCCCTTACAATCTCTACCATTCAATGATTCTATAGACCTGTGATTGCACATCAGAAAGCATGGAATGCGTGTTTTGCAATGCATGCTAGTAGATGGTGGAGACGAAGAAAAGATCTTCCATTGCTGGGGGTAATGAAACTACCTTTATCACTATTTAAGCAAAATAAACTGTCGCCAGAGCACTTAGCAGCTTAAACGCTTTACAAGCGATTAATGAATGTCCACAGCTCTCTTTCTGAGAATTTAATTAAAAAAAAAAAAAAAGTTTATAAATTAGATGAAAAGCCAGATAGAAGCACAGTCCATAGCTTTGAATCACACTCTAAATCACAGAATCACAGAATGCTGGAAGTGACTTCGAAAGATCATCCAGTTCAACCATGCGGTCAGAGCAAGATCACCAATACCAGATCACACAGGAACGCATCCAGGTGGATTTTGAATATCTCTGGAGAGGCAGACTCCACAACCCCTCTGGGCAGCCTGTTCCAGTGTTCTGTCATCCTCACAGTGAAAAAAATCCTCCACATGTTTACATGAAACTTCCTATGTCTCAACCCCCACCCATTGCCTCTTGCCCTGTCATAGGGCATCACTGAGCAGAGCCTGGCTCTGTTCTCCTGCCATTCACCCCTTACATATTTATAAACATGAATAGGGTCACCCCTCAGGCTCCTTCTGTCCAAGCTAAAGAGCAACTCCCTCAGTCTCTCCTTATGAGAGAGATGTTCCATTCCCTTAATCATCTGTGGTAATGCCCTTACTACCTTGTAGCATTTGATCTTTGGTGCATACCAGAGATAGCTCACAACTTTTACACAGCTATACAACTGGTAAATGCCTTCATTTAGTGATTCATAGTGATTAGATGTTGTTCTGAGAGATTTGATTTAGTCAAGGACTTGTCAGTGTGAAACTAATGATTAGACTCAATGATCTTGAAGATCTTTTCCAGTCTGGGAAATTCTGTGATTCAGCCTGAGAATCACAACCTGGATGTTGCAGACTCTTTTGTGGGTGTGCAGGCTAGAGTGAAGGTATAGCAGAATGATATATCATAGTTGCATATCAATATTTTTGATTTTGGTATTACTGGAGTCACTTATCAAGTTTGCCTGATAGGGCCTTTTTCATGTTTTTTTATAACCTCTTAGACCAGAATGTGAATCAGGTTTAGTTGAGTTTCACTAAATGTTTTATAATCCTTTGTAATTATTTGGAAATTTAAAACATAATTTATTCCTATGCCACATCATGATAAAAAACAGACAAAACCCTCTAGTCCTTGTGCAATAGGTACCATTTCTGATAACTACACATTGATAATATGCAATGTGGAGCCACATACCACATATTCATGCTTGCCTTTTAAAAATCCCCTTAATTATTTACAACAGGATAAATTTTTTAACATTTTAATCTTTAATTATCTGCAGAAATCAGTGCTTAGTATTCTATGCCAAACTTTTAAACACTGCATAGATTCTGAATTTCCTCTAAATAGTTTTCAATTAGGCTTCTTGCTCTTTTTTTTTTGTTTTTGTTTTGTTTGCTAGGGAATAATTGAAAGTATAAAAGACCCATTTAAATCATCATTGCCTTCTCCAAAAAGGGGCAAGATTACATACCCAGCAGCCTTTGAATTCTTGATATGCCTTCAGAAGTTTTCAGCTATTTGTTTTAATAATTGTTAAGAATTTATTATGATGCATTAATGGTGTGCTCTGTAAGTTATTAAATAATGAGTTCAACATATTAATCTTTCATATT
This sequence comes from Psilopogon haemacephalus, assembly GCA_013396835.1. Classification (NCBI taxonomy): domain Eukaryota; kingdom Metazoa; phylum Chordata; class Aves; order Piciformes; family Megalaimidae; genus Psilopogon; species Psilopogon haemacephalus. Next base: position 32,532 of record VWZI01002841.1, read on the forward strand.
TTTGTTGTTAATGCTATATTTAGGAATGCTTCTTTAAAGTTTTGTTTGTTTTTTTTTTAAGAAAAGAAAGCTTTATGTATACTTCTCAGAATACATTTTTGATCTATGGGGAAAATGTGTGCAAGCAAAGTTTTGATATAGCATATGCTGAACTTGAATTAAAAAGATTTTGGTTATGTAGAGTTCAAATTACCTTTGACATATTTTTGCAGGTTGGTTACAAATTTTCAACTAAACATAGAGCTCTTTTTTATCATAGAGCCTAACATCAGATTTTAATCATATTTTGTACCCGCAGGGTTTTAGGTTTCCAACAGGCCACCTGTCTCAGACATTAAAAAATTCACAGGACAGATGGGAAGGTGAAAGCAGTTGTCCTTGGATAAAGAAATTCTTACACTGCAGGAACAGTCACAGTCAAAGCTGGCTGATACATCACACATATATGCCTTTCTTCTAGCATTGCTCTATCATGATTGCAAATTTCCCTTTAGTAGTATAAATATAGAATTCATCACTTATCCTTTTTTCAGTAGCACAATTTGCAAAACCCGTTTCTTCTCCATGTGAACTACGACTCACTGAGGGATAACATGACATGCATAGTACTTCAGCAAATAGTCTCTTGTACACTTACTGGAACTCCTAGAAATCCTATGTTGTTTATTAATGACAGGAGCATATGACTATTCGTTTGCAGAGACCTCTGGCACTGGTTTGATAGGTGTGATGCATTTTGACATGACAAATGTACCAACCTAAAGAAAAATGGGTGTTGGGAAGAAGTGTAAAATGGCGATGCTTCTTCCCATGGATTATCATGATTTCCTACAGTGATAATAGTTTTTCGAATGTCACTGACCAGTACAGTTGTGGACCAACTCTTAGTATCATATAGCAAACAATCTGCAATGTTTTAAAGTGCAAGGGACAAATGCTGACCTCAGGTGTAACGTATCCAGTTTGTGTTGACCCAGGTATTTAGAAAACAACAAATCAATTGGAATTACCAATTTGCTGTTGTGATGGAGAGCAGGCCAAACAGCAGACCCTCCTGTATTAGGCTCCCATGAATATCCCCTTCTACTTCAAGCTCTTTCCTTGAGACTCAAGATGAAAAAGTGCTAATGGAAGTGTGTACTGTTCAACAGCTCTTAAATGCACAGGTTCAATAACAAACATTCAGCCTGTGAGGTTTCACTCGACCTATGTGATGGAGTGAAGCCTGCCTACCATGTGGTCAGTGCAAGGTGTCCCAAAACTGCTGCTAAGCCTGTGATACTGGGAAAGCTGGATTTTGCTGCCTAGCAATTCATGTTTGTGATTGTATTTTAAAAGTTCCAGAGAACCTAAGTGCAGGAAAAAAATAAATCTCATAGCAGCTTCTAGATGTTGCAAGTTCATACTGTATGTAGATTCCTTTTTTTAGTGTAATTTAATCATTGACCGGGGTGGAATCAGAGCCCTTCCATCTGCTTTCTGATTTAGGTGGAAAGGCTGTGAGTAGCTACCTGTTCTTTCTCTCTGGCCCAATTAATGCTGATTCTTTTGTACAGAATGCAGGAAGGATTAAGACTGCCCACTTGCTGAGAAAGGGGTGATGTGGATGCTTAGTTAGTGTTGACCCTTAGAGTATGGTTCCTCAAACAGGGGAGAAAATTGAACCTGCTACTTCTAATTTTTCATGACTGTTCTAACAAGGAAGGTGGTGTGTGAGTAAAAGCAAATGTTCTTCTCTTCTGTTTTGTGGTTTTTAATACAGTCATAACTGCAGTGGTATTTTGTGCAAAAGCAAACCACAGTGATGCAATTTAGGCAGGATCTGAGGACACAGCGGATCAAGGCATGTTACTGGAGAATAGATGTCAAGTATCTGCATAATGATTGTGCCCTTACCTTGCTTGTGCAAGTGGGAGGATGTTTCAAGTGTGAACAGATGCAGGGTTGTAGAGACTGTGGAAGTCTCTGGAATGAAGAGTCTTGTAGCTTAGAAGCTCTCAATATTTGCCGAATTGAAGGAATACAGTTCTGATCCTAGGTGCCTTCCAAATTTCCAGGTTTTTATGCTTCAGTCCTGTGGCATATAATGAATTAGTGCTTTCAAAACATGGGAAGTCCTCAGATTATTTTGTTCAAATGAATATATAAGTAGCTCACTCAACCCAATAATTATGTGTCTTGGTCTAGGTCTTCCTTGCAGAGAGATGCTCTTCAAATACTTTGATCTCAAAATATATTGAAGAGGTAGAGTTGAAAAGTACTTACTTGAATTTGTGGGGGAAAACAAAACCACAAAAAAACCCAAACAAAAATAACCAAACAAAACCTTGCAAATAAACAGACCCCTCCCATTTTCCCAAAAAGACCCAAAGCAAAACAAGTCAACCACCAAAAAAACCAAGCCAACCCTAAACCAAAGCCACAAACCATGATTGCTATCAGACAGAATTATAATCTCTTGACGTGCATGCTTTGCTCCCTCCTCAGATCACGGAGAATCCTTGGTGCTCTCTCTGCTGATCTCTGGCTCAAATTGTTCCTCTCTTAATAGGTGAGACAAATGTATGAATTAACCCAATACATAGGAAAATGGATGGCAAAGTGCTGGTGGTTGTAACAAATAAGAGAGTTTGCTGTATGTTCACTGGGATTTCAGTTGATGTATTTGTGGGTACATCTGGATCACTAAGAAGCTTGGCTTATCCATTCTTTCTATCCAGGTTTCTCTGACAGATTTTCCTTAGAAGCTTGAATGGGGGGGAGTGAGGAGGGCTCACAAAGTGTTCTGTGCTCTGAACTTTTTAAGAAAGTCTATTCTGCAGCTTTATGGGTAATAAATTTGTTTGCTCTTGGAAGGGGGCTTAGAACTAGATGATCTTCAAGGTCCCTTCCAACCCAAAGCATTCTATGATTCTGTGATTGTGCAGCACATTTGAATAGAATATAATCTTTTATTTCTCTCTTCTTCTTCCCACCTCCCACACCTCACCTGCCTTGTCCTTAATAACTATGTTCATTTAGAAATATGGATGTGCAAAGACAAGTATGTTTAATATTGAAGGACAGTATGCTTGTGGCTAATACATTAGAGCAATTGTTCAAGAATAATTCGTCTTACATGAAGATTACCCCTGTAGGGCTGCCAAGGTCGTGGAGACTTTAGATTATTGGCTGCATTAAATGCTGCTTGTGTGTTTTAAAGGGATAGCCTTACCATTTCGTGACAGGTCTTTGAAACAAGTTTGTTTATATATTAAGTTTTCTATTCTCTGTTTCCAAGTTAATTCAGTTTTGTATTCCATGTTTAAACCTTTGGTACTTTTATTTTCACTCTTAAAAAAAAAAAAATTGTCAGTCATATCACTGTGGTAGAATTACTTCTAGACTACTTCTGTTCTGCTCTAGAGCAGCAGATTCCAAATGTGGGGTGCTGAGCCCAGAGGTGAGTTTTGAATGAAGCCTTTGGAACTGCTGCTTTACAGTGTGCACATCAGTCAACCTTGTAGAGAAAGTGTGAGAAGGGAGGGAGGAAGTGAGCCTACCAGAACTACATAAGGACTCTTCTAAAGAATTCAGTGGTCTTTACAAGATGCCAATGGCATCCTGGGGAGCATCAGGAAAAGTCTGTCCAGCAGGTCCAGGAAGTTTCTTCTCCCTGTCTGTCTGCCCTGGTGAGACCATGCCTGGTATACTGTGTCCAGTTTTGAGCTCCCCAGTTCAAGAGAGACCTGCTAGAAAGTCCTGCAGAAAGCAATGAAGATGACTGGGAGTCTTGAGCATCTCACCTATGAAGGGAGACTGAGAAACCTGGGCCTATTTAGTCTGGAGAAGAGATGACTGAGAGGAGATCTCATCAATGTATACAAATATCTGAGGGGTGGATGTCAAGTGGATGGGGCCAAGCTCTTTTCAGTGGTCAGCAGCAGTAAGACAAGGAGCAATGGCTACAGACTGGAACATAGAAGGTTTCACCTTAACATGAGGAGAAACTTCTTTACAGTGAGGATGACAGAGCATTGGAGGGGGCTGCCCAGAGAAGTTGTAGAGTCTCCTTCTCTGGAGACTTTCAAAACCCACTTGGATGCATTCCTGTGCAAACTACCCTAGGGTATCCTGCCTCAGCAGAGAGGTTGGACTCAATCTCTGGAGGTCCCTTCCAACCTCTAAAGTTCTGTAATTCTATGCTGCAATCATACATTAAGTGTAGGAGCCATAAGAAAGTCTTAAGATTAAGGCATTTCAGAAACATCATAGAAGTTGAAACCAGAAGTATGAAATGTTTGGACAAATGATGCCCTGCACCTTTTCCTTCCTAAAAGATAAAGGCCAAGAGCTGTAAATCTGGGAAAGTCTGTACAGACTGCTAGATCTGAGATGCTTTATGCCAGCAAAGAACTGCTCACTAAATCCTTTAATTGTAATTCTTTCTTTCTTCCTTTCAAGCTATTTGTTCTCTCTGAAATGCATAGTATCTGCAGGTTCGTAGCAAGCTTTGTGTCTAGCAACAAAATGAAATTAATTTGGTTTGTTTTAGAAAACAAAACCTGCTGTGGACTGACCATGACCCACTGGTCTCATTGGTGTGTCCAACTAGTTTTTTAGGTGGCTTAGTTGTATTAAAAGAGACTTTTCAAACTAATTTAAACATGTTACACAGATCCTTATACGGGCAATAAAGCTTTTGATTTAATAGAGGTGTTAAATCACATGTGATTGTGAACTGGAAGTGAAATGGCCTGCATTATCATATTTAAGGAGAGTTTCTGCACAGGGCTGTCAGCTAGAAGCTTATGTGGCAGCTGGAAGATATTTGTGAAACCCTTGCCAGCATTAAAGAAAAAGATATCAGATGTGAATCATTACCATATAACTACTAGGGGCAAATCCTGTGACTGTTTTACCAGTATAATCCCATCAGTGAAGAGTTTGCATGTTATAGTTGTGAATGAATTAATGAATTGATGTCAGTTGTCTAGAGACTTGCTACCTGTGTGGTTACAGTCTTGGTGTGTTCATTCTTTACAAAACTGAAATGGAGATTGAGCCTTTGATGAACTCCTGACACGGTTACACTGTTGCTTAGGCTGCTTGCATTATCTTGTACTGGGAAGGAGAGCGCTTGAGTTCCTAACATCATCACCCATAGTTGTTATTGACAAAGAATGAGACTGGCCCCGTGACACCAGCATGAAATCATGAAAGCCTCTCAACTCATGAACAACTTGCGCTTAAAAAGATCGTGTAGAATTAGTTTGGCTAGAAAACCTCTGCACTGTTCATTTATTATTTAATCTTATTTTACTTTGTACAGACAAGCTATCTGGCCTAGTGTGAGGCTTCATACAGCCAATTACTTCAAGGTGTTTAGTTCATTTATTATTTAAGGCATAAATCTTGTACAGGTTGTCCATTGATGACCCTGTGAGGAGTCTATGGTAAATGCCTTTCATCATTTCTGACTGACTCATGCACGTGGACCTGCCTGCTGAGCTAAATAGGCCAGGAGAACTGATGGATTTGTAAGAGACTGGATTTAATAACCTTTTTTATATGCTTAAGTGATGAAAGTTAGTACATACAGTTGAAGCCCAGTATAAGGATTTAAGAAGAAATGAAATTTTATAGTGTCATGAATTGTATTTGGTTCTTCTAATTGAGAAGAGTGCACAGTTTGTGTGCTTTGTACCTTAAAATGTGTTTTTAAAGCAATTGCTCCTGTACTTGGATAAATAAAACGTTGCCATAGGAAGCTACCTAATGTATTTAATAGAATATTCATATAATTTCTCTCTTTAAGACATAAGTTCTGTGGTTATGTTTGCTCTCCCCTTTCTTCAAATCATTCCTCTGAGGCTGATTTTTAAGTCTAGTGCGGTGATACCAGCAAGTTGCTCTCTGAATGGCTCAAGTAATGCACCGATTGGATCTGATGGGTTTATGTGCTGTTAACAGTGTCTGTCCCACAGTCAATGTGCCAGGTATTTAACGGGGGACTGGTACTAATTTCAGAGCTAATACTAAGCCGTTCCACATCAATGCTTACAGCAGGTGGTTTGAATTGACAGTGTGAGGGGAGGAAAAAAAAAGTGAGAGAAAATTGCCATTGTACTATAGAATTTCACTGATTGAATTGACTGATTATAATGTCAAAAGAGCATTGGGGAAACTGGCAGTGCTTCTGAGAAGGAAAGAAGTGACAGGATTCTTTTAGGAAGAGGTTCTCTGACTTTGCACAAATAGTTCAAAACTATGATAAGACTGGATGTTAAAGGTTTTTATCTAGCAGCTAAGAAGTCTGTGTGTTCTTGAATTTATGTGTAAACTGATCCTGCATTGTTCTTGCTCTACACTGTCCCCTTCCAAAGCTCATCAGGTGATTCAGCATGATTTAACATAGTTGATTCAACATAGTTGCTGACCTTCTTCATGGTTATACCAATTAACCCTTAATTTCCCTTAACCTATAACAATAGTGAATCCCACCTCTGGGTACTAGTTTCTCGTTTTGACTTTAAAAAACAAACCCCATGCCAACCTGCCACCTTCCAAAGGCAACAGCTTTTGGGAACCACATTGTGGAGGATGTATAAAAAGAAGTTGACTCAGTAGCTTACAGCATTGTGAAGTTGTCAAATATATAAATAAATGGTGTCTTAACTGAATCTTCTTAACCGCATTAATACCTACTTGCAGTTACAATTGAATTTTTCTTTTATTGCTTGATTTCAGTGGAAGAAGACCAGACACAAATTGGAGAGATAATCTGAATGGTTCCTTTTAGTAATGTAAATTAAATTGTGCAGTAATGCCTAATTATCCTGTTCATTTAAAGTTATTAACTATGCCCTGTGATAGTGCTGGAATTTTGTTTCTTTAGGTTTGTGTTGGATGGAACACTTTTTTTTCTTGATTGTAATCCTGCTGATTTCACATGGTGGAATTTGGGATTTAATCATCTGTTCCACTAAGGGATTGTTCACTTCTTTGCTGATAGCACCAGCCAACAGGAAAATTTTCTTGCTGGACGGGCTCCAAAGTGGGAGTTTTAAAGAGGCCTCAAATCTACCCTTGTGTGGGTAGTGTAGAATTTTGTGAGTGTAAATAAAGCAAATATCACAGAACCACAGAATACAGCTGGTTGGAAGACATCTCAAGGATCGTTCAGTCCGCTAAAGAAGTCAGCGCTAAACCATGTCCCTAAGCTCCAGGTTCCACATGCTGCTTAAATACCTTCATGGATGGTAGCTCCGCCACTCGCCTGGGCAGACCATTCCAAAGTTTGATAACACTTTCAATGAAGAAATATTTCCTGACATCCAGCCTAAATCTTCCCTGGAGCAGCTTGAAACCATTTCCTGTTGCCTGACACCAGGGAGAAGAGGCTGCCTGCTCCTTGCTCCAGCCTCCCTTCAGGTAGTTGTAGAGAGCAATGAGGTCTCTCAGCATCCTCTACTCCAGACTGAACAACCCCAGCTCCTCAGATGCTCCTCACAGGCTAGTTGCTTCAGGCCCTTCATGAACCTCACTGACCTTCTCTGGACACGCTCCAACACCTCAGTGTCATTGTAGTGAGGGGCCCTGAAGTGAACACAGTACTCAAGGTGAGGTCTCACCAGTGCTGAGTACAGGAGGATGATCACCTACCTGCCTGTTCGTGCTGGCCACACCATTTCTAATCCAAACCAGGATGCCATTGGCTTTCTTGGCCACCTGGGCACACTGCTGACTCATATTCAGTCGACTGTCAACCAGTACCTTCAGGGCCCTCTGTAAGTTGCAGCATTCCAGCCACACATCCCCATCTGACAGCATTCCAGCCACACATCACACATCTGACATTAAAAAACAGATGAGATAAGAATTTTTTTTTTTTCCTGATTTGTCTAAATAGAAAGTTGAGTCATGGAGAACAAGAAATATAAACAATCTTTAGGTAGATCTTATAAATCATTCCAGAGACTTACTAACCTTTTTGTTTCTGAAAGTCATGACAGTTAAACTTATTAGTGAAATTGTGTACAACCTGTGAAAAAAGGATACAGTTTAGGCTGCCAGAATAGATATTGCCTCTCATTTCTTATAAAAGTAGGCCTGTATTTTCCTTTATAAGCTTATTGTTTGGGATACCATTGAAAGGAAGACTGCAATGGAAACTGGGAGGGGAGGAAGTGGAAGGCAGCCCCTCAGTTGTAGGGCAACATCTTAAATGATTAGTGTACATGTGATGATGTAGTATACATAAATATAATTACATTTAGATGTTATAAGTAAAAATGATGCTAGTTGGAAGCTTAATTCTGCAAGGAAAGGAAAAATTCTCTATTTGAAATTATTAGAGTAATGAATGGTTTTGAGGCACCATTTATAATGTTGAAGGCTTGTGGCTACATTATAGTTATACCAAAATGCCATTGTAGGGAAGCCATATTCCATAGGATTTCTGTGGTGACTACAGAGAGTGTGCTCCATTGCTTCCAGAGCAGCCAGTTGTAGTTTTAAGGCTAATGCATGAAACTATGCAGTTCTACTTGCCTTCAAAGTCACATTGCAAGCAAGTGCAACCACATAAATACAACAGGCCATACATTTTGTAATCTGCAGACTTTATCAAACCATTTATAGTTTGGCAAGTGTAGCAGTAGAATCAGAGAAAATGCAATATCTTCAAATTGTTTTCTTGTGTCGATCAAACTCTGCAATCATTTCTTTGAATTTGAAAGAAATTCAAATCCTTGATGCTTTGGGCTTTTACTAGTTGTAAACATTAATATTACAAGGGGAAAATTAATTTTGTTTAGAGCATGTTTATCTAGGAAGCATGTTTGTTTTAAGTTAGCATTCAGGCTCTTTACCTGAAAGGGAAAGGGAAAAATACTGTGAAAGAATGACTAGCCTTGCTGCTGGATTCATAAATTTAACTTTCCTTCATGTATGGAATGAAGAGCAATCTTTTACTATTTCATATCTGACAGCAAGAATAATGTAGATTTTTTTTATATTTATAATGTGAAGGAAAGAATAAATTAATACCATGTAGCACATGAAACAAACAAATGACCACTGTGTTATACACAAGGAAAAGAGGTTGCAAATATTGCTAGGCGGAAATTAAGGATCAGTTCTTCCTTTATGAACTGCTACTCTTCTTACCTAGGATTAGGTTTTGGCATAACTTGAATATCTCAGTAAGTTTTATTTGGCTGTCAGTTGAATTTGATGTGAGCTGATAAAAGTTAAGTCCAGCTTTATGAAAGGGAAGTCAGTAACTTGTGTTAAGCTCTGTTGAAAAATGTGGTTATGACCTCATTCTTTTCCTCAAGAACTTCTATATGTCACTACTTATCTATCATGCATATTCATTTCCTCTTCCTACACTTTAAACTTCACTTCTGCATGCATCAGAGTTTCTTACTCCAATTTATGGTGTCACATGTAGGAACATTCAGTAGTGGATAGGAACAGGAACAGCATTACATTTGTAGAATTAAAAGTAAAAATGTTTCATCCAAGAAGAAAAACAGCAAATAAATGGAAACCTTTTAACTTGGATAGTGTGTGTGATGCAGGTCTATGTAGCAAGTGTGCAAAGTAGGTGAAAAATAGAAAGCAGGATGGGTTTTCTCCATTTTTTCTCAAATAGAAACAGAAATGTGACCTGTGGACAATGCTTCAGGTATGTTGAAATGGTTCTTTGAATCTGAAAGCTATGCTCATAGCAAATTGGAAATAATGACTCACACAACATAGTTTATTTTGGAAAGGTTGGAAACTTTGTTTTTCAGTATTTTGGGAGTTCTGTAGCCCTCTGGTGGAATTTAAGGAGAATCTACAAATAAATTATAAAATAATTAGTTATTATTAAGTTCTGTTTTCCCAAGTAGCTGAGTATTTATACATTTGTTTATACAATTGTGGTGCAATTTGCCATAAAGCCTAAATTTCTAAGAATTGCTGGAAAAGTCCAGATTTATTTTTTTTTTTGTGGTTAAAACTTTCTATCTTGCAACAGAACAGGATGTAAGAGGTAAAAAAAAAATAATTAAAAAAAAGTCTTAAATAACTTTTCTGAGGAGGGGCTGTGTGATGAGAAGGATAACAACTTTTCATTCCGTGACCAAAAATGATCGGCCTTCCTTATCTGAGAAGTTGTGTCTGTGTCCACAAAAAGGTGATGTTATTAAGAACAACTCTTTTATTTGGTTGCTAATTGATACTTAGCTCTGACGGAGAAATTTTTTTTCCCTTCCTTTTTCTTCCCTGTCTGAGAATCATGGTAGAATCACAGTATCATTTAGGAGTGAGTGAGTGAAAAGCAAAATGTCTTCCAGGGTGATGCTCTGGTAACAGGAAAGGAATAAACAGTGCCATTTTAAGTAGTATATAGTCATATAATCATAGAAGCATTTTTGTTGGAAAAGACCTCTCTAAGATCAAGTTCAACTGTCAACCTAACACCACCATGGCATGCAGTCTTAATAATAGAAAGTGGAAGCCAATTTACTTGAGCTACTGTGGCAAAGGTGAAAAGACCACAGCAATAGAAGGCTTTTTTTAGACAGAACTAGAGGAACAGCAATAACAGAAGTCCTGCAAGAAGTGGTAGGATGTTAGCAATGTATTTTCCAGGTGGCATAGCCTCATCAACAGTTGATTTTTAGAGAAGACACTGAGGCATGACTGCTGTTGATGTACACAGAAGGAGTCATGTCAGAGTGAAGAGAAAGGTAAAGAAAAATAAAATTGTTGTATTGAAGAATAAATATTGGAGTTTAGAGAGTGGGAAGATCTGCTGAATAGCTATGTGAAGATGAAAGAGAGACAACATAGTTGATTCCTGTGGGAAGAAACAAGTTATTCCTCTGGGACTGGGTCCTGAACTCCGATTTACCAGAGCTGCTTTTGGAAAGAAAGAAAACAGGGGTGCATGAAAGCAGGACTTGCAAAGTATTTTATTCCTGTCGTGTGGCCCAGCTGGTAGAAGAAAAAAAGATATAAAAAAATAACTGGGGAAACAGGAATTTCCATGACCTGAGAGTAGGAATTGCTCACAGAATCTCAAATTCTACGTGGCAGTGTCCAGGAAAAGAAATAAATGGCAACTCTATGTAATTCAAACTTTCTCATTGCGGATCTGGCAAATTTTAGTAGTTTTAATGCTCGACTGAAGACAGTGTTCATGATGGGCCTACATATGTATAGGGTGGCTACCAATGTTCCTCATCTCTTAAATAAATTACTTATCTTTGTTAGATAGTAGAAGCAAATTCCAAGATGCAACAGGAAGGAAGGCAAACTGTAACTTTAGGCTGGAAAGAAAGTGGACAAGCGCTACAGGGTAGACTTTTCACAGAACCATGGAAGGTCAGGGGCTGGAAGGGACCTCGAAAGATCATCCAGTCCAACCCCCCTCCCAGAGCAGGGTCACCTAGGGTAGGTCACATAGGAACACACAGAGGTGGGTCTTGAATATCTCCAGAGAGAGAGACTCCACAATGGCCCTAGGCTGTTCCAGAGTTTCATCACCCTCACAGTGAAATATTTTTTCCTCATGTTTTCATGGACCTTCCTATGCCTCAGCTTCTACCCACTGCCCCTTGTCCTGTCATTGCGCATCACCAAGAAGAGCCTGGATCCATCCTCTTGGTACTCACCTTCTACATATTTATAAACATGAATAAAGTCACCCCTGAGTCTCTTCTCCAAGCTAAAGAGCCACAGCTCCCTCAGCCTTCTCTCATAAGGGAGATGCTCCACTCCCTTCATCATTTTTGTGGTTCTTTACTGGACACTTTCCTGCTGTTCACTGAGGTCCTTCTTGAAATGAAAGACCCAGAACTCGAAACAATATTCCAGATGCAGCCTCACCAGAGCAGAGTAGAGAGGGTGGAGAACTTCTCTCGACCTATTAACCACAGCCTTTCTAATCCACCCCAGAATGGCACTGGCCTTCTTGACCACCAGAGCACATTGCTGGCTCATGGTCAACCTTCCATCCACTAGGACCCCCAGGTCCTTTTCCCCTTTTCCCCTGCTCTCTAACAGGTCAGGCCCCCACCTGTAGTGGTACATATCCTCCTTTCCTCCATTACCAGCTCAGTTTCTACAAGAGTCTAGTATGTTTTATATAAAATGCATCTAGCCGAAAGAGTTTCAGAGCAGCATAAAGATTTTGAAATACTTGTTAGGATTTCTTGTGTTAGCTGCGTGATGGAGTATTTCTCTATGATTCCAATTCCCGATTCCAAAAATTAGAACTGGGAGGTCAGTAACATTGCAAATAAAACCCAACCATTTATGTTGAAGCTTTTCCTTATATTTGCACATGGGAAGAATTCTTCTTGGCTAATGCATTTTTGGAAATGCTCAATTCTGACGTTTGAAGTCGTATGCAAGATGTGTGCTTATTGAGTTTCCAGGTGCTACAGATGTTGCTGAGAAACCCTGCTGAGATACCCTTGTTTGAAATACACACAGCTGAGTTTCTCAAAAGAATAGCAGTTTGTCTCAACCCTCCCCAGCTTGCCAGCACTCTCCACCTCCCACAGGATATCCTTTTGCCTTTATTAATTTCTGTGCAAAACAAGTTTTAAGATCCAGCAGCAGAACTTCAAATCTTCAAACCATGAACACATTTCTTTCACTTTTTCAGAAAATGAAGGCTAAATCCTTTGTTAGCTCTTTCAGAAAGGAATTTAATTGCTCCCAAGCCAGGATACTTTATGCCAGGTTTCAGCCTGTAGCTACTTCTTACTGCCAAGTTCTGAACCCCTGAAAACAAGGGCTTATAGAACTGCTGACAACCTCAGCTATAATAATGCGAATGACACCACCATAACAGTAATGATAAATGGCATACATTTTAAAACATTTAAAATGATCATAGCCTTAAAGTCAAACACATCTGGGAGATATTAATGGTATATGAACAGCCCTGTGTGAATCTGAATTATGAACAGCACAGAGATGGAAAGAGATAAATTGCGTAATAAATCACTTTACTTATTGTATTGTTTACTTTAAAAAAACTATATATACTTTCTGTTTATGCAGCATGTCAGCTGTTTGAAAAAAGATGAATAGTTCTAAATTCATATTTATTCCAAAGAATGAATATTTAGCATTCTGTGGTGTCACACTGACTTCAGAGAAATAATTACAGTATATGGTTTTACCAACAATGATGCTCAGAGGCCATCGAGTTTGTGTATATTTAGTATGGTTTTATCCTCTGATCAGTTCCTTCTTTTTCATTTTGTGAATTTATAGAAGTTAGGTGTTTTTCAACCCTCTTTTTTTTGGCAGGCATAGTAAGCACTGCATTGTTTCTGATGGTACTGAAAGAAGAAACTGTTTCACAATGTTTCATCCTTTACTGTATTATAATCCCCTAATTATCAAAATGTGAGTGATAGTTCTTAACTTTACTTTTTCCAAATGTCACTTGGCCAAACTGATTTAAGCACAAGAGTTTCAAGGAGATTTCCAAATCTATCTTGTCTGTAAGAATTTTGGTTCTGTGCAAATAAGTCAGATGGTTTTGTTTTAAAATGCTTCACTGAGTACTGAAATAATTAGTGGGCAAAATTCGTATGTGCACCTGAGTCATGAGGGTTTTTCAAGGGGCCTTCTAAGGGGTCAAAAGCCCCACAGTCAAATTAGACTCATCATGCTAAAGTCACAAACATCTTTTATGTCCTGTTCATGCATAGATCAGATTGCAATCTGCTGATTCCTTGCCTTTTCTTTCCACTTCAGTCTTTCCCCATATTTACTGGCAGTGCCTAGGCCTTCAGGAGGCCTCCCAACTCTTTCAGGTATTGTGGAGCTCAGCACAGAGGTTTTTCTTAGCTAGTATGGATTTAAAGGTGACATGCAACCTGTGATTTTTTTCAAGCATCATTTTTTGACAGCTAGTGCAATTGTATACATAGAGGAGGCAGTGAACATTGAGTGCCGAATAGTATTTAAATATGTTCAACACACTAATTGCTTTGGTCTCACTTTTTTTAATTTGCTTCCTATTTTGTCTGCTTCTCATGTCCTTTTGCCCAAAGCCCAGGTGCTTTCTCCTCCTTGACTTCTTCAGGTGCTTCTCAGAACTAAATGCTTTTCCTCTGGTCTTTCCCATCCTATCTTTGTTTTCAGTTGATTGGCGACATTTAGTTCTTTCCCTGCTGGCAGCTCTGTTCTGGAAATTTCATTGCCAGCATATAATTTATTAAATCTCCTATGCCTATATTTTTATGAGCAGTTAACATTCTTAATTACCATTTTTCATATAGTCTTAGCACAGTAACAAAATGATATGAAAGGTAAGAAGAATCAGAGGTAGTGAATATCATAGGGCTATGAGTTTGTTGAGAATTGCACGTTTTAATGTTTTGTTTATTTGCTTTGCCTACATTTTTCCCTTTTATGGTCCTTTAAAAAGAAATAAACCCCAAACTCTACAGACTGTGATTTTCTGATTCTCTGCATTTACTGTTCTGTAAAGTGCAAGAAAAAATATTTTTCCTTTACAGAACTACCCCTTCGAGGTAATATTTTGCTCCTCAAATGATGCTTTACTGGAGGGAAATATTGCTTCAATGCAGAAAAGGCACAAGTGAAAGTTACAGAAAAAGATGCTAAGAAAAGCAATCTAAGAGTTTTTTAATTGCTAAAATTATATTAAAACTCATAAATCTTAGACTTAGAATTTTATGTTATTTTAAATACTAAGTGTTGCTGCTTCTTTACAATTTATCAAATAAATTAAAAAAGGAAAATGAGCATTCATAGTCCTTGGGAAAAATATTTTGGGAAAAAAAAAATTATTTTGGAAGGTATTAACATGTAAATTTATTATTACAAAATAGGTGTTAATATCTGAAACCAGGTTCTCTGAAATTAAATTTAGCATTAACAACAAAGTAGCCCTATTCAGTCACACATTGTGACTAAAAAGAACCAAATCCTTAATAGCCAAGCTTTCAAATAAAGCTAGCAAGATCAGAGATCAGCAGTTCTGAAAGACAGAATATCTCCCAAGATAGTCTTTACATGAGGAAAGGGAAAAGAATTATGTTTTTTGTTTGTTTGTTTGTGGTGTGGGTTTTTTTTTTTTTTTTTTTTTTTGTTTTTTGTTTTTGGGTTTTTTTTTTAAGTGCTGCTAATAGTTTATAATCTGAAGATTATTTGTTATCTCTTGAAACATTTGTAGTTTAGATTTACTTTATGATTATTGCCAAATCTTAGAATCACAGAATTAATCAGGTTGGAAAAGACCTTCAAGATCATCGAATCCAACTTACCACCCAACACCATCTAATCAACTAAATCATGGCACTAAGTACCTCATCGAGTCTCCTTTTAAACACCTCCAGGGACAGTGACTCCACTGCGTTCTGGGGCGGCCTATTCCAGTGCCTATCACTCTTTCTACAGAGAACTTCTTCCTAACATGCAGCCTAAACCTGTCCTGGTACAGCTTGAGACTGCATCCCTTCATTCTGTCACTGGTTACCTGGGAAAAGAGACCAACCACCAGCTGGCTATAACCTCCTTTCAGGTAGTTATAGACAGTAATAAGGTCCTCCCTGAGCCTCCTCTTACTGCAATCAGTTTGACAAATTAATTTGGAGGCTGGTCAGCACATTCCAGGTTTATGAGTTTCTCTTCTGTTTATGTGAATTTTCAACTGATTATTTTTTTCTCAATCTCTTTTAGAAGATTTTCACCAAAATAAGAGCTTGAGCCTCTTGAAGAGATTTGCAAATATGTTCACGTGCTGAATGATGCTGGTCGTAATAGTTAAAGGCACTGAAACACTGAGCTGGTGCTCCAGGTTCTCTATCATTTCCCCTATAGTCTATACAGATTATTGTGGAAGCATTACGTGTCTAGAATGTAGTGTTCCTGCACAAGATCTCAATAAGTATCTAAGTACATTTATTAATTAAGAGCTATATATCAAAGCCAGAAGCAGGTTGACTTGATACACAATATCCTTCAAGATGATGTCTTCTATTTCATTAAGCTGTTCTCTGTATTTTTGTATAAATGGAAGTTAATGTGGGCAGTTGTCCAGAAAAGCACTTTAGACATGTACATAATGTTCAACATAAATAGTTTAATTGACCTCAGTGACATTGCTCATAAGCTTATAATTATTTATATATTTCATTTAGTATTTAAACATTCTATGGAATCAAGGCCATAGACAGTACATCCACTGAATGGAGCCAGAATGGAGGGTAGAAACATGCAAATTTAATTTCTCTTGTTGCATTATAACTGCTACTTATAACCCAGTATTGGTTTTACCATTTGTTGTAGTGAAAGGAACTACTTCTTTGTCCTTAGAAGTGTATGTGACCTAATTATGCTTTTTGTTCCAGAAACAGTACAGAACTAATCTGTACAATGTTATATGACCCAGAGCTTTTACTTTCTGAGACTGAGCATGAGGACAAACATTTTACAGTGAGTGTGACAGAGCACTGGAACAGGCTGTCCTAAGGACAGGTAGAGTCTCTTCTCTGGAGGCTTTCAACACCAGCCTGGATATATTCCTCTGCAGACTACTCTAGGTGATCCTGATTTTGGCAGGGGATTTGGACTCTATGATCTATGCAGGTCACTTCCAACCTTTAACATTCTGTGATTTTAAGTTTTACTTTCTCCATTTGAGGTACTGCATAACACACTTGTGTCCACTGCGTCCACAGTCATTTTTCAAATGACATGCAGCAAGCAAGCAAGCATCCAGAGCGATCCCTAAGACTCCTTTTCAAAATTCAACAATCTAGAGGGATTTTGTCTTCCTAAGTGAAACAAAACCTGTTAGATTTGTGTGTGTGAATGTCATTCACGCTTGTACTGGCAGTAAACTGTTGCCTAAAGAAAAAAATATTTCCTAGTCACTTGTTGCAGACTACATCTACTCTGCCACAACAGGGGCGACTGTAGCATCCATTGGCATACTCAGTCTAACATAACCACAAGCAGTCAAGCTGTAACAACGTGGATTTCAGTGTATGCTAAGTTCCTAAATATGCCCTAAATACCCTGCTGCCTACATCTCCACAGCACGCTCTGGCACTGGTGATACACAGGTTTACCATCATTCATACTGCAGCAGCTTTGGTCTGCCTGTACTCACACATTCACACCTTGGCTTGCTGTGGTGACAAAGCCCTGGTGAATTATTTGGAAGGTAGTGTCTTGCTACAATTTTTTGTCAGAGTGAAATTGTCTTTCTCTAAGACTCTTTTAAAGGGATGAAACCACATAAGACTGTATTGTGAACTCAGATGCACTTCCTGTGCAGCCTCTAATGTTGGATAAAGCATGAGAAGTGCATGGATTAATTGAATATGGGTCAAAGAACTGTATCCAAAGAGTCTACCTGTGCTCCTGCTTCTGTCATTTCTGATGCCTGAAAAGCTGTCGCCTCCACATGTTCTGCTTCAGATGCCAATGCATGCTCTGGGGAGAAGGGCATAGTCTGTATCTATGCATGTCAAGATGAGAATAATCAGTTTTTCTCCCACCCAAATAAAAATAATTAGCTAGATTGAGGTTTTAGTTCTTTTACAGGTGAATTATTTTGTGTTATCTGGGCTGGGTTTTTTTTTTTTTTTAGGATCCTTGCTTTAAAAATAACGACAAACAATCAAACGTAGAATAAGATCTTGTATTTTTCACAGTCTTACAGCAATGGGAATAGGATGTAGTATAATTCAACAAAATTGTATTTTCTGTTTAGTTAGAATTGGTTTCACTGAAATAGTTCAGAATCAAAGACTTCCCTTTTCTTGAAGGAGGGATAAAAACAACCCTGGCCGTACTGAAAATGGGAGTAGTAAAGAATTTGACTACGTAATTTTTACAGCGATATCAAAATGTACTCTCTAGATCCAAACGTTTAAACTTCAGCAGTTCTCATGCAGATTAGGTAATTGCTTGCCTAGCTGCCAGCTGTGAATTCAACTGCTGGCTAACTAGCCAAAAATGTGAATTTTCAGGTGAATAGAAATACGCATTTTAGAAAAGCACTGAACTGAGATTTTAACTTGCTGAGTGTTTTATAAAAAGTCACAGTGCTGAGTGTATTGAACATTTTGTTTCCCACCTTTTCATATTCATCAAGCAATAGTTTACAGTTGAAAATCTGTAGTAGTGAGTGGTTCGAGAAGCTCACTTTAAATCTTCCATTTTTCAGATAATTGAATTTTACATATGCATAGTTTATAAGATTCTAAATTAGTGCTCAATATTTCTCTAAGACTATTGCTGTCGATTTTGTAACCATTTTGCAAAACTATCCATGTTTAAATAAATTTAAAAAAAACCCAGGAATGGAGTAGAGTCAGACATTTGGCTGAAGACACTTGGAGCAACTGAAAATTTGCTGCTGTATCCACTGCTGGAATAAATGTATTTGCTAAAAGTGTGGGGACATAAATTAATAAAATTGTAACCCCTGCTGATTCCTCATATGACAGCAAAACTGGAAAGGAAAATGGAGAAGCACCAGAATAAAGGCCCAGACATTTATTCCATTTAGTGAATGAAAGTAATGTATTTTTTTTTTCTTTTGCCAGTGTACATTAAGCTACAATTACACAGAGTGTGGGGGGCAAAAAAAGGACTCTAGCAAGGATCTACTGATAATAAATGTTCAAACCCTTGTAGTATATCTGTGCTTAAGTTCTTGTTGTGTTAGGGTTTTGGGAGTGGGAAGGGCTTGGTTTGTGGGCTTTCTGGTTGTGGGGTTTTTTGTTTCTTGTTGGTTGGGGTTTGGGGGTTGGTTGGGTTTTTGTTTATTTTTTTAATCTGTTTTTTCTTGTTGATGGTGCCTTTGGGGGTTTTTGGTAGCTTGTTTTCAGAGTTGGGTTTGTTTAGATTTGGGTTGCGCTTTTTTGCTGTTGTTTTTTGTTTCCTTGCTTGCTTGTTTGGTTTTCTTTTTTCCCTCCAAAGTGCTGATTTAGGGATGTCTATAAAATAATGCAAAGACCATCTGTAATATGTGATCAAAGTACCATGTTAGAATTCAGGTTAGCCTGAATATGGAAGCTTTTTCTTTTTTTTTTCTTTAATGCCTGTTCTTGTTTTTTTTTTTTTCCATTCAAGTAACGAGAAATGGAGCTGTAAAGAGGACTGCAAATTCTTTCTATTTTGCCTGACAGTCTTTCACACGTTTTGTGTGTCGTCTTTTGCCATTTTGCATTATCTCCAATTAAGTAACATTTTTCAGTATGACATATTTTGAATATTCTGTATGTTCTCAGTTGTTCGAGAAATAAGCATATACATTGTGACAGATAAAACAAAAGCAGAGCAGACACAAGAATGCAGCTGTTTATTACTAGCTGATGAAGAATTAAATAACTTTTTTTTTGGGCCATCTGCAAAGCTTACTCATATGGCCTCTGCTTTTTACTCTTGTGAAATGTAGCTTTTGAATTAGTGGTGAATTTGAGCTCTGAAATTATCACCACTAATCATGTATTGTGAAAGAATGGCAAATATACTATTCACAGAGTTTTATTGTTACTTTAGTCACTTTTATGACAGTGGCATACTCCAACATGCCTTATATCTTGCCTCATCTCTTCTTAATTTAAAGTGCTGGTAATGAGGAAGGGTATGCCCCTAATCCAAGGTTAGGAGGTGAGAAGGATTAATCTAAATGGGGTCACAAGGTTTTCGCTATGGACTTGCAACAGACAGCCCTTCACAGAGTAAGGGAGAGTCATGCAAATCACTGAGCCTTTGGAAGCTGTAGTAAGGTGGAGCAGGGATGCATATCTGGCTTTTTTGTTCTGAATACCACAGTTGTCTAGCTGAGAAACAAATTATAGGGAGCAACGGTTCAGTTTTGCATTTGTGTGGGATAGCAGTAAAGGGGCAGAAGCATCTGTCTGATTATGCAGCAGCCCAGCTGCAAAGGTCAGTTCAGTATCTCAGAATTGTGGGAGAATTGATTCATCTGTGAAACACACAGAAAGGAGGAAAGGATATGGGGGACACCTTTGTTGGTGCTCCCTGAATTTGATACTGCTTAGGAACTGGCTGAGCATGTGCTTCATCATATCATGCAGATTATTAAAGAATGCATTAATTGGTATTGACTCCGATATTCACCTCTGAAGGACACCAGTACTAAATTAGCTGCCAGTTGGACTTTGTGAGACTTTGTGGATGACTGGGAGTTTTCCCTTCATGTTATTGTGCACTTATTCAGTCTATGTCTCACCAGTTTGGCTAGAAGGATCTTTTGGGAGACTATTTTGAAGAATGTTCCTAAAGTAAGGTAATGAATATCACTGCCCTCTCTGTACCCATCTTGAATAAGTGTTTTGTAAATGGCTGTTGAGAGGGCATTGCTTGCTGTAAACAGTTCCTGCTGGGAACTGTGTTTGGAAGTGTCTTTGGGAAGGATTTATCGTGGCCTTGTCAATGAATATGGGGGCTGTGATTGTGAAGCTACTTCTATTTTCTAGATCAGGTGGTCCACAGCAGATGTCTACTATGACATCATATATGTTGTTGATTTGTTCTCTGACCCATCCCTATAAGCTCTCAGGTGACTTGCTTCCATTGTCCTCTCTTATCCCTGTTATTTCCCTGCTATCCTGGAGCACGAAGGACTTGAGCGTGCCAGGCTGCTCAAACTAGGCAGTAATCAAATAGAGCAAATGCATGGAGGGCAAAAAAGTGAGACATGCCCTTGATGAGCAGGAGATGTGCATCTTTTCCAAGATTTCCCAGCTTGCTTCCCCTCCCAACTGACCATCTTCACCCTTTGATGACAGAGATAGTCAAGCCCTTCCCATGAGATTGCTTTTCCTTTACCTTGTCTGAAGACCTTAGAGTCAAAAGGTCATATATCCCTCCTCATTATCTAAAGCCCAGGTGGGAATTTGAGAGCAGAAAAGCAGGATGTATCTGCAAAAAATATCAAAATGTATGTAACTGAAGGTTTTTAGGAACCCAGAATAGGAGGGAGGAGAGATAAATCTGCATATATGATCAAGTGTGCATCACTCTACACAAAACATAGACATAGTCTTCAAACATAGTGTCTCTGTGTACAGTGCACTTCCCTGCCCAGAGTGAAGACTACAGGTTACAGCAGAGCTCAGAGAGAGGAGGTGGCAGTGGAGAACATGGGATCCTATTCCAGGGAGCTGAAATTGTCCAAGAGAGTTAACCAGTGGAAAGGCATGCTGACTGCAGCCAGCTACCCTGACAATGGACGTTTGTAATGAGGAATAAGTCTTGCACAGAATGTGTTTGTTTTGAGAGAAAGGGAGAAAAAGGCACCAAAAGGGGTAAGACTATTACTTGTCCTTGAGTGAACTTGTTTCTCCTGAAACTTGGAGAAATTGCTATATCCTAGACATATAGAAGAGGTGTTTGCCAGCTGCCTGACAGTAACTCTGATAGAGGGAGAGGTTCTGTGTAGGTAGTTAGAGAACCAAGTAATTGAGACTAATTACAATTTTCTTTGAAGCAGCAGTCCTAAATGCTGTGCCTTTTTGTGCTTGCACCATCAATATTTGGGCTGGGATGATTAAAACAAGATCTTTGCTTTTGTTTGTCATCAAAAGGTGCCACTTCCCCCCACCCCTCCCC
>VWZI01002841.1:54195-191042 GCA_013396835.1 Psilopogon haemacephalus
AAAAAAAAAAAAAAGGAACAATAAAAAGAGACTGAGAGGTGGAGAGGGTGGTACAAAGGTGTGTCAAGCTGATGTTGTTCTCTGGTGAACTACTACTAGTCAGATGTAATTCAAGACATGAGAAGAGAATTTCTGATTTCAGTAAAAGGTTGAATAGAGGCACAAAAGGTGTCCAGAACAATCCCTATATTTAGGACTTCTATTTGTGTCTTTTCTTGCAAACTAAGATAGTGAAGTATTCTTGATTGTGGAATCCCATAGTTTAAGAAAAAAAAAAAAAAGAATATTTTTCTGGATATGCTTCATTCAGAGATGTGCGTATTTAGAAGAAATTGAGTATTTCAGGGGAACCAGATGTTGTGACAATCCCCAGCTGGGTTTTTGGCATCCAATGGCTATAGTCACCTGGTATGAGCTAGAGCAGAACATGCCATGCTCACCTCTGAAAATGGGACAAGCTCTGCACAGGGCAGTTGAGGTTGAGCTTTCATCATCTTTGTATCAGTTGTACTTAAATTGCATAAAGATGGCTTCTCACACTCTGACAGAACCAAACTGAAGTTAGTGGAGTTACTAAATTTTGAAGGATAGCAGATTGTAGATGGACCCACTATTAAAAAATAGCTACATAGGACTGATTGTAATATATTGTGAAATATTAACACAAAATAAAAAATGTACTTGAAAGCATGGATTAAAATAATGCTTTGGTTAACTTAAGGCTTCACAGCTCTCCCAGGAGGTCACAGAGTCAAAAATATGATCAAAAACTGGTTTTACTGTCAGTACCTCTCATGGCTTAAGAATATATAAACAATCTCATAAGCCCAGACAGATCCCAGTTGGCTACACATCTGAACAACTTCACGTGAAAATGTTATTTCAGGTAACATCTAGGAGTTTTAAACCAGGATTTGGTATTAGTCAAGCTTTAGTTTAAAGACTTTTCTCTGTATTTTAAGAAAGAAAAGCAAAGGATTCAAATGAGAAAAGTTAGACTAACCTGATATGAAAAAAAGCTGTTACAACCACAAACTGTTTCTGAATCTGAAAAGGAGAAGTAATAAATAAATGAGTTTTGCTGCATTTGTCACAAGCCACTGTGAAGGAAAAGAAATCAAGGAACCTGCCAGAGATCTGTTCTAAGGTCCCATTAAAATGCAGTTCAGGAAGTTGGCCCATGTCGTATTTGCCATGGTTATCACTGGCACACTGTGTATTATTTATTTCTATCAGCTATTGAATAGAGATATAGAAACATATGCTGTCCATTACATTAAAATCTATTTCCTTCTGTGTCTATGGTTTCGGTAGATGATTGAGTTCCAGCAAAGTCCAAAACCAAGCCACTGCCCCAGTACAGCCTTGGGTTACTGATGGAGCAGAGGGAGAATTTAAGATATTGACTGGCTGAGTTTATTAATGTTTAGCACTTTTCAGAATTCTAAGTAAGCATTTCTAAAGGAATGGTAATTTTGACTAGATTCCAAGTGGGCAGTTTCATTCTGGCAGCCCTTATTGTTCTGACAGCTTCAGCTGAGTATGTAGTCTTGCTTCTATCATCGCCTTCCCTTCATGAATATGTTAAGCTGGTAGTGCTTAGGGATGTGTCCTCACTCATTCTGTGCCATCCTACTTTATATGGTATAAACATTTGTGTGTCCATGTGGCAAACTGGATTAAGGAACCTGTAAACTAAACTAGTAAAAATCACTTGGTAGTTTTAACCTTAGCTGTTCGCAAGACAGGTGATATATGTATAAGGTAGGAATATGGTACTAGTGTTGAGAGGAAAGTGATTTTTCAGCTGTAAGGCTAGTCTGTGTCAGTTGAATGTGTTTGTGTAGCTAGGATCTTGTTATTTATTCCTGAACACAGCTCCCAAATAAAAACATATTTCTGTAGTAGATGAAATGATATCTATATTCACTGCTGTCCAGCTGTTTCAAGTGAAGGGCTAAATGTATTTCAGAGAAGTCAAGGTCTGTGCTTCAGAACATATTCCTACATCTGTTCTGTTGGGTGTGCACAGTCCTTTTTGCTTTTGCTCCTTTTCAGGAGAGAAAACCAAAAAACCAAAAAAACCAAAACCCAAACCACCAAAACTTCCCAAACAAAAATACCCCAGTGCCCCCTCCCCAACATATTCTCCATTCCCCTTAAGGCTGTTGGGAGAATTTATTAGGTAGAGAAAGCTCCAACACTTTGTCCCTAATTTATGTCTATGTGTCTGCCCTGGAATTCAAGACTCACGTGAGCCCACATGCACCAGCAATTCCTAGTTTGCCTATGGTGTTATGGGTACCAGTACTAACACTCTGGTTTCAGTCTCAGATAGGAGAGCTGAATGCTCTTTCTTTACTCAGATCTTCCTTTTTTAATTCCCTCAATTTCTTTTCTTTGGATGTTTTTTCAGTGTTGGGGGCAGGAGAAAGTCCTTGAGGAAATGGTCCCTGGTACCAATTTAGCTCAGATTTCTGCAGGCTTACTGGGAGACAAGATGAATGGCAACTGTTTCCTGCATGATGATCTGGTATGACATGCTGTGATATGGGGCCAGTTAGAAAACTGATAAGCAATCACAGCAAAGATAGGAAAACAGCTTTTTGGAACGTTCCCAGCTCATATGAGCACTGCTGCAGCAGCTGTGGTAAAAGCAGTGAGAGACAGCAATGAGATAGAGGTACGCAGCTTTTAAAAGTATGTTGTGCAGGGATTACAACTTTAGTTCAGTAACAGGAATACACTTTCTTCATAGAGAGATTTTTCAGGACTGCAGTTCAGGTGCATCAGAGATCAGACTGGTCACCTAACTCACAGAATGCAGTTGCTGGCACAGGCCTGAGTCATAAATTCTGGTTTATTCAAAAGATCTCTGTATAATTCGATTGAAAATAATGGATTACTTATATGAATAAACTTTGCAAGTTTGGGATCTGTGAGAATTTGAAAAATCTATTACATCAGCTAAGACTCAGAACAGTTTTTTCTTTTTTTCTATCTAGCTAATATTGTGAGTTTGTGGGTCAAGTTAGTGTTTTGCTCATGATTACACTGGAAATTAGTGGTAGGATTGAATCAGAAACTCAGATCACTGACAACTGGACTGCGATATTGGCATTTTTCCTATAGTTTAAATATATAAGCATGCACAGTGTGCCCCAAAGCATCTGCCAAAATACGTAATGCAGATTATTTAATTTTTGCAGAAGAATAAAAGGATACTAGCAGCTCATGTTTTATACTCACAGGCTGATATTAGCTGCTCAAACAAGAACCATGTTCCAATATTACAAGATTGAGTGTAGATCCAAGGGCAAAATTTGGCTGTAAAGAATTGAATAGAAATTATTCTTGGAAAGGCTTCAATTATCTCCCCAGTAAAACTACTAGAATTCTCATTTTCGTCACTACAGACACTTGATGAGAGTAGCAGATGGCCACACAAAGCATCCATGCTATTTTATTTGAGATTTTAATGTAAACTGAACTAAAAAAAAAAAATAATTTGAAGTAAGACTTTTTAAATTGGCACTAGAATTTTTAGGTTTTGAAGTCTAAACAAATTTGGAAGTAACCTGAAAATCAAACTTCTGTCTTGATTTAACTTATTCTGTTATGGGCTTACAGTCACTACTTTTTGCTATCCCTATCTCTTCTTAACGTTTATTGTTCTGGTATGCCAGGCTAGTATCACAGAATCACAGACTGTTAGGGGTTGAAAGGGACCTCTGGAGACCATTGAATCCAACCACCCTGTCAAAACAGGATCACTTGGGGCAGGCCACACAGGAATGCATCCAGATGGGTTTTGAAAATCTCCAGAGCAGACTATTCAACCTCTCTGGGCATCTCTTCTTTTCTACCAGCCATTAATAGAAGACTCTAAAGCTGTTTAGTGTTTTTGGCACTTCACTTAAGAACTGCTTGTGAGAAAAAGTTTCTTCTCCTCGCCAGAATTCTAGGCCTGTGTTTGGTCCGTTTGTGGCTGTCATTCTTCAGGGAAGCTGGAGGCACTTATGAGACTCCTGTTCTGTGATTTCTTTACAGGCGATAGTCACGCACTGGAGGATGGGTACATGTGGGCATATCTTCAGTAGCCCCTGCCAGAGGTCATATGGGCACAATAGTCAAGATCCCATTTTGCCATTTCAGTAGTATCTATCAGTGGACTAGCAGTGTGGGAATTAGCATTTGCACCTTAATAAAGCTACAGTAAATCCTTTTGCTTAGTGAAGTCCTCAAATGCCTGGAAGGCATTAAGCATCACACAGATACATTGACTCCTTCTACGTTACAGGAAACGCTTCGGCTGCTTTTTCTCCTTTGCTCTTCAGAGCACGATTTTTCCCATCACATGTTTTTGAAGCAGGCATTCCTAGGAATGTAAATAATAGCTGTGTAAGCCAAAATCAGAGCAACTTCTGTTGTCAACAGTCGTGATTTAATTATAAAAATTGACTCTGTGTATCTCTTCATCCCAAAGTAGAGATTAAAAGAGATGTGGGGTGTGCTGTGCTTGGTATCCAAAGGTGTTTAGAAAAGGCAGCAAACCTGCAAACCCTGGCCTAAAGAGTTTATTGAAATCAATTTTAATGTGTTTTATTTTTCACATTGTTGAGATGAACACATATCCCAATCAAACAGTTACAGGATTATTAGCACATGATTCCCACTTTTATGGCAAAAGCTTGGCAATTAAATTTGTTCAGCTGCTGTGTGCTTTCCAAAGCAACCCTCTACCAAAAGAAGGATTCCACAATTTTTTCTCATTCTGTTTTTCAAATATTTCCTCTTTTGAAATGACTTAACACTAAGTGTCTGTGTTGTCCTTTGAAATCAATGGAGTTGGGCCAGGCACTTCTGGTGAAAGAATTAGACTCTGCTTATTTATTTATTTATTTATATGTTTGCTTTCTTCTCCTAATTCTGCAATGGCAGGAGTTGACAGGACTAGCATTTATTAAATTTTTTTAACTTAAAACAAATAATTTTGGCTTATATGTTTTTTCATATTACAATANTTTTTTTTTTTTTTTTTTTTGTAGTAATAGCAACAAATTTAACTGATGCCAGTTTACGTATTTGTATCGGAGATCAGATTGCAAACTCTTCTTTTTCCAGAGAGGCAGAAAGATCATATAAAACTGGTGACCACATGTTGACAGGCTGCATCATTTAACAAAACCAGAGGCAATCATTTCAAAGAAAAATGTTTTATTTTCTGCCAGCAGAGTATAATGGAGAGAAATTGGCTGGTATTATTTTTAAAAATTGCTCAAATCACTGTAGTTAGTATAAAATTGTCTCTGGAACTATTTCCTGTAACTTAACCAGACATATGATTGTATCCTTTCTATTTTGAATACTGAAGCTCACATTTCATCTGTCTTGTGTAGAGCTAGTCAGGTATAATAGCTCTTTGTGATGGTTCCTTCATTCCTTCTTTCTTTTCTGTAGCTGAACTCCCACCCACAAACCTAATACAACTGCTGGTTGAAAGCTGTCACTCAGTAGCTATTACTAGCAGTCGTTTGCACCTTTTTCCCCTTTGGATGAACTTGTAGATCTGTCAACAGGTAAATTCCAAGATTAAAATGCTGTGTTTGTGGGTGAACATTGATTTTCTTTCCTCTTGACTCTCAAGTATTTCTGATTTACCTGACCGAGGATATCCCAGTGATGACAGATTTTAAATGGAGTAAGGTGGCATTTTCAAACACAGCTTCCAAGGCGTCTTTTCACTAGGAGCACAGTATCAACACTGTGGTCTCAAAAATCCCTCCTTAATTGTTCTATACATTTTGAACATCCCTGTGAATAATGGCGTTTGTAAATTATTTCAAGAATTCATTATTAAAGCCATGACTATATGCATATTTTGTGACAGAGACTGAGCGTATACTAAAAATCCAGTACTTGGGCAATGGCTTGAAATGGAGAACATGAACAATGCCACTACTGATGCTTTTGAGGCCTGGATTTACTGTTGATGTTGAGTAACAGTGCCAGTTTGATGGCTAATGGCAATCTGAAAGGTTTTCAGCAGCCTTTGAGGAATAATAATATTCTGCCACCAGCCCATCTGTGACAAATTTGCTGTTTGCCCTCAGTGATTCACACTGGTGCTCTTAAATACTCTCCATCCCTGTTCACCTTCACAGGTCAGCCTCACAGTGCTGTAGCAGTCAGAGCACTAGGGAAGGTGGCCAAAAGGTTAGGAGGAGAAATATTGGTCCAAGTCAAATGATTTTAAAAACTGAGTTACTTTAAAGCATCGTATTTTAGCTAAATAGGGAGGAAATAAAACTGTCTTGATTTCTAATTCTTTATTTCTTATTATTTATTTATCGTGATGATGATTGATGGAACCTGATTCTGAACAGATGACAGTCTGGTCCATCCAAGCAGTCTGTGCTGGGAAACATGGGATCTTTTCTCTCAGAGGAATTTCAGCGCGTTTGGAAAACAGAAAATAAATAAATCTGGATACGTGAAAAATGCACATCTTGTGCTGAGGGAAATTAAGAAACTTTCACAGAATGTCTCTGCTTCTTTCCGAGTTCTGCCATTTTTAAACCTTGTTCTATATTTTTTTTTCACTGAAAAATCTGAAGTGGCATAAAAGAAACTCCTGCCTGCTTTTCTTCAGTGTGAGTGATTAGTTTGCCCCTCAGAAAGAAAATGAAGAAATGATTGCAGAGAATCAGTCCAGATTAGACTGAGATAATTCTACATGCCTGGGAGAAAATATTTTGGTTTCTGGCCTTAAGGAATTAATGTTGTTCTCTCATTTTCACGTACTCTATAGCCTATGGAACTTATCAGATCTGTTTCCATTTCTGAAACATGAATACCATCACTGGCCAGGAATAACACACAGGGAGAAACATGTAACTGCTATTGTAGTTCATAGTTATACATCCATATCTGCTGCTTCTACGAACCCCAAACTGAAAGACTTAAATTTTCTTATGACTAGCAGAGCATTGTAGTCCAGCATGATGCTATTTCATATATGGACTAAAATAATCTTTAAATGCATCAACTGACATATTAGAAGTAGAAAATTGTATCGCTTAAGAATGGTTGCTACTGACTTCAGTGCTGAAATTTAGTTGTTTTTCATGTTGGAGGAAGCAAGAAAAAAAAAAAAAAAGATAGACTGCTAAATGAAGACTCAAAAACACATAATGACTGAGTTTACTTAGTCAATTGAGTATCTTGTCAAAAGGAAGGTTAAAAGGGCGACTTGATCGTGGCCTGTAATTAGCCAGCCGGGAAGAAGATAGCAGATATTTGGAGTTTCTTTTGTTTAGTGGACAAAGGAATAGCAAGATTCAGTGAATGAAAGCTGAATTCAGCAAAGTTGAAACTGAAAATGAAACACAAAATGTTAATGGGAAGGCTAATTTAAACATTGCAGCTGCTTAGCAATAGAAATTCTTTGCTTCTTGGAGTTTCCAGACTAGGATTGATACTTTTGCAAAAGAAAACAGAATTACTGGGTAGTGTTGTGCGATAAGCCTCATGATGGAGATAGTTTCTAGATAACCATAATATTCCCTCTGACCTGTGTTGTCTTTGTAGGGAAGTGCTTTACCTGCTGAGTAATTAAGAGGCCGCTTGAGGCAAGGAGCTATTCAGAAGGGGACCTTACCTTTGAATCTTGCTTTATTTTGTAGTTTGCTATCACTCTGTGGCTGGTTGGGTCTTTCTGAGGAATTGTTCTTGTAAGGAGCTGTACTGCTTGGTGGAGGTGTAGCCTAGGCAGCTGTTGGGCAGTATTTCAGAGCACTGATCGTTTCCATGCCTTTGGTACATGCAGTCTGATGGATTTAGGATACTGTGAGTACTAGGTTGCTTGAGGAGGTGGTTGGGACTCCACCCCTGGAGATATTCATGATGAGGCTCAACAGGGCTCTGGCCAACCTGATGTGGTTGAGGCTGCCCCTGCTTAGAGGAGAAGGGGACTAGATGAACTTTGGAGGTCTCTTCCAGCCCAGATCATTATATGATTACTGAAGAAGGTAACTATTGCGAAGAACATGGTTTTATATCTTAACTGTTAAACCTTTGAGGCTTTTGATTAAGTGTGGTGCTAGGATTGTAATTTCTATGTGTGTTTGAAGGAAAGGTTTTGTCATATCACTGCTTTGGTCATAAAATGCTTGTAGCATCAGGTCTGCTTTGACTCATTAAAGTGATTTTTGAGAATTGCTTTTGACTATATCATATCTGAAAACCTTATTTAGAAATTAGATCTTGGGTCTACCAGAAAACTGAAATATGTAGGGACACACCTCCAGCATAGCAGTACCACCGTGTGAGGCAGTTCATGGTCTAGGTTGAATGTATGACCTCTGACAGTAGACTCTTCTTGGCATTTCAGGAAGCACATAAGCCCAGTAATGAATGTGGCCTGTACTGGTACCTGTAAATGGAACAAGAAGGAAGCTTTTTCTTCTACATTCAATGTGGATTTAATTTTATATTCCACTGTAACAAAACTACTGAAAAGATAACAATATAATATTTTTTTTATGATCTGTAAGTCTTTGTGTTATGCACCTAAAATCTGATCAGTCTTATAGCTTAAAATTGGTTCAATCATTTTATTTATCTGTCTGCATATAACATTTAATTTTGGGGGACTAGCTAAGAACTACCATGAAGAGTTTCAACTAAAAGGTTATTTCTTTAAAAAAAGATTGTTGCAGACTGAAAGAAGGAAAAAATGGCATCAACCTGTTATACTTGTGCTGTGCTACTGTAATGCACTGAAACATGATGACATAGGCAGTGAGGGTTTTCTCTACTAAAATGTTAAATACAAAAAATTGATTGTTCAGGGTACTAAGCACTTTAACCCCTACGTTATTAATTTAGTTATTCATTTATTATGAATGAAATGGAAGAAAGAGGGCAGTGTGGGATTTTTTGGTGTGTGTGTATGTTTCTTAGCTTTCTGGGCTTCATTTAATGTATTTCAAACCATCTGAAGAGGTTACTTTTAAGGTCATGGACTTTACTGAATTTGAATTTGTGAGAGACGCTTTCTAGTTTTTATTATATATAAAAATAATTTTGTAATTAGGGCTGAGAAGAGACTTGTGGAACACTGTGCATAATGACATATTGCTTCAGGAGCGTTTTTTTGCTCACTTGTGAAGTATAATGTTGCGTACCAGTGTTATGTACCTTGACATTCTGCTTAAAGTTTAGAGAAATACTTCCTCTTGATAAACTAATTGTAAGATTCTTCAGTATTTATCAAGTTTTTTCCATTCTTTAGGATTTAAGGACATTTAAGTATAGCCTATTTCCCCCAGAAACAGGTAGGAGGTGGAAAAACAGGCTTTGAAAATGTGTTTAATGTTGGCGTATGAAATAATGATGGAGTTTCTTGTTTTGTCTTGGGTTTAAGTCATTGCTTTGTTTCCAAACCTATGTGCTTGTCTGGGTTTGTCTCTGAAACTCTATAACCCCTTCTTAACACTACTGGGGGAGCAACAACTGAAAATTAAATACCTTACAGCTAAACCTTCTGTTTAAAAAGACCTCTACAGATACAGTGAGGGATAATGGTTTCAAACTAGGAAAGAGTGGATTGAGGTTGGATGTCAGGAACAAGTTCTTTACCATGATGGTGGTGGAACACTAGAACTGGTTGCCCAGAGATGTAGTTGAGGCCCCATCCCTGGAGATATTCAAGGGGAGGCTCAAAAGGGCTCTGGGCAGCCTGATCTAGTGTAGGATGCCCCTGCTGACTGCAGAGGGGCTTAAACTAGATGGCTTTTGTAGGTCCCTTCTAAGCCAGACCATTGTATGACTTTATGATACTGAGACAATAGTTCAACAACTAATGATGCACTATGGAAAGTGGAACTTCTGCTTCTGGAAAAAATGAGCGTCAATCAACTGCTTCGTGAGCTTCTGCAGACTTGCAGAGGCAGCAGGGTGTTAGTGGGACTGAAAATAAAATAAAAATTGTATGTACTGTCTGGTTCTGAGCATCTGATGGACATGTCCATGCCACCACAAGAACTGTTTGTTTCATATTTATTTATTTATTTTTATGGGGTTTGTTTGTTTGTTTTTCCAGATATGCTCGAGGTATTCTTAAATTAGGTAGCTGAATAGCAATGTCAGTGACCTCTATCAGTACAGATTTTATCACAGGAAGCCTGCAAGGCTCAGGGCTGACATTGGTTGTGTAGCTCATTGTCTGTCCTGGTGAGCTATATTGTCAGTTTTAAGATAGTTCAGTTGTGTCACTGTAAGCTGGAGTAGCTCCTTTGAATTGTAGCGTTGGCATATCCTACAGCACTTCCTTCATGAAAGGACTTGGCAAGGCTGCCACTGGTAGGGTTTGAAACTACAACTTGTATATGTTCAGCGTAAGCATAATGTTTAGATGGGGAGGAGAGAATTATGGAATGATGAGGATGATAATTGTGAGTAGGGAGAGATAAAGCATGTAAGAGATTATTTATGTGGCAGCAGTGAAATACAGAGGTTGGAATTCTTGCCCTCTTTTTTTGCCCCTCATGCTCTGGGAACTAAATTGAAGTGGATGGTTGGAGAGAGCACAGGCAACTTTAAGAAAATCTCTTTTTAAATCATTTTGTAAACAGCAAACATGGAATGTCTGAACTCAACATTGTGCTCCTGGACCTTTAGGCAGTAGTAAAACTTCATGGTATGGATAAACTGCATCACACAGCTTTTATTAAAACAAAAATAGGTTATCTTTAATCTGTGCTGCTGTTCATACCAGAGTTATCTCTACTAAAATAATGCTGTGGAAAATAAAGGCCATATTTAATATAAACATTCTAGCAAAAAAAAAAAAAAAATCTACATTAGCTCTGACAAAGATGAGGAAAATAGTAGCTCCTTACTCATTCTTTAAAATATTAATTCAGAACCACATCAAACCCCCCTAATCTGAAGCATTCCTTCTTATAGCCAGTGCTTTCAAAGGCAGTGTAATCAAAAGTTTGGATTCTGATCATTTCAGGGTGATTCATTTATGTAGCAACTGCTACTTAGCCCAAAGTGTATAGCATATATTTAAACTGTGGTATGCTACACAGAATATTGAATATGGTATACGAGATGGGGATATTTGGAGAATCTGGACTAAAAAGCTGCCTGACTTTGCAATTTAGGTTTACTTCAGGCAGGTAGATGTGACATGCAGTGACTTGACGTCTCTCTTATCCTGTTGTTTTCCCCACATCCTGTAATAAGTGCAATTCTTTCTTATATTTGTGAGGTTGCCAGCATTCAGGTCTGTAGTCCCAATGTGACAAAGGCATACCTGTGATATTTCTTTGGTTACCCATTGAAATACTGTAGTAAAATTGCACTTTTCCTCTTAATGCTGAATAAATTACTTCTGTACGTATTTGGTAATATATTCTCCTGTCACATAACTCTTGTTATTGTTAATTGGAATTGCTTATGCTCATTGAGGGAAGAATACTTTTCATCCTATTTTGAATGGAAATCTGTAATCTCAAATTTGTTTCTAAACTTCAGTTGTGAGGAGAGCAGTGCAGGAAATTGCTGCTGTTCCACCAAATTAGCTTCTCAGATATCCTTTTAATTGGAGACCATAACTCAGATTCTTAGTATTTTAGGAAGCTGAACAATACAAATTGAAATACAGATATTTCCAGTAAGGGCTCAGTTGAAAGAAGCCTTTTATACACAGATGAGCCTGCTAACAAATAGCATGTCATATGATAATGAGACCATGTTTTCTTTTGCAGTTTCACATTTCCTAACTGCACTGCTGTGAAATAAGTGGAGTGTTTATCTCCTCTCCCTTAAACTGACAGATCTCTGCTAGGGACAAGTGTGCCCACTATAGACAGAACATAGGTATACAGAAGAAATAAAATCAATCTAAACACTCAATCAGAAGCACACTACTTCCAAATGCAATATATTACACTTGTTCAGAGCGTGCATTTCCGCCCAAGTATTCTGTTTTTAATGTAAAGACCTCAATTTATGTTTAAGAACAAGCAAACTATAGTACTTTGACAGCCGTTCACACTTAATTTCTTTGCATTAAACCAACAGCATTCTTTTCCACAAACATCCATTGTTAGGACAATGCTCTCAGACGGAATTTATGAGAAATGGAATTATGTTACCAAGGAGATAGCATTTACTATAATGAAGAGTAGATCCTAGAAAATGGCCCCTTTTACAGCAGCTCAGAACAGAGCCACAAAAGCAATTGATTGGTCTTGGCATTTAGTCTTATATCAGCTGTGTCATCCATAGCTTCAGGAGTGAGAACACTAATCTGAAGTGACATTTCTGTTCTGGCGGGCTTTTCTGCCCTGATGAAAGCAATTACTTCATTCCTAAATGATAATTTGCAGGAGTTTCAACCACTTTAATTGATAATTTTTTGTTCTGAGAAGTTCAATTGTGAAGTGATTAGCTGATTTGGTAAATAGAAATTTAAGGTGTGAAATGTACAAGTTGCTCCAAGGTAAAGTGCTGTTTATTGGGTGCTGCAAAATTGCTTGATAAAACTGCAGTTTCTCTATTATCATGAGGCTGGCAACTGCTTAGTTCAACACGGGAAGGAAAAAAAAAACCCACATCAAAACACTGGTGTTCTGGTTGTAGAGTTTGAGGTTGAACTGGTTTATCACAGCTCAGTTAATTGCTGCTGCATGAAAGTGTGCGTTAGTTTTAAAAGATTGTGTAGGATTGTGACTTTGTAATCCCTAAAACCTGTTTGTTTTTATTATTACTTTTTAGTGACTCACTTTGGGGCACCACCCCTGCTATTTAAATGTTGAAACAAACGTGCTCGTTGGTGATTAAGCATATATTTTAATGGTTAGTTCAAGCACACAAATGCTTTCCTTGAACTACACTTTCCTATTAAAATATGATACAAGAAACCTCTTCTGTCGAACAACAACCCCTAAAAAACAGCCTCAGGTCTCATTCTTATAATGAAAAGCTTGGGTTAATGCAGGGATTATTATCTTTTTTTTCATGAGTTGCACTTTTTTTTTAATAGTAATTTTTAAAGCACACTTAGAAAAAAAAAAAAGTGTTTATCTACAAGGAAAAGAGACTTTTTAATAGAAACCAGTTCGTGATATTTTCCTATCTAGTGAAAAAATAATGGTCATTTCATGTGTTAAATGAGAAATATAAAGCAAAAATGAAGGTCAGACTGATTTAGCACATCAAACAGTCTTTGTCAGCCAAGCTTAATATATCCTGAGTTTGTGGAACAAATGAAATTTTGCTGCTATGTTACACTTTGCTTCCAAACAACCATTACAACTGGTTTTATATATTGTGTGAGCATCAGACCATCAAACAGTGCATCTTTACTGACGTGTTGCTGCAGTGATGATCTACAGCAGCAATCTGCCATTTATATAAGGGCAAAATGTGCATCTATATTTAGTTGTGAAATTGGCCTATTATACTCTTGATGTTTACAGAGGCTAACATAAATTAATGATGACAGCTATGAGCAGTGCATTAGTTAAGCAGCAGAGTTTTTACCTTGAACTTGAAGGTTCCAGCTTTAACTTCCAGCTTATGCTATACAGTTTTCTTCACACATTAAAGAAAGTCTGAAAACATTTTTTTTGGGGGGGAGGAGGGGAGAGGGGGGTGGTGGTGGACAGCATTAAATGGCTTAAATTGGTGGATTGTGCCATTCATGATAATGTGATATAATGGTTTTGTTTACTTTTTTTTTACAAACTTTTGCCCTGTAAGAATGGTGATTTATGGCATGGCAAAAATATAAATGCCCCTGAAAAGTGTTTGCTCATCGAAAGGGTCTGGTTTGACTCACTTTGAACTTTGTTAGGTGTCAGATACCCCTTGTCTGATGAAAAGAACAGTTTGAGGAAGCTGTGTCTTGCTCTGGTTTATCTGCTGCACTTTCACCTGGAAGTCTCCTCCTCATGCAGCTCATGTCAAAGCAAGTAAAGACACTAGTAACTATAGATTCCAGTTAGCTATGACCACAGATCTGACAAGTATGCAGGTGTTCAAAGGTTCACGAGTTAAAATGCTGAAGTCTTTGATGAATTTTTGATGGATGAATTTTTAATACAGGTCGACCTTTTTCCTTTGAGGCTGCATGCTAGATTAATTGATAAATAGTGAGACTGAGCAATGTTCGCATCTCCTAAGCAAACAAGTAGAAAAATCCATAAAAATCTACAGTCTGACTTCTCAGATGTACTTAAAAAAGAAAGAAGGTAAAATTTAATGTGGCTTTTGATTCTGCTCCTTTCCTTTCCTTTCTTTTTTTTTTTTTTCTTTTTTTAGATTTTATTCACACAGAAGTACTGTAAACAGTCTAAATAGGACAGCAGAAAAGAAAGGCCAAAAAAAAGGGAGGAAAACTCAAGGCAAAAAGTTGTTTCAAAAGAAAAATTCTCAAGAGATAACAAAATAATTTGTAGAAATTGAAGGTAAAGATGATTTCAGTATAATTTTGTGAGAGCTACTTGAGTTAATCTTAGGAAGTTGGAGAGGATTTTTTTTCTTCTTTGAATTCACATCTGAGGGACATTAGCTCGCTTGCTTCATTCTTTTCGTTTGTGTGGATTGCACTGAAAAAATATCCAGTTTCATGTGTACTTGTGAACTGTCTAGAGCACAGCATTTAGAGAAAAAACCCAGAACATTAACCAAAAAAACCCTTCGCAATAGGAGGCTTTAATCTCCTGCTGCCACCAGTGTTAATGCTTGACTTGCTAGACTGGACTTTTCAACTGCAAGTCTAAATCAGTTTTGGAGTCTGGAAGTGTGCACTGCTGTTCAGATGAATATCCACTTAGGCTGAACACTGATTTTGTGATGTCAGTGTTACGGAGACACAGACGGGTAGGGGTTGGAAGGGACCTCAGCAGATTATTCACTCCAATCTCCTGCTAAAGCAGGTTTGCCTGAGTAGCGTGTGCAGGACTGCATCCAGGTGGATTTTGAGTATCTCCAGAGGAGATGCTGCAAGCTCTGGGCAGCCTGTTTCAGTGCTCTGTCACCCTCAAAGTAAAGATCTTTCTTACGTTCAGATGGATCTTCCTGTGTTCCAGTTTGTGCCTGTTGTCTTTTGTGTTGCCAAGCAAAAAGTTCCAGTGTAAAGGCTCTGACCCTGTCCTCTTGGCACTCACCCTGTAGATGTTTACAAGGATTGGTAAGAATCCCTCTCCAACTTCTCTAGGCCAAACAGCCCCAGCTCTCTCTGCCTTTCCTCCTGAGAAAGATGCTGCAATCCCCTCATCATCTTTGCTGAACTATCTCCAGTAGTTCCTTGTCTGTCTTGAACAGAGAATAGCAGAACTGGACACAGTACTCCAGATGTGGCCTCACTAGGGCAAGATAAAGGTGGGAGAGAATCTCTTTCAATCTGATGACAGAACTTGTCTTAACACATCCCAGGAGACCATTGGCCTTTGTGGCCACAAGAGTACATTGCTGGGGCATAGTTAACTTGTCCACCACTTGTCCTGGTCCTTCTCCATAGAGCTGCTTTCTTATAGGTCGACCCCTAACCTGTATGGTTCAAGGGATTATTCCTCATTAGATGTAGGACCCCACACTTGTCCTTTCTGAACTTAATTAGGTTGCTCTCCAACCAGCCCTTTAGCCTGCCATGGTCTTACTGAATGGGAGCACAGCCTTCCAGTGTCTCAACCACTCTTCCCAGTTTTGTATCCTTTCTTCCAGGGAAACCTCAGGCGTAAGAAGGTTCACAGAGAAGCAAAATAAATAAACATTCCAAATGTTTATTTCAGTATTTATGCTATTCCATTCTTTGAACTTCTAGTCAAATGTAATTGTCCTATAAGCTTTATGACATGAGAATAGGTCTTTGCAGACCAGAATATGGCTTACAGGTGAACTTGGACATTGTCTCAAAGAATTGTCCAGGCATTAGGAGTCAGATTTTCTATGTATCCATTGTTATAAATAAGCTTAACTGCCCTCATTGTTTGCATTGGCCATCTTGACAGCCCAGAAAAGACTGTTCAAAGATGTGACCAAGTGAGAGAACAGGTAATAGATTACAAATAGATTAACAAACCAGAATGTATAAACATTCCCATTAGTTAAATTGTCATATTCATGCACTACCTTATATTGCATTGATATAAATACAGAAAGTATGTAAATGGATTATTTAAAAGGAGGAAGGGATCTAAAGTTCATCTAGATGTTAAAAGTCCCAAAGTATGACAATGCTGTGCCATGTATTATTAACATAGAAGAAGGTAAGAGCAAGATAAGAGTGTCTTTCTAGTATATCTCTCATAGGATTGTACCAATGCACATGTGAACTCCAGAGCATCAGAAGTTTGTTTCCTTATGTACTACTAAAACTAAGCTCAATAGCAAGTGAGTATTATTCTGTTATTTTTTTGTTTATATTGGAAAACACTGTATACAGAAGGACATATGTAATTGGAAGTCTCCTTCATAGGACTGATGGGGTTGGAGATCACTTAGCTCTAGTCCATTTTGTCAGTCACAGTTTTATTATGGGCTTTAATGTTGCAAATACTTTCCATATATATATATATATGGAAAGTATATGTATATATTTCCCCATATATAAATCCTATATATTTCCATATATATGATGTATTTTCTGTAAAATGAGTACAACATCCATCTGACTCTAGCCTTTGAAGAGTGGGCTTATGTTTGTAGTGGACCTTCTGATCTCAGAATTGGGAGGCCTAGGCTAATATGGACATACTTGCACTCACATGCATATCACTTTGTTCTCTATAAAGCTTGTTGTAAACATTATTAGATGTTGTTAAGTGTTATTGTTGTACTGTATCTGGTTTTGCTGCTACTAATCCATATTGTTAGAGGCTTAAGAAATTCACTAGTGGTCGATAACAGCTGAATTAACAAGTGTGATATTCTTTAATATTGCAAGAAAAAGTGCCCTACTGTGCTGTATCACAGAACTTTAGAGGTTGGAAAGGCCCTCTAGAGATTATCAAATCCATCCGCCCTGCCAAATCAGGAATGCACTCAGGCGGGTTTTGAGTCTCCAGAGGAGATTCCACAACCTCTGTGAATAGCCTCCTCCAATGCTCTGCCACCCTCCACCCTCACTGTAAAGAAGTTTCTCCTCATGTTGAGGTGAAACCTTTTATGTTCCAGTCTGTAGCCATTGCTCCTTGTGTTATTGCTGCTGACCACCAAAAAGAGCTTGGCCTCTTCCACTTGACACTCACCCCTCAGACATTTGCATACATTAATGAGATCTCCACTCAGCCTTCTCTTCTCCAGACTAAACAGCCCCAGGTTTCTCAGTCTCTCCAAGTCTTCGAATCATCCTCGTGACTCTGCTGGACTCTTTCTAGCAAGTCCCTGTCTTTCTTGAACTGGGCAGCCCAAAATTTGACACAGTATTCTGCAAGTGCAACTATACTGTTGCCCTTGTAAAGGATTTCAATGTATTTGTAGAAAATACTGTCTTTTGTGCATCTGCCATACTTCTCTGCTTGTAGTTAGTGAAAATAAGCAAATACTATGAGGGCACACCACAGACGAAGTTCCTGTTGGCTGGATTATGTCTGGAGCTCAGCAGCCTGCCTAGCCCTCAAGCCTTGTCTGATGGCTCTTGCTCCTGTCTAATCTCTATTTATGACAAGTGCAGTAAGGGTACCATAAAACCCCACCGGTGCTGGTACGTGGGACTGAGCAGGGGGAGACAGACATTTGAAGCCCTGCTTGGGGGCAGGTGGTCTTGCCTGTGTCAGGCTTAGGGGAACAGCATAGGTGAAATGTAAATGCCAGCTGCTTGTGTAAAACTGGACAAGTCTGTGATATATCTGCTTCTGAGTTATATTTGCAAATTTCAGACAGAAATATTTATTTGTAAGGACAGCCATTCCCCTGTTTTCATTCAAAATGCAAACTCACAGAATTAAATTATTGGGATTTTTTTTCTTTTTTTTTTTTTTTTAACCACCCAAACTGAGACACAGAAGCAAGGTATTGATATGCTAAAAAGTCTTTGCTAATGCAGGTCAGTGCATCTGTTGATACGCTGTAACATGTTTGATTGCCATTTATATGCTGCAAAAATTAGGAACCGTGATTGTCCCATCTTTAAAGTGACAGATGATAGTCTGTTGGACATGTGGAGGCTGTGGATGTGCACACAGATATGGAGGCTTGTGTATGAATATAAAGTATCGAAAATGACGTGAAATAAAATATGAAGCAGGTTAAGCTTGGAATGACCACAAGCACAATGAAATCACGAATGAGTTATGAGTATCAATAAAACTTTTATGCAATGCCATATTATCATGTCTTCTGCATCTGCTGTGACTTCAATAGAAAATCTACTTTTGAATTGTTGTGTATGTCATTTTAAAATTATATAGTAGTATTTACTGTGCCCTTCATCTTTACAAGCCAGACCCTCTTTATATCAGTCCAGGTGGAAAGACCCTAAATTGAAAAATAATATGTATTTTAGAAACCTTCTCTTTAAAATGGGATTAATTTTCTATGCACTAAATATCCTGTTTATATGGTCGTATATCTCAGAATTATCAGGATCTAGCAGCTGGAAACATCTTAGTCATCTTCAGTGGGCTTTGTATAAGGAAACTCTGGAAGAAGTGTGTTCTCAAAGCAATGCATGAAATGACACCACTGTGTAATGACATCCTCCTTTGATATGTGCTGTATGTTGATGCACTCTGATCTGGTTATCTGGGTTCCTTCCCCTACTCCACAGAAGGCAAAGAGGCAGCAATATTTATGTCCTTTGGGTATAATTCCCACTGTTACTTTCTTGTAGGTACTGTGGTTAGGTCTGTTGGGGTGCCTTCTTTATCACATAAGAACTCTTCAATGCTTTTGTGTTTTCTGAATGTTTTTGAAATCCACTTAATAAACACAGGTGAGGTTTCCCATACTTGCCATGTTTTTATTTTACTCGTTAGCAAGAGAGCCTGTGGGTATTTGTCCTTTTTTTGCAGCCTGATACACTAGCAAGTTCATTTATGTTATCAAGAACCACTGTTAATCATGATGGCATATGACAGGATCTAAGATGAGGTTTGCCTCTGTGTCAGCACCTCTGCTATCTGTTGTGAGCTTCACACTTCTCTTTTCTGGCCTTCTTTTGGGATTATCAGTGCCAGCACTTTGCTCTGTTAAGAGCATCTGATGATCAAGCTGATGTTGCCTATCAGAATCACAGGTGCCAGCAAGGATTAACAGTGATGTTTAGGTCATCTAATGAATTCCTGCTTCCTGAAAAGGAGATCACTGCTCCCAAATTGAAGACCTATTGTATCAGCATAACTGCAGCATCTGATGCTACAAGCATGTTTCCATGGTGGAATTATGTACAGTAGAAATTAGGACTTGCATGCACATTTCAGCAGACACCGTTTCTAAATTTAGCTTAATGCTCTGATGCCAAGAAGAGAGTGCTACAAGTTCCAAATTCATTGACTTGAGTCACTCAGTGAAGCTTCCGCAAATGACAACATGCCAAATGGCTAGGAGGAAAAATGTGTTATTGACAACACTGTTTCTTAGGAGTTTCACAAAAGCACAGAATTAATCAGGTTGGAAAAGACCTTTGAGATCATCAAGTCCAACCTTTTGTATGTCTTTTATATCAGCTCCCCATCACTTATGCTTCAGAATTTTTTAATTGTAAAAGATTAAATAGCCATAGGTGGCTTTCAGAGGATAGTTTTTACTTACATAGGTAGCCTTACTGTTCAGTGTGTGATATATTCCATTCCAGGAATCCCCTGAATCCTGTACAAGACTTGTAAACTGTGGATTCAGTCTTTGGTGTTGCTGAGGAATATCCTAACGTCAGTCAATTTCAGAAGTGGCTGATATCTGTAATGTTTCTGATTTTCTCTACTGGGGATCTCCAAAAGTCCCCTTCTTCAGTAAAAGATGAACCTCTGTGTGCAGGCTTTCAGAAGAGATCTAGAATCTCAGTTCTGGGTTTCTCAAACTTGATTTAGCTACTTGAGGTCCACAGGCAGTGTGCTTCTGCAGCCCAGAAGGCAAGTCACATTGAACAGACTGCCCAGGGAGGTTGTGGATGCCTCCATCCCTGGGGGTGTTCAAGGCCAGGTTGGATAAGGCCTTGAGCAGCCAAGTGCAGTTGAGAGGTGTCCCTGCCCATGGTGGGGGGAGGTTGGAGTAGATGACCTCTAAGGTCTGTTCTAACCTATGATGCCACAATGCTTTCACTTGGAAGCATTTGGGCAAAGAACTTCCGTGCCTCTCACTTTAGGCTATTGTTGTAGGTATTTAACTTGTATAGAGGATCTTACTTCACAGAATTTTTTGGGGAAGTTCACGTTGCTCTTGCTGATTTTTTTATATACACAATGTATTGCCATCGGCTATATTTAATATAACTTGTGAGGGATTTCACACATTTATGGTAGTAGATAATTTTTTTTTAATTGTCAGAGATGCATCCACAATAAGCATTTTGAAATCTCATTTTCCAAGTACTTTGCTCCTTGAATATCAATTACAAATCTATCTACTTGTGGTCTGTATAGAATATATGAAGACAAGTATGTATTTTAGAGTGTGATTCAGTAGGATGGCATATCTTTACCTGTGGATAAGGACATGGTGTTCCCTTTTGTATCTACTTCACCGACCCTGTTTCTTATCTGTGCTGTATTTTAAAATATAATTTCTATTAGTATAGACTTGTTTATTGAGTGTTGTTGGGGAAGTGTGATGGAGGGATTTCAGTTGTGTTCTAATGTCCCATTTGATCTGCCCTTTTGAACTGGAGGTGGCAGAGACAGCCACAAAAATGCACATAGCTAAGATAACTTCTATAGTTCAAATTATTTTCAAATTAGGTAAATGAAGGTCTCAAAATCATAGTATTAGATCTCTGTGTGCCTAAATTTTGCTGGTTCACTTCATACACTGGAATGCTTTTGTAGATTTGGCCATGATGAGTTTTTTTTGTTGATAAAATTCAAGGTTTTCAGGAAGGGTTGTGGAAGCTTGACAGAAGTGTTTACTGTTCCATTATATACTGGTTGAATTCTAGCTCTGTTGTAAAGTAATGACTGCTTAATGCAATTGTGGCTTTTACTTCAAGTAAGTAAGTAAACAAATAGAGCAAAGGAAAGGTAGAGACTGTGAGGAACAAGAACAGTTTCTATTCAAGTGATTGGTAGACAGCAACCCCGGTATCAGTACCAACCTCTATGCAGCAAGGCAGAGGTATGGTCAAGCTTATATCCTGAGTTCAACACTCTGCTCTGTCTCAGAAAACACCCAACCAAATGAAAAAGAAACACCCCAAACTAACCAAATGAAAAAATCCTTGCATTAAAACCAAAAAGGGCCATATCTGTTCTTTGTACTGTGTACACGTGGACTCCTAATCTTTTGAGAAGTGTACTGTATGGTTTTTGTCTGCCCCAAATAATTAAAAAAAAAGAAAAAAAAAGTTAATTACCTTTTCCCCTGGCAAAGCTGTTGAAACTTGAGTTTCCTTTGAGTTTCAGAGGAAGATCAGGAGAAGACTCCAGTGGTTACCTACTGTCATCACAATGTGCATTCAGCAGTTTTACACCAATTAAACAAACAGCTCAAGAGTAAAATATGAGTTACCTTTAGGTGTTGCATATGGATAGTAGCAAGTGATACATTGATGCAACAGGACTAAATGAGTGCCTTTGCATTTCCACCTGCTCAGGGTAAAGCAGAAGGTCCTTTCTGACCAACAGGTTGTTAGTCTGACAAATATATGGTAGTGAATTACAATCAGAAGTGTGGAGCACAGAACTGTATTAGCTGCTTGCTCACCTCTTTAACAAAGATTGTCGTTGCCACAGCACAGACAGCTGTGGGGCAGCAGCTTCATGGGATCCAGGAAGGTTTATGTTATGCCAGACATACACTTCTGTGCCTCAGAACCTACTGCACAACCTGTTTGGTCATTCTGGCTTCAATTACAACCCCTGCCAGAGGTGGTACCTACTTCAGTAATCTGCTTTTAACTTTCTTTTCCCGAAAGTCAAAATTAGACACAGGTTTAGACAAAATTAAATTACAGTGGGTCAGGAGAAGCAGTGGCATCTGTGCAGGTAAACCCCACATGTACACAGAATCCTCAGGAATCTGTTCTTATGATTTGCAGCTATAAAAGGAGGAATAGGCTACGAATAAAGTGGCTGAAATTAATTAGAGGTAATTATTTAATAATTTGGCTACCATTTATTATTATTTTAATCATTCTGGGACTGGAGTACCATTAACTATGGCCTGAAGTCTGTCTGTCTATACACAACAGTGTTTGAAAATGTGGTAATTTGTATAGAAGGGCAGCAGTGAAAAAAGCAAATGCGTTAAGTG
Source organism: Psilopogon haemacephalus (assembly GCA_013396835.1). Taxonomy (NCBI): domain Eukaryota; kingdom Metazoa; phylum Chordata; class Aves; order Piciformes; family Megalaimidae; genus Psilopogon; species Psilopogon haemacephalus. The sequence continues at coordinate 76,621 of VWZI01002841.1, forward strand.
TGACAGAACATTAATACTGATGAATATCCTGCTTTGTTTATTTTCTTTCAGTTTACAAGCCTTGAGGAAGGAAAAGTCCCGAGATGCTGCTCGCTCTCGTCGGGGAAAGGAGAATTTTGAATTCTATGAGTTGGCAAAGTTGTTGCCGCTGCCTGCAGCCATTACCAGCCAGCTTGACAAGGCATCCATCATTCGACTCACAATTAGCTATCTGAAAATGAGGGACTTTGCTAATCAAGGCGATCCTCCATGGAACTTGAGAATGGAAGGACCTCCACCCAACACATCAGTAAAAGGTATGGAGTAAATGTGTTGTATGGTATCAGATATGGCAGCTTTTAAATTGAAATTTTTACCATCGTCCTTTCTTCTTTCCCTGCATATCAAATCATTTAAAGGGATACAAGTGGGGAAATCTGAGGTCTGCATGAGAAAGACACCATGTGAAGGTGAAATAAAACTTATTTTATAGTTTTGGTTTTTTTTAATTTAAGAATGATCCTATTGGTCTAAGTATTACATCTGTAAATCTTCTAGGTGACACAGACTACACTGTTTAAAGTTATTTAGCAATTAATGTACTACCTTGTTTTGGTATTTTGTGTAAGGGTTAGTTTGAGAGGAGTGTGGCATTATTCTCTGATTTGAGAACTTGATCTTTTAATTCTCTGACTGAACCTTACGGGCAGGATTGTGTATTTCTGAAGTTTGAGAGAATCACATTTGGATTTTTAGATCTTCAGGTTAGAGGTTAGGATTTTATTTATCATCTTATAATGTGTATAGAAGTTGCTTTGACTTCTCAAGCATCTGTAAACATTTCATCCAAAATAGGCTGCTTTCAATATTAAGCACCCTCTTTTCATGCTCAAACAAGCAGTTGGGCAGAAAAATCAATGTTTTAGACATGAGTTGCCACAGGTAATAGAGGAATCAGGCAGCTATTTTAGAGGCTGTGCGTGTGCTGGTCCTAAATAGTGTTTCAAATGGCTTGTATAAGCTACACATTTTTTGTAACATATTTTTTTCACTTGTGCTGCTTATGTAGTTGAACATCATCTTGTCATCTGATAAATATTTTAAATTGGGGAATAAGTTGTATTAGCTCAAAGTTACTAAAACCTAAGAATTGCAGTTGTCCTGGCTTTGATAGCATTAATAAAACCCTACTGATCTCATATTTGGAGAAGACATATTTTGTAACAGGCATATGAGGTTTGTGCATTTTGCATTTTTTTCTCAGATGTGATAAAATTTAAACTCTTATTCTACACAAAGCTAGATAGACCACATATAGCATGAGACAAAGGCAAAAGCCATTTTCAAGAGTGGAAGGAGAAGTAGAAAATAGAATCTTATGTTAAGGATCTGAAGGCCTCAATACAGGAAGGACATGGACCTGCTGGAGCAGGTCCGGAGGAGGGCCACAAAAATGATCAGGGGTTGGAACACCTCTGCTATGTGGACAGGCTGAGGGAGCTGGGGTTGTTCAGCCTGGAGAAGAGGAGGTTGTCTCTGGGGAGAGCTAATAGCAGCCTCCCAATACCTGAAAGGGACCTAGAAGAAGGCTGGAGAGGGACTGTTTACAAAGTGATAAGACAAGGGGCAATTTGCTTCAAACTAGAGAGGAGGAGATTTAGATTGGATGTTAGGATCAGGTTCTTTACTATGAGGGTGGTGAAACACTGCAACAGATTGCCCAGGGAGGCCCCATCCCTGGGAATATTCAAGGTAAGGCTCAATAGGGATCGGTGCAACCTGATCTAGTTGAGGATGCCCCTGCTGAATGCAGTGGGGGGTTGGCCTAGATGACCTTTGGAGGTCTCTTCCAGCTTGGACCATATTATCATTATACGCTTCAGCTCACAACTGCCGTTGAAGGGTTCCTGGTATTGGTGGTACAAAGGGCTTTTACTTACTCGTCCAGTTAAAGGAATATTAGTTAAGGGAAGTTGACATTTCAGTGGATTGAGATAGACGTGGAGAGCAGGAGTGAAAGAATTTACAGGCTGCTGCTTCTGATTTAGTAGCTAGACATATTTGTGCCATTTCATATATTTAACTTATATTATCTACCTCATCATGTATCATTTTCATGGAGGGAAAAAAAAAAAAAGATAATAGTTATATCATCCAGAGCAGAAGTATAATATGGTTCATAGGGCTTCTAAGAGAATATGCAAATGTTCTCCTGGTTTTCAGATTAAAGTTTATTCTCAGGCAATTAAACAGTATTTCAAGGTGGCTGTAAAGTGGACTTGGCTGTACTGTCTATGATCTGTTTCTTAAAATAAATAATTCCCCCCAAAATTCCTGCAGCTAACAGACATACAGCGCTTCTACAAGCTGTCCTGTATTATGGAAAGTCTGATCTCTGCAGATCTCTGTGTATGTTTTCAGGCTATCTGGGACCTGGTTTTCATTATCCTTTCGTGGAATATATACCTGAATACTAAAGGTTCCTTTTTATGCAAAGATTTTAACAAAAATAATAATTTAAGGGGAAAATAAAACCTTGTTCTTAGACAACAACATAAATAGTCTGAACTAGATTAATATGTTTCTCCCCATTAAAAAAGGCAAGATAAACACTTAATGTCTTTTCACCCTATCTGTTACAATAATCCTCCTCAACCACCCCTACGGTGATGTTTCCCATTCTGCAAGGGATATAGATGATATTTAAGGGATATGAGATATGTGGGGGGAGCTGGGGGGAGAATTTATTCCTCTCCTCCCTCCAGCCCCCATTTGAGTACTTAGCTTTATACTAACCCTGACTCTATTATTTATATGTCAGTATATTGAAACAGTGCTTGATGAAACTGTGTTTTGTTGTGTAAGAATTCCCCATAAGCAAGTTTAACTCTGTAGGTATATTTTATTACTCCACCAGTTCTCCTCACATAGAAAGCTGTTCACACATTCTGATCAAACATTTATGAAATTACATCAGAAGAAATTCATTTTCATTTATTAAGCTTGCTTTTTTTCTGCCCTTGAAGAAGTTCATATGGATAAACAAGCCTCACATAAATAGCTTGCAGCTTCATGCGAAGTATGGTTTATAATACTACAGTAAAACACTAGATATTATACTTTGTGCATGCCCAAGCAATCTTCTGAATAGACTTAAAGATATTTGGAAAATTATGTGAGAGGTACTTAATGTTGCAAAGGCAACTGTCTTCTTTTTTTTTCCTTTCCCCTGCGGGTTCTTTTTTTTTCCTTTTCCCCCCTCTCCTCCTAAATGTGTTGGCCTGCTTGTGCTCATAATTAAATTTCAAAGCTTAGTTTTAAATTTGTCCCTCAGTACTGTACAGCAATTTAATAATTTTAATTTAGTATTTCAGGAAGGTCCTTTACTTTGCCCTGTATTTATCACAGCTTTTCTTAAAAGTCTATAAAGGCTGATGAGTTTGTTTTCTTATGCCTATTGTGTAGTGATCACAACAAGTTGCGCTTGCAAATGAACACTTAGGTAGACTCCATCTAATATTTTCAGAGTCAATTACTTCATGGAAATACCTTGAGCAATTGGAAAGGTGACAGATAGTTTTCTCCATTACTCTAGAAATGTCTGTATTGTTATAATACAGATCAAATCTGCAATGAACATTATGCATTATTCAAGAAATGACCAGGCGTTCTCAGCAGTGTTTCAGCTAAATAACTGATGATTGTAACCTTTAAAGAAATCACATTGTGGTGACTATTGGTAAATCATTTCTCCATTCATAGCAATCTTTATTTAGAGGCTATCTAGAAACCATTATATCTTTTATTAATCTTAAAAGCAATACCCAATGATTTGACATTTGCTAAAAATTGATAAATTTTCCATCTTCTAATACAGCAGATTTCAGGGGTGTTTTTTTTGTTTGTTTGGTGTTTTTTGTTTTTTTTTTTTTATGCATTGTCTAAGGCTTTCTGTATGTAGGAAGTATTAGTCCATGTAAACAAATACATAACTTGCAGCAGATGAGTTTCAAAGATTACAGTTCTTAAAGACCAGGACATGATTCTCATTGTGAGGAAAATAATTTTGAAGATATTTAGAGTCAGTAGAAATAAAATTGCTTTTCTTCATATCCTATGTGCGATATATTATGAATAGCAGTGCTATTCTCCTCTGTCTCCATTCCTCTAGAAGTCTGTTTCATGCTCAGTATTTAAGGATTATGTTTTGAGGAGAACATAAGTGAGCTGCTGATGAATTTTTTGCACTTAAAGGTGAATTTTCTGTAAGTTGTGATTTGGCAATGTATGTGTGTTTATAAGTATAAAGTGGGTGTTCAGCTAGTAACAGGTACTTTACATGGCACGGAGCTTGAAGTCCTCTTGTGCATTCTTATCATCTGGCACATAACAGGCCCTGGAGTCCTTTCACAACATCTAACTCTTGTGAGAACCTTCCTGTTTTGGAGTACTTTCCTTAAATGATTCATTGGAATTTTATTTTACATTTTGAACACAAACTGTTGTGGAAAACATTCAAAGGTCATGTGTTTGGTTTTTTGTTTTTTTTTTTAATGTTCTTTTCTGTTATGTCTTCCCAAGCTGTATTTTCTTCCTTCTTTTTTTCAAGTGAAGAAGAGAAGGGAGAGGAGGAGTCTCGAGCACCATGACATTCTCCTGTGTGTTGATTGTGTTTCTCTGATGTAAAGTCATGGCATTTATTTCCTTTTGGGACAATCTTTATGTTACTGGTTCTGACTTGGGGCCACAATCACTGTAAAAGAAGGTTCGTGACTCTTTGACTTGGACAGAGTTTCTAGCACTTGTTATTTCTGTTTTTTTCAGAAGCTGCAATTAAACTTCTCTCTAATTTTGTAAACCCTTGTCCTGGAAATTTGTCATGGTGACATCAAAATATTTATTGTGTCTTCATTCTTTTTTTCAGTTGAAGTGAGGTGTTACTTTCTCTCTTCGGAGATACAAATGTTTGTGCAAAACCATGAGTCTAATTTCCTGCTGAATAACATGACACATTATAAACCTTGGGCATGTCTTTTCCTTGAATGAGAAGAAGCAAATTGTGGGATTATCAACAATCTCAAATTATAAGCAGGTTTATCATGACAATTTTTTTTTAAGACAAATGTTTACATTTTAGATTACATAAGTAAAATAATCTTACTTCTGCTGTGAGAGAAGAGGTGAATGAGAGATTCTAACTGAAGAGTGAAAAGAATTTCAGTAAATAGTACTGCCTGAGTGGTAGGTTGTGTGAAGTATGTGATTCATTTTAGCCATCTTCTGGCATTACATATTCTGCAATTAGGTAGTTTTACACATCTGTGTTCTGGAATTAATATACGTTAGTATGAAACTAAATCCAATGCTGTCAGAAGTATTTGTGGTGAGCTGAAATGCTTCCTGTCCAAACTGTTCTTGTCCAAATATGAGTCTGACAGGTATGCACTAAAACATCCATTGTTACTCCTGCTCTGCATTGCAATAACATTCAAAAAGACATTTTGATAATCAGGAGAGAAATTTTGCTTTTAAACCAGAATTACACTTCTTTCCTTCAAACCAGCATGTTTTTAAATGAGCCCTTCTTGGTGTAAACAAAGTATATGAGTATAGATTGAAAAGGAAGCTGATATCTTATAGTAGGGAATTTAGGATTGAGGAACTAAGTCCAGTGTTTTGATTTCTCTGGGAAATAAAACAAGCAATAATGATAATTGGAAAGTATGGTAATTGTTATCCCAAATGTCAAGTGAAATTACTTCCATTAATTTAAATACCTTTTTCTTATAATTTCTATGATAGATATGTATGCTTTTTTAAGAGATAAATAAATTGTTCTCTTCTGAATAAATCTTAGGAAGAACAACTAAAGGAACTGGGGCTGTATAGTTTGATAAAGAGGAGGCTTGGGGAAGACCTCATCACTGTTTACAACTACCTGAAAAAACCTTACGGAGAGGTTGGTGCTGCCTGTGATAGATAGAACAGCAGGGAAGGGCCTCAAACTGCAACAGGGTAGGTTTACACGGGACATAAGGGGAAAAAAAAAATCATGACAAGAGTGGTCAGGCATTAGAAAGGACTCCCCATGAAGGTGGTAGAGTCACCAACCCTGGATGTGTTTAAAAGTCGCTTAGATCTGGTGCCTGGGGATATGCTTTAGTGTGAACCTCATACAGTAGGGAATATCAGTTGGTCTTGGTGATCCTGAGGGTCTTTTCCAACTGGAATGTTTCTGTGATTCTGTGAATTATCTCATCATGGAAATCTTTTAAATAACCTTACCTGTTGTTAGCCTTTTATATTTTAAACTGAGTGTTGTCTCCTGAGCAGGAGGTGCAAGGTAGTAGAAGTCTTTCCCTGCCAAAAAACACAAGCTTTCTGCTAAGAATAGTATTTTCTTCAAGATTACCACACAATTCTGTCTCTGGCAAACCTTCTATGGGGCAAAGAAATAAGAATTACTTTCCTCCTCAGTGTTTGTGGCCTAAGACATTGTTTTTCACTGTTAGACATGAAAATGTCAATCAGATGAAAAAGAGCAAAGTGCAGATAAATTGGTGCTATTGTTTGTGCAAATGGTGTCTAAATCTGACCATCCAACTTCATGTGGAAGTTTGGCTCTTCTGCGGGAGAATTTTTGATAGCTCTGTACTTTATTTGTCCCTGTCTTGCAAGTATTTTTCTTATGAGAATCTGAGTCCTTTTTATGTGTAGGCCACTATAAAATGCTCTGCCAGTGTAACAGCATCAAACACTGATTGTTAAATGTTGACATCTATTCATTCTGAAACCAGTTTATGTGGCCATAGGGGCAGTGCAGCCGCAGGAATATTGACCTATTACATAGGTTAAAGAAAAAGATTGCTAGGTGTTGTTTGAATGTAGGAAACAAGTGCTGAAAATTTCAGACAGTGGTGAAACATTAATGTTCTTTATGAGAATTATTGATGGTTTTCCAGTAAGAAAGATATGGAACTCAAAATGAGGTAGCTCTGTTTGAATCTCATTGTGATAGATAAGATGAATTGAATACTGGACTCCGAGTTGGTGGTTGCCTAGTGACAAGTGATCATGACCTGATTGCTTTCAAGCTCTGCAAGTGGAGGAAGGTGCCAAACAATATACTTAGTGCTTTTGAGGGCCTAATTGCCTAATCGGGAAACTTATGTGTGAAATTGATGATGAGGAAAAATTTTGATGGAAAAAATAGGAAAAAAGTTCACTAGAAATCTAAAAGTAAAAAAAAAAAAAGAAATAGGTGCACAGGAAAACAACCGAAAATTATAGAACTGCATCCTCTTTCAGAACCAGTCATTTGAAAAACATGTCTGTGTGTTTATGTAAAACTTTGGGAATAAAAAAGAAATAACACAGCAATTAAGATAAACTGCAATATCTGAAATGCAGAAAATTGACGAAGACAAGCAAAGGGAAAAAAATCCAGGAAGATTAGATTGAAAAATTAGAGAAAAAAATCTTATTTGTATTAGAAATGGGAAGAATCCTGGCTCGTCAGTATGGTATAGTAGAACTGATGCAGCAAAGGCAGGAGAACACAACAGGGGTTTGCTGTATGGAATTGGTTTTACAGGTCTTTACTGTTCAGCTTGCTGCTTATAGCATACTCAGTCACAGTCATCAACAATACAAAAGCTTGGTGAGGACAATTCTGTTGTCAGAGTTCATGGTTTGGTGGACTTTGCAGTGTTAGGGTTACAGTTGGATGCCATGATTCTAAATGTCTTTTTCAACCTTAAATGAGTCTACAATCCTATAGCATATCTTCTTGGTCAAAGTGAGGTGATTATAGCCTGTTGTGGGTTATATTGTCTTGTTAGTTCCTCCTTATTTCTTCCTCAAGCTCCACAGGGAAAAGCATTCTGCCTCTGGAATGACAAGCATTAGGTTCCAAGAGCTGCAAGCTCTGTGTTTGCTGGAAAGATAAGAAATGTTTCTGAATCAAACTTAAAAGTACCTGAAAAACTTCCATAGGTGTGCCAAAAAAAAACCCAACAAAAAACCAAAAAAGCAGATCCACCCAACAAAGCAGGGAAACCCCTGACATCTCAGTAATATCCACTGGCATTGCCTCACTGTGATTGCCACAGTTGTGTGGTGCTTCAATAGGTTACCTGCCATGGTACAAGCAAGGAACACTGAAACTCCTGGGCATCTTATGCCAAAATTAAAGCTCGCAGTGATTCTCAGATATGCCTTTTATGTGTTCTTCAGGCAAGGACGATTACCGCTGATATCAGCCTGCTATTGTTTAGCATCATCCATTCTTTACAGTGTTGTTGTGAAGGTTGCAGAACTGAGCTGTATTAGTCTCAAAGCAGTTATAGGGACAATAGTGGGAAAATTCCTTAATTAAAGGAACAAAAGTAAGATTGTATACTTTTTCAGCGAAGATGGAATTAGTGGAAAGTAATCCTTATCAAACAAACCCAGCTAAATTCTTTGAAACTGCAAGTCCAGCTAACTAGGATATGTATTTTATACTCAAGTATTAGTAAGGCTTTTAACTTACTAGTACATAAGAATTATGATTTAAAGATACTGGAACATTGTATTGACAGAACCAAGCTAAACATGTTAACTGTATCACTGATTGATCTTGGAAAGCAGATTGAAATGAAAGGTATTATTAAGAAAGGATGTTCTATGGCCTTCTCCAGAAGCTGCTCTGACTGTGATCATCAATGAGCAGGTACCAAATATAGCACCCAGAGTGTGCCAATTCAGAGTTTGCAAATTACAGTGATGTTTGGATCACAGACAATGATCTGTGCACCTTAGGAAAATGAAACTCCTAGAAAATATTTATTTCATTGTAACAAAATGGAAATGATTGTTGTTGTTGTGAATTTTTATCTTTACTGTTCTAAACTCCAGGCTACTAGTTGTTGCTTTGTAGTTAATTTTTTTTACAAGACTTTAAAAATATTTGGATTTCTTATGATGCAGAACAGCAATAATAGGAGAAGCCTTTCAAGTTCATCTCTTTTTGTTAATTAAAAAAAAAAAAAGGCATAAAAAGAATCTACCTGATCCTCCCAGTTCTGCTAGCAGAAATGATAAAATTATTTCGATTCTTACTGTGCTGTATTTTGTGTCATATCTATGCATCACTTATGTGGATACACAAAATGTTTACCACTGGTAACAAGTGAATATTCTTTTGAAAGTCTTGTTAATCAGATGTCTGTTAGTCTCTGAAAGAGTTGTTTATTGGTAGAATTCCACCTTACAACTTAACAATTAACTAGGAAAAGGACCAAACAGAAAATAGAACAGGTGATATTAACATCTGTTCTCACTCCCAACCACTACTATATTTCTCTTCTATTATGCTGCAATTCACCTTCCTTTCTCTCTTCTTGTGCTGTTACATTGACTTGGTCATTAATTCTTTCAATGCAGTTTATTTTTCTTAGGGTTTGTTTTTTTTTTCTTCAGCTGGAGCACCAAATAATGTCTTTGTCTTTTACTCGGTATCTAGCATTGACTCTCTCCATTTTTTAGCCCTGTGCTTGTGTTTGCTTTCTCAATGCAGTCTTGATAATGAAAACAACTCTGGTGAAGAATTTTAGTATTTAAAAGTAACCAAAAAAATGTTTTAAACTTTTCACTTCTTCTTTCCTCCTGTATCTTTCTGGGCACAGTAATCGTCTGTTCCATTCAAAATTCGCTCTTGATTTGAGAACATACCTTTCTCATTGCATCACTTAAAAGATGGTGGGGTGTAGTCATAATTTGTGATCGAGAACACTGACAGTACTGTCTGAGTGAGTTTTGTGAAGAGCTTGGGCTTCAGACTTACAGAGGTAAATATATCAGTAGGAGAATAGAATCAACAGTTTCATGGGCTCCAACCTTGGTGATGATGGTAAAATAAGCCAGGGAAAATTTTCAAGTTGAACTCTAGATAATTTCTTGTCATTATATAGTGATACAGATTTTTATTTAGTAGAAATTGATATTTAAAACTCAGTCCACCTTTCCAAAGCTCTTAATAAAATGTTTCCCTATGGTTTTTGCATTCATGTATTATGTAGCATGGGCTAGCTCCACATGGTTATTTTTTTAAGAAACATTCATGTCTTAAATAATGTATTCAGTCTCCATAACTTTTTCAAATAACACACATGATGGGGTTAGCTAATTACAGATGTGCAATAAATCCTGTCTGCCTGAAGCACTTGGTTTGCTTTTTTTTCCCCCTTCTTTTTTTTTTTTTTTTTTTAAAGGAGTCAGAAACAGGCAAAAAGTAATCACCACTGTGGTTTTTGATATGTAAAATAACAAAAAAGCATTTGCTGTCTGTAGATTGTACTTTTTGATAGAATTTTTATTTTATATTTTTGTTTGTCCTTTTCTGAGCAGAAGGAAAGTGTCCTTGCTGTCAGGAGCGTTTTGGACAGAGCCTCACTCACGCTTGATATTGTAATGTTCCATTTTGCAAATGAAAGCAGTTGAGGAATTGGATCTTGTGCTTGGATTTAACAGTTTCAAGTGTAGCTAACATACCTTAGTCTCCTCAGCTAAGCAGAGAATGTAAGGACACACTAAAAGTCCTGCAAATTCAATAAAGCTTAGCCTTTGTTTCTTCAGTTAATGTAGTTTATTGGTTTTCTGGGTCACAGGAACTTCTGCTGTGTGTCTCCAGTTGAATGCCTGCTTCTTCTAAATGCTGATCAATGTGTTGCAGAGATTTTATAACGTTTGTTTTACCAAGAGTTACATGACAAGTAAAGAATATTTTGACTGAAGTAAAGGAAAACACAGCAACCTTCCCCCCCGCCCCCTAAACTGAAAGAGGACAGCTATGTTTCTTATCTCATATATTTGCAGTTCTATATTTATTAGTATTTTGCAAACTGACTGTCTCAGTATTTGAATAAATAAGAGGGCCCTAGATGTGAAATCTGGAGTATTTGGATTTAATAATAATTCTTATTTTCGTGTAATAGCTGCTTAAGATAGCTCTGGTCAGCAGAGCGAGGTTTAGATCATGAGAGAAAATCCATTAATTTCAGAAACCAAAGCACAGTGATTTTTATATCTAGATGATATGCGAGTAGAACCACAGTTGGGCCAAAGATTGACCACAGTATCAACACAGTTTCATTTCTGCAACTGTTCTCTTTGAAGCCGGTGGAAGGAAATTGAGTTTCCACCAAATCCCTGTGCTCTTGCAGTCTCCCATTTCAATCAGGAATATAAAATAGAATACAATGAATCCATAGTAAAGACTTTCCCAGGACATTAGAGAGATCAGTAAAAACTGTTTTCATTAGCTGTCTGTAATTAAAGAACACACTTCATACAGAGCTTATAATTTAGAGAACATGTAAGCTGCTATATCTAGCAGAAATTTTGAGCCAAGTAATAATGTCCACACAACAGAGGATGTAGGTCTTAAAATATCAGGTTACCTTATGACACATCTTTTCTGTTTATTTGTGAGCTTTTGAGCAAACGTGAATATTTTTCATTTCTGAGGTTTTAGTCACACTATGATGTTTGTTCTGAAGGAAAGAATGAAAGGCAAATCCCTAATAAACTACCTAACTCCAGTTGTGTCACAGTTCTCATAAATAAACCTATTAGAAAATGCTTACCTTAATTTCAATGCTTGAGCACTTCACTCCCTGTAATTCTTAGAGTTAAGTCAAGTGCATGTGTGTGTTGTTACTTACATTCTACTTGCACCATAGAAAAATGGGTTTGGCACTGCTTTGCGTAGGGTAGTACCCTACAGAAGTATAAAATTCCATGTCTGTCTTCATCTGGAAAGTCATTAAATGTATATTTATAAACATAAAAGGCAGAGGGAAGAAATAGTTTTGTTCATGTTCTTATATATATATATATANTCAGTTCAGATTTCAGAGAAAATCACACTTGTGTGAAGGTCTAGGAAAAATAAGGAGCTGGTTTTATGTTTGCTTTTTTTTAAGGACATATGACATTTCTAGAACTATCAGAGCAGCTCTGTATCCCCTTTTGAGTTTGAATTGCTGCGCACTCTAGTTGTTTCTTATCCTCTTGATGAAGCAGAACAGTGATGATAATGCTAATAGAGAAATCGAGGCATGTACAGATTTAGGGCTAGCTTTTCAAAAGAGCACAGCACCCCAACTGGGACCAGATTTCAAAATATCTCTGATCCTATTCAGCAGCAAAATAAATAGCTAGATTTTCAAAAGATTTCAGCACTTTGGTAATCTGATCATAAGAAGCAGCTGCTAAGCACATTTGCAAAAGCAACCAAGAGTGACTTGTTCAGTATCATGTAAGAAGTGTGTGGTGTGGCAGAACAGAGAACAGAGTCCTCTTCTTATGTCCCTGGGTGAAGAGTCCAGTTTTTAAGCAAGAACAGCATCTTCATGTTCTTCGCAAGAATACTGTATTTAATCAGCTTTCATTAGGAATGGTAACCCACATCTGCAAGGACATAGTCTTCAAAATAACATTAAGATTTGTGCTTGGGGTGGATAATGAAGCAATCAAATAGGAGGAATATTACTAATCCATTTTATATTGAATCTCTGTGTTATATTGTCTTAATTAGGTACATCTTATAAAAAGAGAAAGTCCCTTCAGTGTTTTCTAAAGATTTTGTCATCTGTTGTCGACCTTTTATGTGTCCCAAAAAAAAATTAGTCACTAAGTATTAAAAAAAACCTGACAGAAACCTGTGACAACAAGTATATTGTGTGGCAAGTCCAGGTGTAATTTTTTGTGGGCTTTCATCCTCATACCACATTGTGAGGGCATAGTGGGTTTATTCACATTTTAAATGTTTCTGTGCCTTCCTGGGGATGAAGAAGTGGAGAGGTTGGTTTTTTGTGTTGTTTTTTGGTTTGTTTGGTTTTTTTTTTGTTGTTTTGTTTTGTTTTGTTTTGTTTTTTCTGCAGATGAATGTATTGGTTGTTTATTTAATATTTTAGCACACTGTTTTCTGTTTGCCCTTATATATCAGTCTGGTTTTTTTTCTTATTGTGCATATAAACACTGATACTTAACACTTTTTGTCCCACTCTTTATGGTTTCTATCTTGGTGTTTACCTCTACCGTCCCTTTGCTCTAGCATCCTATCCTGACGACTTAAAGGGCAAGTTTTCTTTCATAACTAAGGAACTGAAAGGAAAATCAACAGCACATAGTACATTTTGTAGCCTTGAAACTAAAAGCTCCAACATTTTACAAGATCTACATATTGACTCACCCATCATAAACTTGAAGTCAGCTTAACATGTTCCTTGGGTAGAAGCATCAGACAAAGCAGTGCTCCAACAGCTTTCCATTATGTGCTTACTGGCAGTGATAATACAGGGCAGTAAATGTGGTATAGGATAATCATTGAAGATGTTCATATCTGTCCTGAAAAGGTTCTTATTTCACCTAACAAGCAGGAAGATGAGTTTTGGAGAACATCTCCCTCGAGTCTGATGTGAAATGCACACAAGGGATAGATGTGATGGTCATGAGATGATTTGCGCTTGCAGAGCAGTTTTGTTGAGGTACAGTGTTGTACAGCTGCAGTAAGCATGCAGTCTGACTTCTTGAAGACCCAGACAGAGAAACTCATCCAGTATTTTCTGTATCTGCGTGTGATACAGGTTCATCACTTTGGAAAGTATCTAAATGTTGATGTAAAGCATTTAAATGCTAAAGAATCAACTACAACCATGGGCAGATTGTTCCAACAGTTAATTATTGTCACTGTGAAAAAAGGTATGCCTCATATGTAGCCCTATTTTGGCTTCTGTTTCCAAGCCCTGGATCTTGTTATGTCTTTTTCACTAGATTAATGAGCTGCCTACTGTCAGAAATCTCTTTCACATGTAGGTATTGTGATCCTCTTAACCTTCTTTGCAGTAACTAAATAAATCGAGCTTTCTTAGTCTTTTACTATGGTGAATGACTTTCAGAAGTTTAATCACTCTTGTAGCTCTTATTTGAGTCATATCCGATTTTCTAACATACTTTCAGACTGGAGGGAGCCACAAGTGAGCACAGGATTTTAGTAATGGTGTCGTAGAAGCCTAAAGTAAAAATTGCAATGTCTATTCCAGTGTGCTATTCTTTCATTTGTGCCAGTGACATAGACTTGGTATGCATTTTGATATATAATGCAGATGGTGGATATATATATGTTTTTTTTAACCTTGGGAATGAATATAATCTTTTCATTGTGGTATTTCTGGATTCCTTTTGCTGATAAAGATTAAACAATGTCAAGAGGTAGATTCTTGGGAGTAATGGTGAATGCTGAAGGTTATCCTTGGTTTGCATTTTGTTACAGTGACCTAATTATTTTGATCTGATTAGGGCATACTATGGAGAGCTGAATTTAGAGAGCCGGCACGATGAGTTGAGCTAGGGGAATTGATCCTCTGAGGAAAGTGGCTGTGATAGTATGCTGAATGGGATAGCAGTGTTAGCTTACCTACAGAATATGGAATATCTCTGGAAACAAACATCTGTTTGTCCAAATTGTTTCTTTTTGCCACCTTCTAGTCTGATAACTATCTTATTCAGACAACTGGCACTGCCATCCTGGAAAGAACAACCCTATCTACCAGTACAGGTTGGAGACTGACCAGTCAGAAGCAAGCTGGAGCATAGGAAGTTCTGCCTATATGTAAGTAAAAATGTTTTTATTGTGAAGGTGTCAGAGCACTGGAACAGGGTGCCTAGAGAGGTCCTGGAGTCTCCTCTGGAGACGTTCAAAACCTGCCTGGACATGTTGCTGTGTGACCTACTCTAGGCAATCCTGCTCTGTCAGGGATGTTGACCAGATGATCTTCCAAGGTCCCTAACGCTCTGTGATCTGGACAAGAGAAACCAGAGCACAAGTAAATCAAGTTAGGTCAGGAGATCCTTGCTAAGCATGCATTAAAGGTTTGCTTCCATCCAGACCCAGTCACCTCTAAACACACAGTCACAATCCTAGTACAGTGGTTCACAGAAGCTGGGGTTCTGCAAAGAAAAGGAACTCACTTTCTAAGCCAGCACATTAACTGGAGCCAAAATTTGTATGGCAATTGAAGAAAATAACTGCTCCTGAGGTCAGACTTCCCTTAGTTAAAAAACAAAGCGTAAGTGGACTCAGGTTATCTTTGTGATTTGGGTTCATCTGCCTCTAGTATTTCCAAGTAACAAAAAAGACATAAGCCTCAGCTTTAAGAAAAACTGCCTTTTTCAGTCAGGTAGTTTCTTTATGAGTGCAAACGAAGCTGCAGATTTTGCTGGTGACTTCCTTCAGTTTGTGTTCTCAACAGTAAATTTTGTAAGTAACAGACAAAGCTTTCAAGCTGTCAGCCATTTAGCAATGTGAATTGCTTTGGGAGAAAGATATTTTACTTTCTTTTAAGCCCATACAAAAGCTGTCTCCTCAGACTTCTGGGTCAATTCCTTTGACTTTCCAAAAATGCAGCTGTGTTGGGTTAACTTTCCTTGCCTAGCCAGCAACCTTTGCTCAGCTCAGGAGAAACTGTGTTTGTCACCACCTCAGAGGTTTGGGTTTTCAGCTGTGCTCAGAAATTTGGGGCGATTAGTTCATTTGTATGTTACATTAAAGGAAGCAATAACAGAACTTTAGGTCTTGCTTCTTTTGTTTATGAAATGAGGAAGAAGAGAAAACCCTTGGATCCTGAAAAGGTTTCACTCACCACTGCCATGCCTGGCAGCAGGCTGCAGGGATAGATTGGATGTACGCTTGAAGGCAAACTGAAGAGAGAATTGACTATTACTTTCTTCTTTTTTTGACCTGGTTTATTCCCCAAAGCTATTTACTAGGTCTGTGTTACTCAAAACACCAGTCGGCATTTAAGAATGCTTTGGCATCTTTGCATACACCGTTAGTGATGAGCTGTCCAAGAATAAATTGGATAATTGCATTCATTTGCACAATTTCTCTACAGAGTTTTTAAACCACTCTTTTTTTGTTTTTTTTTTAATAAACCCCTAAATATTAATACAGAATATTTGGGAGGAAAGTCAGGTTGTATATTATTTCTGCTATTAATGGATGTGGTTTTGTGTACATAAATAAAAAATGTATTTTAGTCAGTTACGCTAGAGTAACAAGCAAGTTGAAATCATCTGAATCCATCAGTAGTATATTTTATGCTTCTAACAATTTCAATTTAATGCCTCTGTTTAGTTTCATACTGATCATTTTTACTGACAAAAAGAAGGAAAAGAAAACAAGGAACCTGTCATCAGTCATTCATTTAATCAAGTAGCAAAAGTATATAAATAAACATACTGAGTTAATTATTCTTCTGTATGTAATGATTGACAATAATGTTAATTTATTCCCTTCTTTAACCTTTGACTGTCAGTGTAGCTGGGATTAATAGGCACTGACAAAACTAAAAGAAATAAATTTCTGGTAGCCACTGAATGTTGCTAACGTCGGAGTGTTTTCCCCTGAAACTTATCCCTGAAGATGTATCAGATCTCTGTCATGTGTTATTTTTCACACTTCTTTGTGCTATGTTTCATGCAATTTTGGTGATTGCTATTAGTTTACAGACATATGGCCAGGAATATTTTATGAATGAAGAGGTTTCTGGAATACACAGTATTACTTCTTCACATTTATATGAGAACTGTAATTTGAAGATCTCAAAATGCTTTGCACATGTTATTGCAGAATGTACTCAAAAGCTAGCAAAAAAAATTACAGTGTTACAGCTAATAACTTATGTTATCTGTTCCATCCATCAGACAGTGTTTCCTCCATAGTGAATTCTCTGTTCCCTCTTTGCAGTGCTTTACTGGGTTCTTCCAAAATGAAGAAAATGAAGAAGAGGTGGTTTTTTTTTTTGTTTGGTTTTTTTTTTTTTTTCAGACCCTTTGACTTATGGGTGCAAAATTCCCAAAGCAGCATTCGCTCTTAGGAGTGCAATAACACCCTCTCCCAGCTTTTCACACCTAAATATATTCTGGTTAATCAGTTACTCCAGCTTCTAAAATATCTTTCTGTAGTGATATTGCTGTAGATGAGTAGTAGTTGTCCTGAAAAAAATACGTTCAGGGGACATTTTACAGCTTGTTTTGTTTACAGAGGAGGAGCCTGGGGCATGACCTCTTTTATGTTTAGAAAGAAGTAAAGGGTGAGTCCCAAGAGAATTGAGCCAGGCTCTGCTCAGTGATGCCCAATGACAGGACAAGAGGTAATGGGTGGAAGTTGAGGCATAAGAAGTTACATGGAAACATGAGCCAAAAATGTTTCCCTGTGAGGGCGAAGAACACTGGAACAGGCTGTCCAGGGGCATGGTGGAGACCCACCTGGATGTGTTCCTGTGTGACCTACTCTAGGTGATCTTGGCAGTGAAGTTGGACTGGGTGATCTTTCGATCATCCTTGCCTAGCCAGCAACCTTTGCTCAGCTCAGAAGAAACTGTGTTTGTCATCACCTCAGAGGTTTGGGTTTTCAGCTGTCCTCAGAAATTTGGGGCAATTAGTTAATTTCTATGTTACATTAAAGGAAGAAATATCAGAACTTTGTCCCTGACATTTTGTGATTCTGTGAAATGCTGTGTGGCATTTCATTCAAGTCATTGGAAGCCATGGTCTAAGACAGGCTTTTCATTGAGCCTGAATGGTGCATCAGTGAACAAAATAGTTTGGTTCCTTTGTTAGAAATAATTTGCTTATATTCAGGTGTGATTCCTGCAGTATTCCAGTAAGTGTCTCAGAGACAAAAAAGCTTTGCATGTGGATCAATGTATTTTAGTAATTGAGCTCAAAACATCTGAGGCATAAATGCATAAATTTGTATTTCACTGATTTTTGTGTTAGGGTTTCTGAATCTTTTTGGTGTGTTGTGGGTTAGGTTTTTTGGGGGTTTGTAGTGGTTTAAGCAGTTACCTGCCCCCTCTCNCAGATAAGCTGAGGTAGATCGGCCAGGGGGATTAGTAGTAGGAAACAAGTTAGTAGATTTATTAAGAATCAGCTACAAAAGACAGAGACAAAGGAACCCTGCAAGGAGCAGCCACAGCCCAGAGCGGCCTGAAACCATCTGACTATCTATGTTTGGGTTACACTTTTTTAAAACATTTTTTTTTTCTTTCTCAGTAAAGCTCTGGGTGAAATGACATACTGTATTTTCCTCACTCAGCCAATAGTCTAATTTCTCACTCAGATTCTCCAGTTAGTTCAAACCAGCCCGGTTTTTGTTTGTTTTGTTTTTTTGTTTTTGTTTTTGTTTTTGTTTTTTGGGTTTGGTTGTTGTTGGTTTTGCTGGTTTTGTGTAGGCTATTTTATTCTGGTGAGTTTATGTTTGGTGGGTTGCTTTTTTTGGGGGGGGGCATTTGTTTTTGTTGTTGTGTTAATTGGTTTTTTTGCATTGTTTTCTTTCATTTTTTTCCTGAAAGAGTGATCTGGTTGCATATAGCCACTTAATCTCCCATGTGGTTCAAAGTGGAAATTATTTTTGCTACTCAAAGATTATGCACAATATGGTTCATATTTATTTATTATTTGATAAGGAGTGAAGTGAGGTAGAGTTCATAGAATCACAGAATTGTCAGGACTGGAAGAGACCTCAAGAATCGTCCAGGTCCAACTGCTCTGTCATAGAAAGGGACACTTCACACTAGATCATGTTGCTCAGAGCCACATCCAGCCTGGCCTTAAAAACCTCCAGGGTTGGGGCTTCTACTGCCTTCCTGGTCACCCTGTCCCAGTGTCTCACCACCCTCATGGTGAACTGTCACTGGAAGTTGTCTACAGAAGGATTTTCATATATCAAGTTTAAAAACAAAACAAAACCCAACAAAACAAAACAACACAAACGCACACAAAAAGCATAGCAGAAAACCTCAACCCCCTTTCTTTGTCAATTTGAATTGTTCTGCCATCAATAAGGGAGAAACACGAAACAAATCAGAAATTATGAAAGCCAGTTTTTAGCAAGGTGTGTAGGCATCAGTCCATCAGATGTATACCCCATGTTTTTGTAAAAGATTTCCTGCCAGACCCTGGGGACAGGTTCCCTTACTATTTTGTAGCTTTCAAGCAGATTGTGGTTCTGCTGAATTAGAAATTTTAATAATTAAATCTTGAAGCAATTTTTATAAAACACTGATGTAATAATTCTAGTCAATCTCTTTAATTTTGCATCTTTGAGAGAAATTGTTGACTTTAGACAAATATGTTATACTAAAACCACTTAGTATTTGTAGGATTCATAAAATTAAGCAACCCATATTTGGCAATATGATGTCTAAATAGACTGACACTATATTGGTAGGTAATTCTAGGTTAGGTCTCTTTGTAGATAGTTGCCAGACTACAAATTCTTTTAACAATAATGACCAAATTACAGTATCAGCAAATCAGAATTAAATTGCTTTTAAGTTCAGTACCTCTTTTTTTTTTTTTTTCTTTTCTTTTTTTTTTAGGAGAGTTTTTTGGGTTTTTTCTGCCTGTGTTTGGAATAGATATTTTTATCAGTTGCAGACTGAACTGTTTTTTAATGGAAATTCTTTTGTTTTTAATTTAGATTTCCCCCTATTTCCCTGTGTTAGATAGTATTTACTAAGTATTGGAATTATATTTTTCTTTGTATTTTACTGGGCAGCTTATGTACTCAAAGCATCACCTAAGTACCAATAACACATTCTTGACTGAATAATGATGTACGTTGAATGTTACTTTTTTTGTCTTATAAATGGATGGCAATTTACACAGCTGTGGATGTGGGATGTTTCAATCCCAGACCATGTTGTAAGAAAAATTGAATGACAGTGAGCAAAACAGCAGTAATTATAAAACTAATTACTAAATGCTGATGATGCCCATAGGCTTTGCATAACTAAAATTAGAAAAGGAAATTGCTTTCGGCTTCAGAGAGGCAACATGCTAGTTATTTCACTGTTTCAGTCAAAATGGAACATGGTGTATAAAGTTCAATCAGGAAAAAAAACCCACATTAGTTTATGCACATTTTTTTTAATGCAGAAATGTTAAGGAATTAATCCTTTTTGTCTTCTAATGCAAATATATCTGTAACATAAATTGAGAAAAGTGACATGAAACTACTTGTTGAGCATCTTTCTATGTAGCTTTACATGGCCTAATTTATCATAAAAAAAGACACAACGCAGCTCACCCTACATGAGTACAAAAAAGGAAGTGTTTTCTTTCACTGAGTCCCGTATGGAATAAATGTTTAGGATAAAACCGAGGAGACTGGATTTCAAAATTCCCTTGATGGAGTTCTAGCTCCTATTATATGTATGTTGAGGATACCTGAGGTACACTCCCTGAGGGTGTTCATGGTCCAGCCGTATGAGGTCTTGAGCAGCTTAATTGAGTTATGAGGAATCCCTTCCTATGGCAGGGATGTTGGAGTAGGTGGTCTCTAAGGTCCCTCCCAACCTGAGCCATTCTATGGTTCTGTGCTACATATATGTGCATGTATGTGTATATATATGTGTGTATATATATATATATACACACACATACATGCACATATATATATATATATATATACACCTGCATTGGGGACCATATTAATTTGTTACACATATATGTGGTTTCATGGGGATAAAATAACTAGGGTGAACCTTGATGACTCCTCTCAATATAGTATATTGTAATGCTTTGTGTTCATGCCTGTATTATGTATACATTAACATGTATCTATGCTTAATTAGGTACATACACTCATGAAACACTTAAATGGAGCTTATATGTACTAATAAACATATTTAATATGCCTTATACAGGAGTGCAAGATATAGTTCATGGTGTTTCTTCTTTTTTCAGTACTGTATTTGTGCTACAGAAAGTAGGAATATTTTCTGTGTTCTTAGCACATTTCTTTAAAAACTTCATTTACAAAAAGGGATTAAAACATTGATCAAATCTTGAGCTACAGAAGTGTTATTGATGTGAAGACAAAATGGTGACCATTCAGAAGGCACACAAGGATTACTGCTTGTAAGATTCAGCTTAAGGTTTACCATTTATGCTGTCGATTCATACAAAATTACATGGACATTATGGGATTTATCCTCAGAGTTCACAATAGAGGTTTTTATGTTTGGCTGCGTTTTGGGGTTTTTTTAATTGCTAATTTTTATTTCACTTTTTATAGCTGAGCTGGGAAAATTTTGTCCTGTGTGTGTAATTGATAGATGGCACCTTCTCAAAGGTTCCCATCAAGTGTGAATATGTGTTTTTTAACCTGTAGAAGTTCATCCGGATTTAACAGCTCTTGATAATGTAGTCTGAAAATGACAACTACTAATTCTGTAATCTGACTTATTTTTAAGATTGTCTTCTTATGAAATTTTCTGTGTTTTGCTAAGTACACTGTAAACCTTAGGAACATCTTTATGTAAGTGTTCTTAAACATTCTTAAATGTAGCAGAATTAAGTACATTTCAGTATAAAAACATTACTGTAAAACTGTTTCTTATCTCGACCACTGAGCTCTTTTTTTTTTCTTTTTTTCTTTTTTTTTATTTTTTACTAAGGCAGATAGTCTGAAATATAGGTGCCACAGAGAATAAAAGTAGAATGTTTATTACCAGTATCTGATTTTGTAGAATCAAACTGTGCAATTCTCACTTTGATGTCCCATCCCCCCATTTAAAGACAAATTTCTGTTCAGTTGTCAGGAGCAAACTGTAACTATTTTCATGCACTATTCATAACATAGACAGTTCCAATCAAGGTTTGTAAAGAAGGCTCCAAATGGCCTTGAAATATAAAAAAAACTAAAACTTTCTCCATTCTTATGGATTTGGATATTAACGGCGGTAGTATTACTAGTAGCGTTCCTTCTAACATTCAATCCTGATTTCATTATAACCGTTAAATAATACTAATGTTTGAGATTGTCTTTACATGGCACTCAAAAAGGCAAGTAAGAAATCCTTCTTTTAAGGAGGACACCCTTTTCTTGGCATTTTCTGTTACCTTACTCTTTAGTAGTCTCCATTATGTGAAAAGAAACAATTTATTTTCAGTACTTGAAGGATAGAATGCCTGACTGCTGTCAGAGCCTGTTGTTTTTAACATAAACATTACAGCTGTGTTTTCTTGGCAATATTTGGCCATTATCCAGTGAATCTGTGCTGGAACACGAAATTATCACCTTATGCCCTCCTCCATTGTAAGAAAGTGCTTTTGTCAATATAAAACTGCTGCTGTCTTTTCCTTCTTTTTAAGTTCTGCACATTCAGGAAGTTTTTTTGTTTTGTTTAGATGTTTCTGACTTGTGAATATCCTGAACAGGTAACCTAACAGGCATACAGAAATATTGGCGAAGGCCAGTCATTAGTAGATTAAATTAAGAAACTTAGTTTTGACCTGACTTTTCTGAATCTTTCCACGGTCTTTAAGATTAAAAAAAAACCCCAAACCTCAAAAAAACCCAACAACAACCGAACAAAAACTATCTGGCTGTTCTATATTTTTACCAGATATGGAGAGACTTGTATTGTTGTTGTTGTCTTTTACTTTCACAGCTATCATTGTACTGTATATCTGCATCATCAAAACAAGAGGTTATTAAAATGGGTTAAAAGAGCAAACTCAACATAATACCACTTTTGACAAGTGCTAGCAAGTAGGTAAAACTTACACTTTCTCTTCACAGAGAGAGTGATGCTGTCCCTGGAGATGTTCAAGAAAAGACTGGATCGGGCACTTGGTGCCATGGTCTAGTTGATTGGATAGGGCTGGGTGATAGGCTGGACTGGATGATCTTGGAGGTGTCTTCCAGCCTGACTGATTTTATGATTTTAACTGTCCCTAAGCTATACACTAAGGGTTTCAAATTTATCTCCTTACCTCAGGATAGTCAGAGTTGTATGCAGGACAAATTGAGCTAGTATTGAATAATTGCCTATCTTACTCATTAACACTGCTACCTGAAATTCAGCATACTGTACATTGTTTTTTATTGTGTGTATATGTGAGGCTAAAGGAATTATTGCATGTTCTACCTTTATTCCAGTGTTCTGAAAGCAGGGTTTCCCTCATATGCTAGCTGTCTTTTTCTAAAGCTAAAGGGTTTTCCTTGTCATTTCCAAAATCTTTCTAATGCTCTTTTTTTTCCTTCTTTGAAATATGTTCCAGTATCATAAATAACAAATCTCCTCAATTAAGAAAAAGATTTGAATATGTGCTTAACTTCAGGCATGTAAGCAATTCCCTTGATTTAAACAAGATTATTAATTTTCTTTGAGTTGCTAATCTATTTAAAAGTCATACTAACTTGAGTCATAACAAAAAGGCAAGGAGTGGATCTAGCATTAGGTCAAGAATTACCTTCCTTAGCTTATTATTTTTCCAGTCTTTTTGTTTGTGATCTTTTATCAGTTTATCAGTCTGTATGACAGGATTATATCTGAGACAATTTGTATTCTATTTTTCAAGTCTCTCTTCATGGAATGCTAGATCTGTTGATTTGCTGAAGTCTGTTCTGCATTTACGTTTACTGCATTTTCTCTGTAGTTTTTTTAAGGACTTGCAAGGCTGATTTTAACCACATGCATCTAGATTGCAGAATTTGGGTTGAAATCGTTGCAAAGACAGCCAAAGTTCTTGTAAGTTAAATCTCAGAGATGTTACCATTGTTTGATAAATTCATCTGATTTCTGCCTGTTCTGTGTTACTGGCACAAGGGAGTGCATCAAAGGTTTGTAGGAAAAAATAAACTATGTAGTTATCTTAGAAAAGAAGCCTCTGTTTTCAGCCAACAAGATTGGGTCCAGTTTCTCTATGATCAGAGTATTACAAAGCTAGCAAAGAATAATTTATATCAGAGGTTCTGTGATGGAATGAAATGGAGCTCTTTTGAAGTATGATCTCTGAAAGCACAGCATGAAGCTCAAATAAAGTGAAGGACGTTCGCTATTACAAGTAATGTCCTTAATAATCTTGTTAGTCTAGTCTCCCTCTGTACGAGACAAATGGAACATTATTGGCTTATGGGCTGTAGTAAATAATTTAGTTTCCAATATTCAGGCTGCTTTGACAGTAAATTAAAATGACATGAAAGGGGCTTGTTGAATAAAGAAAGTATCCAATCAAATTTAATTGGCATGACTAAGGCAGTAGAAATATGTTTTATAATTAAACCATGTTTTCTTGGAGCTTTATAAGCATGTATGAATCAAAATGTCAAAAAATTATTCTTTGATACTGTGCTTTTAAAACTTTGCATGGTGAATAGTTTTCTTAAACAAGGTTCTAGACGTACATACTGATTTAACATGAAAATAGTTTTAAAGTTTTAAATAAGTCTGGAGTTAGCACTTACCTACTGACCCAAGGTTTTTAAGTAAAAGATTTAAATAATTTTGCAGTCCTCCTTTTATTCGAAAATCTGGATTTTATACCAGTTTTAAATGGTCAGTATATAAACCTTGCAGTTATTTTATCTGTATTATCAGCATAATACTGGATGGCTGAAATAGCTGCTTCTGGGTGAAAGTGTAAAAGAAGGAGACCAACTGGAAGAAGCAAAAAAGAGAAGGTAAAATAGGTAGCAAACTAACAAATAATTTTCTTTTGCCAAGTAATTTCTTTAAATGTTTCCTATTTTAGAGTTCACATATATTAACCAAATATTCCCAGGTATTTATTGTTGAGTTCTTGTTTACTCATCTTTCTGTCAATGTAGTTTCAGGAAATGGATATTGTATGTTTTAATTCTAAAAAGAGAAAACATTTCTGTGGATCCAAGAAAGACAGTACATATACAAATTTGCACCTTTCCAATCATTCTTTTGTTGTTATAATCAAAGCTCCCCACTATATATTACTCAGGTATTTGCACATCCTGATGATGCTTCATTCTCTTAAGAAAGAAAATAAACCAAACCAAACAACTTAAAAAAACACAGACAGGTTTACTAGTGAAAAAGTCTTCTGAATTAACCTTGTCTTCTGGAAATTATGGACAGGTGACACCCTCCTTCATTAAGAGTGCTGTTTAAGTTACTACAGTCTGATGTGCTTGCATAAATGGATGCTAGGATTCTTGAAGTGGTTAAAGCACAGAAATGAAATATATAGATATGGAAATGACTGAGAGAATTTAACTTTTGTTTATAACCCTGGCCATCCTGCAGTGTCAAATGCTCTGGTTTCAGAGCTCATAAAAACTACTACATGTACTATGAAAAAAAAAAAAAAAAGTTATAATCCTTTCTTGACCTCATGTAGCCTCATCTTTTGCAGGGAAGAAAAAAAAAAAGTTTTTTCTCTATTTATGATGTGTAGCAACTGGATGCCCAATGGCTTGTCCTGTAACCCATTCCATTCGTAGGTAAGTGGGTAAAAATGTCCAGCTTCTATGTGACTGAACTGCAGGTGAATGGAGCTTGAAGCCTCATATTTCATGAAAAGAGATTTCAGATTTCAATATGGAAAGTTTGCCTTAAATTTCTACTCATGACAAATTGGCACTTGTCTCCTCAGCCTTGGGTTCCTTCATACTTCTAGTATTTCACATTAGAGCCTTGTAGAAAGATTTTGAAAGTAAGTGCAAAACCTTCTTAAATGGCTTTCACCTTACTCACTTTAAGCTACTTTCTCGCTCATCAACCTGCTGATTAATCAGAACTTTACCAGCAGTGACAGTTTAGTCATTGGTGTTTTATGCTATGCCAACTAGATTCAAGTGGATAAGGCCTCCACTGTAGATGATGAATCTCAGTAAAACTCCAGCTGAGGCACTTGTGTTCTTCTCACTCTTTCATATTTACATCAGGATGAATATGGAATACTTTCACTGTGAACTACTGTGAGAGGTTTATAGATTTAGCCAGTACTGCTATTCTGCATCTCATGTCTATGCTGAGTCTTCTGATAGCCAAAATTCTTCTCATGTTAATGGAGTTTTTCAAGTTTGAATTCCCATTGTAAATGACAAATGAAAACCAAGTAAAATTCATGTGCTGTGAAACTGATAGCAAAACTCAATGGCAAAATAGGGCTAGGCCTTCCATTGCCAAAGAAAATAGAAAATTATTTTCAGTGGATCAAGTTCTCAAGGATTCCACTTCAGATTTCTTTCTTTTTATTTTTTTAAGAATTATTTTTAAAAATTATATCTCAAAGTTGCGTGGCAAGCCAGACCGATGCTTTTTTTTCTGGAAATCATCTTTGTGTGGTGGCTGGTCTTTACAAGAATAAGATTTCTGAATGATGCTTCAAAATGAAGAACATATTGTGTTGCATCTGCTTGTGTCAGCATAAATTCCACTGATTTGGCTTTAACTGGCCTTGCTGATTACTTTTTTTTTTTGTTCTATTTACATGATTCCATCCTTCTGTAGTTTTCCACATTGATATTTGCTCAACTTTTCTTTATTATCTCTTATCTGCTAGACCTCAGCACTCTTTTCTTGTGTGGACCAGAATTCTAATTATTTCTCTTCCACTCCCACACCCCCATCGTTTTGTAGAATAATGGTCAGGTCAGATGGACTCAAGATCTAGACCATGGTAATTTTGCAATGTTTACAAATTGCACAAATCAGAAGAATTTTTTTTTTTTAAAAAAAGGTAAATTTTCTTTTGGTTATTCATTGCCTTTTTTTTTTTACCCCAAGTGTTTTGTTTTGGTATGTCCCAAACTGTGCATTTTTTCCTTATTTGACACTGAAGAAGTGGAATCTCAATTGATTAGAATGCAAACAGGCTCTCTTAAAAACAAACCCAAAAAAGTGTACTTGAATGCTCTTATGAAAGACAATGATGTGCGTAGATTTATTTTTTGACAGTGAAGTCTCACGTAGGGAAGTGACAGATTTCCTTGCTGTAAGTCATGGTTTGATGGATTTTTAAAAATTTCTTTTTGACAATTTTTTTTTAGTTATTGAATGAGCCTTTTGTGACATGAAGATTTTAATGAATTCCCAAATAAAGCAGAAGTTAGAGAACACCAGATCTCTCTCCATAAGTACAGTACTTTCTTGACTGTTCACCTGGGAGAAGAGGAGACTCTGGGGAGACCTAACAGCAGCCTTCTGGGTGCTACAAGAAGGCTGTAGAGGAACTGTTTACAAAGGCCTATAGTGATAGGATGAGGGGCAATGGTTTGAAATAAGAGAAGAGTAGGTTTAGATTGAGTGTTAGGAACAAGTTCTTTACCATGAGGGTGGCGGAACAGTGAAACAGATTGCCCAGGGAAGCAGCTGAGTCCCCATCCTTGGAGATATTCAAGGTCAGGCTTGACAAGGCTTTGGCCAACTTGATCTAATGGAGGATGTCCCTGCTTCCTGCTGGGTAGTGGAGGTTCCTTTCAACCCAAACCATTCTGAGATGTTCTGATTCTACTTTACCAATTTATTAACAAAACAAAACCAAAAAAAGAAATACAAAATTGTGGTTTTATATTGTGTTTATATTAGTTTACTGGACAACCTCCTTAATTTTGAGTGCCTTGTTTTGTTTTGCAGACTGGTTAATATCCAGTCAATAGATAATGATGATTGAACTATATTTTGTGAAAAAAGTGACCATGTGTGATTGATTTCTACAGAATAAAAGTTACAGCAATGCAATTGCCTAACTTTTCACAGTGGCACTTACTCAAAGTTGGGAGAATCATGAGGCAATCAATTTCTAGAGACAACTTAACTTTGTATTTCTTTGTTAGTGCACTGTGTGTTATTGGGGAGGTATGTAGTCTGTTTTGACAATGCTACAGTACCATACTCAAGTTCTTATAAACACCTTACGGCTGTTTTATGGCTTGGTGAACAGAATGTTAAACCTTTTTAAAACTTTAGCAAAATATTTTTACTGTTTTGGGATGGTTTTTAATTTATTTTTAAATTAATTGCTGACCTCATGCAGATGTTTATTTTTCTTTTTATCATCCACTGTTTCATATAGATGAAATAGGAGAGTAAAAATAGTAGGTTTTTATTTTTTAAAGGCTTTTGTGTAGACTCAGGAGAGTCTTTCCTGCAATATCTAACTGAAAAGGTAATGAACTGTAAAATATGTTGGAATGATTGGGGATTAAAAACCTCTGGTGTGTAGTGACAGTACAATTATATTCCACAGTAAAGGTTTCTTATATTAAGTGTAATAAATAAAACTTTTTTTTTTTTAACTGTGATTGGTTGTCACCACTGTAATGATAGCTTTGACCTTCTTCCTCTTCAAGTGTCATTAGCCTGTGACCAGCTAGTCAGGATGCTATAGAATGAACTGGAATTACTGTGTGCGAACACAGCCATAGAAGAGAAAAGAGGGGGGAAAAAAAAGGAATATTTGAGCACAAAAGTCTGTGTTGTAACTTTTGAGTCTTTTTGCACAACTACTTTGCTCATGTTTTCTGCCTTGCAACATGGTGGTTTATCTTAAGACATCCTATAGCTAGCCATTTAGTTTTAACACATCTGATTATCATTTTTAACATTCAGATTTATGTAGGCTTATGACATGTTGCTCTTTCTAAAAAAAAAAAAAAAAAGCAGCTCTGATCATCAGTTTGTGCAAACCAACTAGAAGAGCACAAAATGATTTCCAGTTTCTTTCAAAGGGTGGAACAGTCAGATGGATGAACATTGAATTCCATTTATTAATAAATTTGGATTGTGCGTTACCAGGTGCAGAATGTGAGCCTCTGTTTTAACATTCCTAAAGTTACACTGCAGGGAAGTATAACTGATTAGCCATAGTTCTTCATCAAAGTTATGTCTTACATTTTCCTCTCCCCTCCTGCATTTTCTCAGGCACTCTGTGCCTGACTGGGACATCAGGTAAGTAGCTGTCTTGATTGGTGACCTGTTTGGCTTTTTGCGGTGCTGTTCCTGTAAGCAATAACTAACTATTCACTCTTCCTGGAGACTTGTAAACATCAACCCTACAAAGAGTTTAGCTTATCATGTCTCAAGAGAGCAAGGAGTACAGCCCATTTCAATGTTGCTGCTCTGGGATCTATCTGTACAGCACCTTCCCTTTTAAACTCATTTTTAGAGGCAGTTATTTGTCTTAAAGGAAACCCTATCAAGCAGCAAGGCACATAAAAATCTGTGCATTTGTGCTAATATTTGTCAGCCTTTGTAAATATTACTGCTTTAACTACCCTTTGCAATTACACAGCAGTGTGTCATTCAGCATTAATGATCTTGTGAACAAGTGTATTAGTATCTAAAGCCATCAAAATAATGATATTTCTACTCACTTAATGGGCATTCCTTACATGGCCAGTTACAAGAAATGAGAGCTCACTTGCCCTGAATTTATCTGAACCTTGAGATAGGAGAGCTGAAAACTCCTTCACTTTATGAGAACTTTTGATTAGGGTTTGGGTAGGTAGGTAATGAAAGAGTGAAACATTGAAATGTGCCTAAATAACATGCTGTTACAAGCCTTATGATAGATTTGTGTTTGACTTAACAGCTTTTGGAACCTAATAAAAAGAACTTAATTGACAATTTCTTGAAATTGCTAAGAAAACGTAGTGATGTTGGTAGGGTATAATAAGGAGTTTTCTCATCACTGTCTTCACAATTGAGCCTATACAAAAAANTGTGGTAACTCTAAGTAATTGATATACAGACAAGGTTTGGTTCCAATTTGCCAGCAATAAAGTTGTAATAGGGTTTTCTCTGCAATTTTAGCCTTAATGTGCTCATTCCAAAGAGCGGTATTTTTCCAAGCGAACAAATAACATCAGTAAAGCTTACGATCAGTAATAGCCCCACACTGATGCTCGCATTAAACTTGTTAAATCAATTCACTAGACACTTTCTAAGTGGACTGTCTGTTTACTTTGACTTTCACCCTGTGAGGATTATCCATCAGTTACATTTATTTTGAATGATTTTTACGTTTGGAATTTGTAATTGTTCGTGCTTGATTGTGGTTACAAATCTGTCTTATTTTTTTATTTTGCAGCTTAATTTTTGTGACTTCTGATTTTTTTCCACCTTTAGTTGTCTGAAAGATATGGATATTTAGTGGCACACAGTAGAATGCATTATATGTTTAGCATTATCCAAATCCTAAATGAGCACTTTGCTACATAATTATGGTGGCTTCTCTTGGTAGTTACATGTTTCATATTGCTGTTTACTGAAAGTACCAATCCGCTATGTGCCATATTGTTCTTCTAGGATAAAAAAAAAATTAACATGTAAATAATGTAGGATTACAGTATTTTGAAATAATTAGCAGAACATGGTAAGTACTAAATGATTTATTAAAGATGTAATTTGGGCAGATTTGCTGCATAAGATATTAGAGTGCAAAAAAGCAAGGAATCATTTTGTAGATGGTTAATCTATCAACTAGACTGCAGTTTTCAATCAGAACAAACCTGGTATGCTACTGCACACTGTCTTTTGTCAGTAAACACAAAGACAAATCTGAAGTAATGAATCTTTCTTATCAGTAGCATTCAGTATGTTTGCCTTTCTTTTATTTTATTATTTGGCTCTATAAAACTAGACATAACATAAAACAAAATGTATGATTTAAAAAGTTTATTTATCTGGTAGCTAAGTACACGTTTTAAAAGGTAGCACAAAAACAAAATAATGGCATTGCCCACTGCATGCATTACAGAATCACAGAACATTAGGGTTTGGAAGGGACCTGGAAATATCATCTAATCCAACCCTCCTGCCACAGCACGACCACCTAGAGGAATGCGTCCAAATGGGTTTTGAATGCCTTCAGAGGAGGAGACTCCACAGCCTCTTGACAGAGGCTGTTCCAGTATTTTGTCACAATCATGGTGAAAAATTTTTTTCTTATGTTCATGTGGAACCTTCTGTGCTTCAGCTTGTACCCATTGCCCCTTGTCCTATCACTGAAAATGTTTTGGAAAGAACTGAGGTCTTGCACAATGGTTGTGGAGAATAGGAAGTTACTGGATAAGGAAGCTCTTTCCCACTTTTGTAGCTAAAAGCCGCATGGAGTGTTAGGATTATCTACCATTTTGTGATGCTCGTAATGCTGAATCTCACATATGTAAGGCATTGAAAAAAAAACCTGCTGCCTATGAAATGTTACAGCTGTCCTTTACATGCATCACTTCCCATCCTGGTGAAAATAATTTTTTATTTTTCCCTTAAGTAAAAGTAAGTTTTCATGATGGACATGTGATATACTTTTTGAAATGATAGCCAGCTTGATGATAAAAATCCCTAGACAGGATTTTTTTTAAACCTTGTTGCTTATATGTTCATATTTTAGCTATCTAGTTCTTACTTATTTTCAAACAAGTAATTTGGCATAACTCAACGTGGAGATGTGGAGGTGAAACATCTCCTCTTCTCCAAAATGTGCCAGAAGTTTGTAAATACGTAATACTACAATATCATGAAGATACGGGAAGAATGAAAAATATAATTTAGTGGATGTTTAAGTAGTTCATCCAACCCAGTCATTTTCTTGTTTTATTTAGAATCATAGACTTATTGGAAGGGACCCCCAAAGGTCTTCTAGTCCTCTGCAGTGAACAGGGACATGTTCTACTAAATCGGGTTGCTCAGAGCCTTGTCGAGCCTGACCTTCACTATCGTGAGGGATGGGGCCTCAGCTACATCCTGGACAACCTGTTCCAGTGTTTCATGGTAAAGAAATTTTGTCTATCATTTCACAGTGGAAGAATGGACGGCTTAACCTCTCTCTCTGTTTTTTCCCCTCTTTCCACTCTGCACTATATGGGAAGACCTAAACACCTCCCACCTCTTCCTGCCCCCCACCAGTCACCCCAGAAGTAATCTGGTATTCCTGTTCTGTGCAGAGGAGAAACTCCAGAAAAAACACTCTATAGAAAACCAAAGCAAACTATTCATAATAGAAAACCTTCTTAACACTTTGTTTGGTATCTTCAATGGAAAGTAAGATGCATAGGGTCTTTGCCTTTCTGAACTTAATGAATGTTTTTTTGTTTCAAGTGTAAATTTGTAGTATTTAAAGATGAAAGGTGGGGAAAAGTAAGGCAATATCTTGCCGTTGTTTCTTCTACCCCTTTCTGCTGCACAGCTGCAACTGAAGTAAATTGCAGATGATTAGGAAAGATGTTGAAGTTGTAAGAAGCTTAGTGGTAGCTAGAAGACTTTTGTGATTCACAGTTTAATTAGGATGGAGTAATACAATTTGCATAGGTTCTGTCCTGTTATATCACAATTGATTGACATTTACAGTATGTTGATGCATCTTAAGAGCCAGTTAAATGCTGCAGCATTTTGACATGCCTTTACTCCCTTTTTGTAGTCTATTTGATGTGATGGTAGCATCATCAGTTTGGGAAATGAATTCTGGAAGAACTGGGATGTATAGCATCTCTGCCATAACTAATATCTCCACCCAGTCTTGGACACAAGAATCCAGAGTAGTCAGAAATCAAAAGAGGGATGACTCCACCTCTCAGAGGCAGCTGTAGATGAATCAATAGCACTGGCTGCAAGCAGAAGAGAAAGAACTGTCCTTCCTCAGTCTGTGCCTGGAAGCATCTGGGAATATGGTACAAATTAATGTTCCAACAACTTCCTGAGCAATACAAATGACATTGCTCTAAATATTTTATACGACTAATACCTTTCCTAATCTGTATGCTACTGTACCTTCAATCTTCACAGTTTGCTGTTCTTCATGGTCATAATTCCTAGTGGAGGAGCTATGAGGGTATATTTTGAATAGGTTGGTGGTAGGCTGAGAAGTAACTGTATATTACATGAAAAAAGAGGAGTATTAGTATTGTAAGCACTTTGGCAAAGAAATTCACCCTTATTTGGAAAATGCTCCTTAAACGTTAGAAGAGATTACATACCTCTTTATTTAGCTACATGGTATGCAGTTCTGTACAGCTAGATCTTTCTTCAGCATTCCAATCAATCTGAGTCTTGCTTGTATGCACAGTACTCACATGCTACCAAGCAAAAATTTCAGGTGGGGTTTGGGTAATTTGGGAGATATTTCAGAAGTTAAATGAGCAGGAAGTATCTTACATTATATCATCTATACATTAAGATTACTTAGTTGTTCTTTTGGGTGGGGTTTGTTTGTTTGTTTGTTTTGTTTTATCTTTCAGTGGAAATTTCTTTGCCCAAAGGTTCTTCCTGAGTCGAAGTGGTCAACAAGCTGGTGTAATTGAAGCACTCCCATTCCATTACCTAGCAGCATACAAGGGAATGATATAGTGATCATCACAGCCAACAACCCTTGTCTCCTTCCCCTGATACACTTAGATGGAGGGGAGATAACTTGCTGCATGAATTTGCTCAAACCTAAAAAGGAGTCTTTTGTGAGCTGCCTTAATTGCTTTATCAACTTTTCCACTCTGTTCAGCAAAGGATAAATAACTTAAGGGGCTTCTCTAACATTTATAATAACGCTAATCTTGGTTTTAGATAGAGTGCAAAGAATTTCATTGTTTCTATTTACTGGTAGTTTTTCATCATTTCTGATTTGGTTCAGCTCTTTTGTAAGGATGGGGAAGAAGATAGGCTTAATCAAATACCTTTCCAACTGATTGAATGCATCTATATAATTGACAAGTATAGAAGCAGAAGTATTCCTTGCAAAAATAATTCAATGTGGAAAAAATCATTATTTTTAAGAAACAGTGCCTTTGATTTCCTAATAAAAGCAGGCCATGTGAATAATTACTTCCCACTAATTTCTCATAAAGCACTCGCTGCAAAAATTGCCCTGTTTGCTTTCTGAAAAGAAAGGAGCAAAAAGTTTTGATGAGATTTGTTAACTTTGAAGTAAAAGATATTGTATTTTAAGTGAAGTTTTACATAATCTCCTCTAGGCCAGCCTGACTTATCCAGTGACCTGCTCAGAAGATTCTGTGGTTTGTTTCTTCATGGAATTTTTGTTTGGAAAGAAAAGTTACATTCAGAATATATATATTTTTTTAATTATTTACCTAGTGGCTATGGCCATTTGGTTGGTTGATAATTAAGATTTGGTACCAGAAGGAAGTGTAGCAATTGATAAGAAGGGCAGTTAATTAAAAAATGCATCCTCTCTTCTCCAGTTTACATTTTTTAATTCAAGAAACAAAAGGCTGATAATAACGATTCTTAGGTGTAATATTGTTACTATGTGGTTGGTTTGTTTATTGCTATTAAAATGTAAATGCCAACAATCCTTAATTTACCCCATGAAGAAGTGCACAACTTTATTGCGGTAATAACTGAACCCTTTATATATAAACTTTGGTTTGATTATTTCCAGTTAATTTTCTGACATTTTGGAGCTTGGAAGTATGGGCCTGTGTAACTCTTCTTCCACAAGTGTCTGTACTGCGAACTTCTGGTAATTTTATTTTTCAAGATTATCATCAGAGGCCTAATTGCTGCCTGCAACCTTTGATTGGCTAAGAAACGGATTAATTTTGCCCCTCGGTTACAATTAAAAGAAAAATACATCTAAAGACAAGTGACTAACAGCTCCTGAATCATCCCTTCTGTTTTGCATGTGCTCTGGCTTCATTAATCTGATCCTGTTTTGATTTTTTAAAAAAATCAATTTCTGTTAGGGCTTTTGCTGCTGATTGCAAAGGTTGCCAGGCCAGTGGCCGTGTTGTATTTTGTTGTATCATTGGCTTGTGGCTATCACCACAGGTTTGTGATTTCTTCAAAGAGAGCAAGGAGAGCTCAGCCATCACAAACCTGTGATAGTGTCCACAAGCCAAAGATATTGAGAGTATCCCTGCTAAAGCAGCAGCATAGCAAATTGAGAGAGAAGGCACTGGCACATCATGTTTTGTGATATACCTGGGCAGAGAGGCCCACAGCACTAGTGAAGAGATGCACCCTCATGGTGTGAAGAGATATTGGTGACCAAACAGGATTTTTTTGGTAGTTTAAAGGGAGATTCTATTTACAGGTGCATATATACAAAAGGCAATCAGGTAGAATGGATACAACCACAAGCTAGGCCAAATCTATTGGACTACAACCTTCTAGAATCCTCCACCCCTTCCATTCCCGGCAAGCCTGAGAGTAGGCTACAATTGCCCTCCCCTTCTTAGGCCTACAAGACTTCAGCAGGCTGCATGGTGCAGCTCAAAATTCCCTGCTAGCTAGAAGCTATCTCCCCGCCACAAACCATGAGGTAAGTAGGGATGCGTGCCCTCCCTGGAGAAATGAAATGCAGGGAGGAGAAGAGAGCAATATCAGCCAGGCACTGCCTTATGAGATATGATACTGGAAACTGGAATAGAATAACAATATTACAATATCCTGGGAGGATCAGGTCCGTCCTCTGGGGTGACACTTTGTAATTTTCTTAAGGCAACTTAGGCTCCCCCCAAACTACCATGTTATGCCAACTTCTAATCAAATTCTAGATTAAAATGGGAAGGTGAATAAACAGCTTGTAAAATAACAGGAAGAGGCACGATGAGTATGGGGAACATGCAGAGGGAAAGCTGAGTAACAACAGTAATGGATCAGGCAGAGATTGGGTCAGTGTGGCAAATGGAGAGCATGGAAAAGAAAGTAGAAAAATATGTCAAAGATGTGTTAGCAGTAAAGAGGAAATGACGGAGAGTTGTAAAAAAGCGCTGGGAGGGAGGTCATGTTGGTTTGGGTCAGTCTTCAGATTTGAGTCGATATTTACTTGTATAAAAGTTAGTTGGGTAAACAGGCCAAGCAAATATTGATTTAAACCAAGAGTTGGTAGGAGCTTTTAATATTGTTGTTCTCTTTGTTCACTATGACACTGGAAGCTGAACTCTTCTTTATTTACTTAGAAGTAGGTAAGGTGCAGATACCTTTTGATATAAGCTTTCAAGGCTTGCCACCAGTGATCTGAAGCTTGACCTGTAAAACCTGTCCTTTCTGGGAGTCAAAAGTATATAATTTTTAAAAGTAGTAGAGGGCCTCTCCTAAGTGAATTGCCAGTCATGCTAAACTGAAGTGTTATTTGCAGTGTTTTTGGAATGTGGTTTAATAATCCCCACAGGACTCAATTCAGGCAGTGAAATACATTTCACTTTGGACCTGAGGACAGACCTGTGGTGTGGTTCGGAAGGTGAAAGCTGGTGTTTATATCCAGTAAGACTTATGGCCTAAAGCAGTACATGAACCTGCTGAAAAATGTTATTTAGGGGGTGTATGCTGCTTGGAATTGTTGACTTTTTCTTTGCTCTGTAGATTGTTTTACAGCTGTTAAGGGTTAGTGTATGACTAGCTCCATTCAAAAATATTTAAAGAATGGCAAAGTAGATAAGCACCTGATAATAAACTTCCAGTGAGGAATATTTAACATTTCACTGTTCCAGTTTTCTCACCAGATGGGTAGTTACTGTGTACGTGCTATGCAAAACCACAATGTGTTAGTGTTTAAATCTCTCTTTTTTGCTTACCACACTGATCCTTTGGCAGAGAGTTGTAAGAAGTTTTAATATTTAAATTTGGTAGTGATTCATAACCACATTTCAGAACACCCGACACTAAAAAATAATTACTAAGTTTCCTGTAGGCTCCAAATGAATAGCAGAGAAGATGTTGCTAGAGAAGATTCTGTTGATATCCTCTCCATACTTGCTTCCAACTTTCTTTTGTGTTGAGACAGCTCAAAGATAAGAATTATTTTACTTGTTGAGTAGTTCCTTGGCTTTCATTTAAATAAATGACTTTTACATAGGTGGAATTTCTC
Source organism: Psilopogon haemacephalus (assembly GCA_013396835.1). NCBI lineage: Eukaryota > Metazoa > Chordata > Aves > Piciformes > Megalaimidae > Psilopogon > Psilopogon haemacephalus. Next base: position 113,239 of record VWZI01002841.1, read on the forward strand.
TGCTTCACTTCTGGATCAGTATCACATGCGGCATTTTTTTACATGTCTGAATGTGAGTTCATTAGAAGTAAGAGATATAACTAAGAAATCGACTATTTGCTTTCATTTTCTTATTTTCTTCAGATTCATTACACGTGCAGATGGTTTGAAGTGCAGTACATGATAAAACTGGTTGAGAGAGTTGCATGCCATTATCTGAAAGGTCATATTTTCACCTGATTCCCTTGGAATTCACTGGATACACAACTTAAGTGATTTCAGTCAAAACCTAAGATTGCGTATTTAATGCACGTTGTTAATACATATTATTTAATAATGCAAAATATGAAATAAATTATTGATTCAATTATTAAATGAATTGGTTGTTTAATAATGCAAATTATTAAATATACAAATCTGAGATACAATGAATGAAGTAAAATCAATAGATGTTTCTACAGATTGTCCTACCCTCATCATACTGAGGTGGCTTTTACAGGTAGGAAGATTACAAAACAGACCTGAAAAAAAAAGAAAAAAAAGCTCAGGGAACTGGGCACTGTAGTATTAGGCAGTTGTTACTGAAATATTCTCATAGATTTATTTCAATGATCTATATTACTTTCTTCTTTGTATTATGGAATGTATAGTTAAGTATTAATTTCAAGGCATGTTACTAATGTTTTGTCTCAGTCACCTTATTTCCTGCCACCTAAACAGAATAAATGGCTCATAGAGCAGAATTTCTGTAGGCTTTCCTGAAAAAGTAACCTGGGTAATTTATCTAGTCCTTTTGTAAGTATTATAGGTTAAAAACTTTGCAGATTAATTTAAAGTAAAAAAAAAAACAACAAAACGTATGTCATAACAATTATTTTTATAAGGTTTGTGTCATTCTCAAGGAAGATCTAATAGAGACCGTCCAGTGCCTGAAGGGGGCTGAAGTAGGACTGTTTAGAAAGGCCTGCAGTGATAACATGAGGGACAACGGTTTGAAAGTAGAGAAGAGCAGATTTAGGTTGGATGTTAGGTAGGATTTCTTTACTAAGAGGCTAGTGTAACAGGTTGCCCAGGGAGGTAGTTGGAAATATTCAAGGTCAGGCTTGACAAGGCTTTGGGCAACCTGATCTAGTAGAGGATATCCCTGCTGACTGCAGGGTGGTTGGGCTAGATGATTTTTGGAGGTCTCTTTGAGCCCAAACCATTCTATGAATCTATGAGATGGATATATCTAGATCTGTGTATGTATATATTTATATGTAAATATATTTATATATATATTTGACCCATGTAATTGACATTTAGAACTCTCTATGAAAAGACTGCCAAAACTTGCTTAGGTGCAGTGATTGAAATGTAGTACAAGGGAAAATGATAAACAAAGACAATTGTGCCACACTCTCAAATTTTTTTAATCAAAATGAAATATCTGGAACATAAGGACCTTTTGTGCTGAACTTGAAGGCTTCTAAAAAACAGGCTGTACACTTATTTAAATGTTGTTGGTTTGTGGCCTGCAATATTCAACAGTTTAAAACTGCTAATTAGACTAATTATTACAAAAATGTATGTGAGAGGATGAACAGTTTTTATTAGCTTTTTATCATGTGGCAGCAGGTCAAAACAGAGATTATCAACCATACTTTTAAAGGTTGTTATGGTAATTTAATTAATTGTTTGGAATGCTGGCTAAAATGTTAGTCCTATACAAGCAAAGTTGAAGGCAGCCTGGGCAACACTGACCATGCCCTAGTACAGTTCACTGTCCTAAGGCAGATGAAGGCAATGAGAATCACAGTTAGGAGACTAAATTTTAAGAAAGCAAACTTTTGGCTTTTCAATGAGTTAATTGATGGGACCCCATGGGAAGCAGCCTTCTGGGACAAGGGAGCAGAGAAAAGCTGGCAAATGTTTAAGGATGCTCTTTCTAAAGCACAAAAGATCTCTGTCCCCACATATAAGAAGTCAGGCAAGGAGGGCGAAAGACCACCATGGCTGAGCCATGACCTGCTGGTCAAACTAAAGGGCAAGATGGGGCTACACAGGAAATGGGAAAAGGGACTGGTGTCCTGGGAAGAGTATAGGTATGTTGATTGGGTGTGTAGGGTTGAGGTCAGGAAGGCCAAGGCACAGCTGGAACTGAACTTGGCAAGGGATGCTAAGAAAAGCAAGAAAGGCTTTTACAGCTACATTAACCAGAAAAGGAAAGTTAAAGAAAGATTTCCTCCCCCTAACCAAGCTAAAGCAGAGAACTCATCTCAGTGGATGGGGAGAAGGCACAGACGTCTAACAACTTTTTTGCCTCTGCCTTCACTGGCAACCCCTCTCCTTATGGCTCACATGTTGTTGGCCTACAAGTTAGAGACCAGGGTGACAAAGTCCCTCCCACTGTAAGTGAAGACAGGGTGTGTGATCACTTGAGGAACGTAAAGATCCACAAGTCTGTGGGACCTGATGAAATACATCCCAGAGTCCTGAAGGAATTTGCTGACACAGTTGCCAAACCACTCTCCATGATATTTGAGAAGTCCTGGCAGTCAGATGAAGTCCCTGGGGACTGGAAGAGAAAGAAACATTATACCCTCTTTTAAAAAGGGTAGAAAGGAGGACCCTGGGAACTACCAACCTGTCAGCCTCACCTCTCTGTCTGGGAAGATCATGGAACTAATTCTCCTGGATGCCATGCTGAGGCACATGGAGGACAGGAAGGTGATTCATGACAGTCAGCATGGCTTTACCTAGGGGGAGGTCCTGGCTGACTAAGCTGTTGGCTTTCTATGATAAAGTGGTTAAGTCACTGGATAAGTGATACGCTATGGATGTGATCTGTCTGAACTTGTGCAAGGCCTTTGACATGGTTCCCCACAACATTTTGCTCACCAAATTGGAGAGATGTGGATTTGGTGGGTGGACTGTTTAGTGGATAAGGAATTGGCTGGATGGTCATATCCAGAAGGCGGTGCTCAATGGCTCAAAGTCCAGATGGAGAGAGCAGTGACAAGTGGTGCCATTCAGGGGTCCATGCTGGGACCTGTACTATTTCATTTTTATTGGTGACATAGACAGTGGGATCAAGGGCACCATCAGCAAGTTTGCACGACACCAATCTGTGTGGTGCTGTAGACACACCAGAAGGATAGGAGGTTATCCAAAGGGACCTGGACAGGCTGGAGAAGTGGGCCCAGGTGAACCTCATGAAATTCAGCAAGAGCAAGTGCAGGGTCCTGCACCTGGGACAGAACAATCCTCATTATCAGTACAGGCTGGAGGATGAGGCGTTAGAGAGCAGCCCTATGGAAAGGGACTTGGGGGTGCTGGTGAACAAGAGGCTGGACATGAGCAGACAGTGTGTGCTTGCAGCCGAGAAGGCAAATGATATCCTGGGCTCCAATAAAAGAAGTGTGGTCAGCAGGTCCAGAGAGGTGATTCTGCCACTTTGCTCTGGTGAGGCCTCACCTGGAGTACTGCATCCAGTTCTGGAGCCCTTATTGTAGGAAGGACATAAACCTGATGGAGCAGGTACAGAGAAGGGCCACGAAAATGTTCAGGATTGAGAAAAGCAGATTTAGATTGAATGTTAGGAACAAGCTCTTTACTATGAGGGTGTACTGGAACAGATTGCCCAGGAAGGTGCTTGAGGCCGATTCCCTGGAGACATTCAAGGTGAGGCTTGACAGGGCCCTGGGTGACCTGGTCTAGTGGTGATGTCCCTGCTGACTGCAGGGAGGCTGGACTAGATGACCTCTAGAGGTCCCTTCCAGCCCAGACTATTCAATGGTTCTGTGAACTTCTCTCTTGTGCCAGCTTATGGTCTTTGTAAGATCTCAGTTGCTTAGACCCATTAGATGTGTGTAGTCTGTCATGAACGCCAACCATTGTGCAGTGTGGGGATCAGCTTATTTTTCAGTAGCAAAGAGATAAATTCTGATTTGGGAATGGCCACTAGGGAAGATCATAAGCGAGGTTACTGATAAGACTGTGGATATTATTGGTGGGTTTTGTTTTGTTTTTTTTTACTAATGGTTGAAACACACCTGGAGAATGGGTATTCTGAGAACTGCCACTTTCCAGCAATGCTGTGGTTGCTTTCTGCTTTTAGGAACATTATATATATATATATATATATATATTCAGAATGGCTTGATTAAAAAAACAATCCCTTGTTGTTCGTTCTGCCATCTGTTTTTGCTCTTACAAGAGTACCATTAGCATAATTAAATTAGTACTTCCCCCCCATCTTTCTTACATTACCATATACTCTGGCTTATTTATACAATTTTAAGTGAGGATACATTTTGTAGTTGAATCATGGAATTGAATTGATGACTCTTGTTAAAATTCTATCTTAAAGCATTGTCTTCAAGTTCTAAAAGACTTTAGGGATGTAATAGTGTTTAATTTAAAACCATACAAACCTATTCTTATACAAGCTTTAAAATATTGTTGGCAGTATTGGAGAAGACCTCTAACTGGAGCAGTAAGCAAATAATTCTGAAGTATGCATTGACTTCAGGTGGTCTTAATTTCTTAAATTTTAACCTGATATATTTATGCAAGGGATGTTTTCACCATTATTAGGACACAATGCAATCCCCCCCTTGCTTTCTCCTGTATTTCAGCCCCAGAATTTGCAACAATCACCTCTCCCCCTTCAGAATGCCTCTCAAAAGAAACAAAAATCGAACCACCCACGTGTAATTTTCAGCAAGGAAAGAATAGTTAGGCCTTTAATTAACCAAATCCCAGTTTTTCAGGAATCCTTGGATGCCTGGTGTCTATATGCTCAATGACACTAAATTCACAAAGACTGTGTCATAGATGATGTGAAACAACATAGAAGAGTTTGCCTATTGTAAAGATCATGAAGGCTTCTCTGGTCTGCATGTATCTTACAGAGGCCACCCCATTATAATTATGGGATTTTTATACCACTGAATTTCATTGAAAATAGGCTGTCAGCTTTCATATAGGTCTTTGTGATCTTTCAGGCAGATTATTTAATGAATTCAAATAATCAAAATAATTTCTGCCTTTCCTGCTTCTTTTGATTCCATTCTCTCTAATTTTATTTTTTAATTCTCTTCCATTTCCTGGTCAACACCTTAATTTCAAAGCACATCTATACCTAAATGCTGAGCCAATATAAGTACTAGGAATAATCATAGAATTGTCAGGGCTGAAGGGGACCTCAAGGATCATCTAGTTCAAACCCCCTCCTATGGGCAAGGGCACCTCACACTAGATCAGGTTGCTCACAGGCCCGTCCAGCCTGGCCTTAAAGACCTCCAGGGATGGGGACTCAACCACCTTCCTGGGCAACCTGTTCCAGTGTCTCACCACCCTCATGGTGAAGAATTTCTTCCTAACATCCAGAGCTTCTTCCTAACATCCACCACAACAGTGTAGAACTCTGAGACATGATAATTAGATGTTAGAATGGTAATATGCATTCTTCATATGCAATATGGCTCCATCCTTAATCTCCCTTCTTCACAATCTCCTGCTCCATCTTTCTGCAGCTCCTGCCTTCAGCTGTCTGAGCATTTGGGTAAAGGAGCCTCTCTGTTCTCTGTACTGCTAGGGCGAAATGAGAAATTCTGTTTCTTATGGCCTGGGTAATAGAAGCCAGAGGAGGAAGACCAAGTGCTACCAAATTTTAGCTGGGCTTTATAAAAACTGGCAGAAAAGTAGATCTGTTTATCAGCTTGCCAAATGGCATTCACTTTTTTTTTCCTGTGTTGAAATGCTCTCTTACATAACTTGATGTTCTTTGCACAGTTTTTCTTTAATTTACTTTCACTTAAATGAAGAACAGATTTTCTGGAAGATTATTTCATGCTGTGAGGTTCAGTAGAGGTGGTGTTCCTCTAGAAACTATGGAACTTAGCTCTTAGCAGACGCTGGAGCATGTATTCATAGCCACTTGTGGCAGTGAATAAAAATTGTGTATTCTCTTGGACTCTTTTATAAAGCTACTATTAAGGAAAAAATTGTCATCATTGCATCCCTTGAGCTTTGCCATGTGGAATGTCTTCTGTAAAGGTAGTTTATTATCAGTAGGTACATTACCTAGTGTTGATGACATGAAACAATGCCAGTCAACTTTGATGGAGAAAACATGGATAGTTACTTGGGCAATGAGCAAGTAATGGTGAAAGAGTAATGTCAGTATCTGTGTCAAAACAGGGAACTCCAATTGTCTGGAAAGGTCTTTTTCCTTCAGCACTCAATTTTGTAATGTGGCATTCCTCTGCCTAAAATTTTGAACATCTTTGTGTAGACATAAAAGAACAATACAGTTGCTCACCTTAAACACTGAATATTTCAGGTGTGCAAAATGGTCTTAAATTTAAGAGAAATTTTGCATCAAGATTGACAACTTAGACCAAGATAACGAATCTTGATGTGTAATTTCTCTTTAAATTATCAGTCTTATAAACAGCACTGTTTGCAGAATTGCAATCTCCCTTCTCTTGCTTGTTCCTCCAAATCAGTGAGTCACTCTCGAGACTATAGTGGGAGTTTCTATCTTTATACAGGCAGTGTCTTTAAGTATCAAAATTCTTATAGAATCAAAAAATGGCTTAGTTTGGAAGTGACCTCAAAGATCATATGGTTCCATCCCTCTGCCATAGGCAGGTTATTCAAGGCCTCATCCAACCTAGCCAAAACACCTCCAGGGAAGGAGCAGCCACAACCTCCCTGGGCAACCTATTCCAGTGTTTCACTACCCTCATTGTAAAGAACTTCTTCCTATCATCTAGTTTAAATCTCCCCTCTGCCAGTTTAAACCCATTATTCATTGTCCTGTCATTACAAGACCTTGCAAATAGTCCCTTCCCAGCCTTCCTGTAGGCCCCCTTCAGAACCTGGAAGGCTACTATAAGGTCTCCTTGAAGCCTTCTCTTCTTCAGGCTGAAGAGCCCCAACTCTCATAGCCTGTCCTCATAGCAGAGGTGCTCCAGCCTTCTGATCATCTTCGTGACCCTCCTCTGGACTCACTCTGACATGTGGATGTCCTTTTGTTGGGGACTCCAGAACAGTACACAGTACTCCAGGTGGGGTCTGATGAGAGCAGAGTAAAGGGGGAGAATCTCCTCCCTTGCCCTGCTGGCCACACTTCTCTTGATGCAGCCCAGGACACAGATGCTGTGTGGGCTGCATGTGCACACTGTTGGCTCATGTTGAGCTTTTCGTCAACTCAGACCCCCAGGTGCTTTTCCTCAGTGCTGCTCTCCAGCCACTCACCACCCAGCCTGGAGTTGTGCTGGGATTGCGCTGACCCAGATGCAGGACCTTACACTTGGCCTTGTTGAATGTCATGAAGTTGTCCTGGGCCCACCTCTCCAGCCTGTCCAGGTCCCTCTGGATGCATCCCTGCCCTCCAGCAAGTCAGCTGTGCCACACAGCTTGGTGTCATCTGCAAACTTGCTGAGGGTGCACTCGATTCCTCTGTCCATATTGCTGACAAAGATGTTAAACAGCACTGGTACCAGCACTGACCCCTGAGGGACGCCGCTTGTCACTGGTCTCCAGGTGGACATAGTGCTGTTGATCACCACTCTCTGTGTGACCATCCAGCCAATTCCTTATCTAGTGAATGGTCTGCCCATCAAGTCCATGTTTTTCCAGTTTAGTGACCAAAATGTCATGTGGGACAAAGTCAAAGGCCTTACTCAGGTCCAGGTAGATGGCATCAGTTGCTGTTCCCTTGTCCATTATTGCTGTGATTTCATCATAAAAAGCCACCAAATTTGTCAGGCATAATACAGCAGCCTAATACAGGTGTGTTTTGAAAATCTTGCTTCTAAACACCTTATCTTGCAGTAGGATAGGTGTTTCTTCAAAGTTTGCTCTTTGAACATTTATCAACCTCTTCAGCCATATAGGCTTTGGGATTCTTAAGAAATCAGTGCTAAAGGTAGTGTTGATGGCTGACGCTGTCTGTTGCATTTCTAGGTGGGAGCTGGTGGTAAATGGAAATAATAAGGCTGCAAATCTTCTGAGAAATGTTAGTGTCTAACCTGATAGAACTGCAACAAAGCATAACAGGCAAACAAGTAAACCCATTTGAGGTTCAGGTAATAAACATTGCAACTGAAGGAGGGAGAAAAAGTGGGATTAGATGGGAAAGACTATTATTGCATCAAAATGATGCATCTGCAAGCTCCTTTCATGAGTGTTTTATGGCTAGGCAAACACATTTTCATGTTGGCTTCTGCAGTAAATGTTTCTCCTTTATTACTTGATGGCCACTTAGAATTTAGCCTGATTTTTAACAGTGCTAACATGCAGTACTAGGAAAATTTATTTGAATAAAATAAAGCTACATTCTTCTAAACTGGAGTCATAATATTAATACTTAAAATACACAGCAACATGCTGGGAAAATGGAATAGTTATTTAGATATATTATAAAATGTATCCCACTACTTTGATGTGATTCACTACTATTTCACCAATCCAATTTAACAGTCTCCTGTGGAGAGGGAATAGTGCAATTAAAATTAGTAACAGAAATTTTCACATTCATATATCTAATTCAGGAATGGGTGATAATGAATTAAATACTTTTTATTTCTTCTGGAGTCAAATCAGTATTAAATTAATCTCAGCTAGGATTCACATTTAAAGAGTGTGCTTGTATGCAGTTACAGAATCTGAAGACATTTTCAAATTACAAAGAGGTGTTCCAGCTCAAGTTTGCATGTTGTCTTTTTTCCTCTTGTGTGGTTGTTTTTAAGATGTTTCTAGATTATGTGAATGTATAACAGCAATTGCTAGAAAGTGAAATCCCTTCGCTTCAACTAGGAGCTTCCTGAGAAGTGAACTGATGTTGTTAAATTTGCCTTGGACAAAAATTAAGGAAGATAGGAGAAAAGACTGATAGACCTGGGAAGAATGGTCTCTAGATGCTTGTTAATCAGACACTAGAAAATCCAATGGATAATCCTCCAGGGTGAAGTGACTAAATTTATTTGTAGACATTATGAATAAGAAGCAGTTCTCAGCTCATTATGAAACAGCCTAAAAAAAAAAAAACCCACAAGGATATGCTGTTGTCTATGTATGATATTATTCTGAAAAAAAAAAACAAACCAAAAAACTCAAAATACCAAATCTGAAGCCTCCTCCAGGAACTTCCTATGATTGGACAAGGAAATTAGATATCACTTCTTAAACAAGTCAGTACAGAAAAAGTCACATTAACCCTTCACCTAACCACAGATTAAATAATAGTTGTGTATTAGTAGGAACCTACTGATAAGATAATATAATGAATGAATCCTGCTGCATCACTGAGTTAGCAATGTGTGTGATCACTTTTGTCTCTCAATACGTATTTTCAATAAGCAAAAGAACAAATAAACCCATGGCTCTGTGCTGACTGTACTTGCACTTGCAGGTGGTGTGTAAATAGTGAAAAATGTAAATTACTCATTCTATAGACTTCTGACCTGTTATGGGACTGATGAAGAACAGGAATCAAAACAACTGTGAGGTTAAGATAGATTTCTAATTTTTTGTTTGTTTGTTTTTTTACAGTGTTACCATGTTTGGTGGTTTGACCCTGTCTAGTGACCAAGTGCCCACCAAAACTGCTCTATCAGTCTCCCCCCTCAGCTGGACAGAGGAAAGGAAAATATAATGAAAGGTTCTTGGGTTGAGATAAGGACAGGGAAAAATCACTCACCAGTTGCTGTCATAGGCAAACCAGATTTGAGTTGGGGAAAACTTAATTTAATTTATTACCAATCAAATAAGGTTAGGATAATGAGAAAAACAAGTCTTAAAAACATCTTTCCTCCACCCTTCCCTTCTTCCTGGGCTTAAGTGTTCTCCAAATTTTCTCTACCTCTGCACCAGCAGTGCAGAGAAGTGGGCATTGTGGTCAGTTCATTGCATGTTGTGTCTGCTGCTCATTGGTCCTCAGGGGGAGAGCTCCTCACACTGTCCTGCTTCAGCATGAGGTCCCTCCCATGGGAGATATTCCTTCACAAACTCCACTGTGAGTCCTTCCCATGGGCTACAGTTCTTTATGAACTGCACCAAAGTGGGTCCCTTCCACAGGGTGGACTATTTCAGGGACAGATTGCTTCAGTGTGTGTCTCCTGCAAGGTCACAGGTCTTGCCAGCAAACTTGCTCCACTGTGAGTCTCTCTCTCTAGGAATCCACAAGTCTTGATAGGAACCCACTTTAGTGTGAGCTTTCCATGGAGTCAGTTTCCTTGGGTTGCATCCAGCTGCTCTGGCATGGGGTCTTCCATAGGCTGAAGGTAGAGATCTGTTTCACTGTTAACCTTCATGGGCTGCAGGGGAATCTCTGGTCTGGTGTCTGAAGCGTGTCCTTTCCCTCCCTTCCCACATTGGTATCTGCAGAGCTGTCTCTCTCCTGTATTCTTATTCCTCTCTCTGGCCGCAGTTGCATGGGTTTCCCCCCCCCTCCCTATCTCTTAAATATGCTCTCACAGAGGTGCTGTCACTGTTATAGACAGGCTCAGCCTTGACCAGTGGTGGGTCCGTCTTGGAGCCAGCTGGCATTGGTTCTATTGGATGTGGTGGGAGCTTTTAGCACCTTATCACGGTAGCCATGCCTGTAGCCCTCCTGCTATCAAAATCTTGCAACAGAAACCTGATACATGGGTTTATTTTGGAGTCATTTTGCACTAGTTCCTGCATGTTGCTGATCACTTTGGCTGAACAGCAGTATCTTCCCTGAACAATAGCTTTGTTACTTGTGTGAAGAAATAATTAATTGGGTTTTAAAGTATAAGTTATACATTTATTACAGACTTACCTTCAAACATCTTAAGGATGGAATTTGGTATTGTCCCGTGTTTTGATTGCTAACACACTTTTTAAAGGTAGAAAAAGATTTTTAATATACTTATTCTTGAGGGAGGTATATTATCTTGCCCAGACTAGCCACCTTTAAGGGTTTTAAAAAATTTGTTACATCTAAAATAATTATATTAATCAGAGTGCAAAAAGAACCTTATAAATTAGTATTTACTTTATTTGAGCGACCTGATCTAGTGGGAGGTGTCCCTGCCTGTGGCGGGGGGTTGGAACTGGATGATCTTGGAGGTCTCTTCCAACCTAGACCATTCTATGATTCTGTGATACTTTATAACTGTGCCTTGTGCTGTGCTGATTGCAAGTGAATATTTTATTTAACAAACTGTCTTGGATACTAGGCTGCATCAGAAGAAGCATGGCCAGCAGATTGAGTGAGGTGATTCTGACACTCTGGAGTACTGCATCCAGGTCTGGAGCCCTCAATACAGGAAGGACATGGACCTGATGGAGTGGGTCTAAAGGAGGGCCATGAAAATGATCAGGGGGCTGGAGCACCTCTGCTACAAGGACAGGCTGAGGGAGATGGGGGTGTTCATCCTGGAGAAGACAAGGTGCCAGGGAGACCTAAGAGCAGCCTTCCAGTACCTGAAGGGCACCCACAACAAGACTGCAGAGAGACTGTTTACAAAGGCCTGCAGTGATAGGACAAGGGGTAATGGCTTCAAACGAGAAAAGGGCAAATTTAGATTGTATGTTAGGAACAAGTTTGTTACCATGAGGGTGGGTAGAATACTAAAACAGATTTCCCAGGAAGGTGATTGGGGCCCCCCATCCCTGGAGGTATTCAAAGTGAGGCTCGACAGGGCTTTGGGCAACCTGATCTCGTTGAGGATGCCCCTGCTTGCTGCAGAGAGGGGTTGACTAGATGACCTTGGAGGTCTCTTCCAACCCAGACCATTCTATGATTTGCATAAGAGAAATGAAAACTGGTGCCTAAAAATTTCACTTAAGCACTACAGAATACAAAAGGATAAGTGACAAAAGCGATTGCTGTAGTTCTGTGAAAACTTGCAGTAAGACAGCATGCTGCAAACTATCTGAGTTAGGCGCTGGTTTTATGTGTTCTCAAAACTCAGACTTGTTTCACTGCACCGAGGAAAATCAGATGGTTGAGAATCCACCAAAAAAGCAAGTTAATCAAATTATACTCTATGTTTTAAGTGGTGTAAATGAGCCACCTAAGAAATGTCATGACACCCAGGCTCACATGCTTCATGTGCTGCAGTGGAGTTGTGTGAAGCCTGAGCACTTCATAACTTTGTATTTTCCGATCCACCTGCAATGTTGCCCTGAATAAAAACTGTAAATTTTCTTTTCTCCATCCTTTTCTTTCTTTCCATTACAGAGGCAATACATCACAGTGATCCTCCTTGTGGTAAACTAAAACGGGCAAGTCTTTATGCAGCTTCTGTCAATGCCATCCTTTCAGACTGCTGGAAGAGGTCACCAAGATCAAATATAGACATCTCCCACTACAGTGGAGCATGTGACCTTGAACTCTTTCCCAGTACTTGCTAACCCATCAATAGGTAGTTTTAGGATGCAGCCAGTGTGAGCCTTACATTGAAGGAGAGCTTTGAGCAAATGGATGAACACTTATGTCAGCTGGAAAAGGCTTTAAATGCTATTACACTTCAATGGTTTGCAGTGATACTCTTTGAGTCTTGCTGAAGCTTGGTTCTGTGTGTGCTGTGTAAGAAGGCTGCTAGATCTGACTGTTTGGGACTTGTATGATTTGGCTTCCTTGTTTCTGCCTGTTTTCCTACAGTATTTTGACTGTTTTGTAGCACAGTAGGAGAAGACTTGCCCTGAATTCCTGTGGTCATTTGTCTCATTGACTGATCCACAGCCTAATTTTTGGTTCTGTTATTTAAAATGTCTGGATTTCCCTATGCACATGCTTGCTTTGGGTAGACAGCCACAAGCCCCTTTCACTGTGCTCCTGTGAGCAGCCATGCACAGAAGCAATGAAAGGAATGAACTGAAGTTTACAGTCTGGTTCAGCAATTCATTAATTTAAGGCAGTCTATTGTCTAATTTGCTTCAACTATTTTCTAATCCACTATATCACATTCTTGTATTGTAATTTACTAACAGCTATGTCAATTTTTACATGTCTGAATTCCAGCAAAGGAATTTTAATACAGTGCAATTGCATTGTGTAAACAGTATTACTCGCAGCAGTCCATTTGCCTGCATATCTTAGAGTCTATTAAAAAAAGGACTATTTTAAAATATTACTTTTTCCCCCCCTTATTTCCTACCTTTTGATTGTCATTGTTTGCTCAGTTGTAAAGTGGTTTGTTGACACCAAATATTTTAATAATTAATTTCCAAGTCCTTGTGCCTTATGCCTTTGAGATGCTGCTGTAGTAATTAAACTGTCTTTTAGTTGAAATGCTTGCGAAGCGTCCAGTTCTGTGCCTGGCAGCTGGTGATGCATTATAGAGACATTGAGCTAATCGATTAAAACCGCAGAGACATGGGAGTTGTCTGACAGCACTGTACTAGGATGAAATTAGTTGGAATTGCATGGTGAAATTAAGGGGAATGCAGGTGATTGCAGCTCTTTTGGGAGAATCCTGGGTGAGAGGGATGCTGTGCACTGATCCCTGTGTAATTAGGACAGCCATGTTTTAACAGTATTTCTAAAGTATTAAAATGGACTGGTAAATCAGCAGGGTTGTTTCTACTGAACTTGGCGTCCATCCACTGTGACTCAAATAACATGAAATTTTTCAGCTGCAAGGAAATGTGAAATTGGACTAATTGTATCCAAACTAATCTGCTAGTGTGTTAGTCTGTAGCAGATCAGGAGTATGAGTAGTACATGTTTTAAGGTCTATCATTGGAGCTTAAAATACACTGCTATAATTGCAAGTTAAATTATACAGAGTTTATGGTAGAATATTTATTGAAATAAAGACAATGTAAGTATTAACAAATCAAATCACAGTCCATAAAGGCAACACAGATATACTAGTTTGTAAAACTGCCTAATGGCTCTTGTTTGAAGTATTTCAAATGATACTCAGAGAAGCAGTCCTAATTCTAGGCAGTCTAAGCAGAGATGTTCCTTTTCACTTGGAACCTGCTCTACACAAATGCTAAAGAATCCATAAAATTAATTTCCGGAAAAATCATGGTTAGCTTTTCTAGTGAAAGCAATCAAACTTCCATTCTGTTTCGTATTACTCTGATAATTGTTCTAAGCTTTGCTGGGCATAAAGGAATTTACTTTCAGCTGTAATTGTACATCTCTTCATTTAAGTTTGGCAATACTCTTTGGCTAAACAGCTCAGCAGAATGGGCAGCTGTGCACTGTCTGTTTTCAATAACATGCTCAACATTACTGCTGTACTCTCTTTAAAACAAGATAAGAGGAAACCCATTAGACAGAAGGGGAAAAAAAAAAATCCTGTGTATGGAGGTGTAGAGGGCACTCAAGTCTGCCTTTTGAGGCCTCATGGAGACAATACTGGACTGCCAGCTCTAGCACTGGTGTACTCCAAAGACACTTTTGCTGGAGCAATGGCAACTTCTTGCTCCCCCTCACTTATACTGTGGTCCAGCATTGCCAGTACTATGGGGCAGCAGAGTGTGATGCCCTCTCTGGAATTCAGGAACAAAGTCTGTCTGGTGGATTCCAGCTGTTGCGTTTCATGGGTGTTAGTGCAAGGGAAGCTCATTATATTTCCATTAAAGCAGAGGAATGCATTATTACAAAGGAAGAGTAGCCTTCACTTCAGCAGAAGAGAGATTATTTGACAGTCAAACCAATAAGGTGTACACAGAAAGAAACAGCATAATTCAGCAGAGCTGTAATTCAATGTGGATGTGTCTTCTGAATAGAATAAAACTCAAACACCAGGATCCCTTAGCAAATACTTGACAATGCCCATTGGTCAAGGCCTGTAATCACCCTCACTGTTAACCTTTGAGCAGTTTTCAGAATCTATGATTTTAATTTTGTTTTGAAACAAATTTGAGTTCTTCCTCATGGTGCCTTACCTTTAAGCTGACATATTTAATGTGTCGTATTTTCTTTTCCATTTTAATTCAAGTAGTCAAGATGTTTATTTTGGAAAGAACTGCCCTCAGTCCTGTTGCACTGAATGTTTGTTTTTCATTGTGAGTTTGATCTGGGCTTGTGAGGGGCAAGGGGTAGGAGGGTGGATGTATAGGGCTTTTACTTTTTTGTGCTTATTTAAGTATCATACACTAAAGAATAAGCAGTAGGAACATACATTACATTGCATATGATTAGAAAAAATATTTTATTTTCACAACGATATTTACCACATCTGTTACAAAGGCAAAAGCTGCAGTATATTTAAGAGAACATTTATGTAAGCAATGGGAATATATAGACTGAACTTATCTTTTTTTTTTTTTCCTCTTTTAATCTCCACATTCTACTGTACAGATATTCATAGAGTACCTTTCCATTCTACTGTCACAGTGAAATAACAATTTCATTCACTCTGACTATATCTTTTCTTCCATGAGAAGTGCCACTAAGTGGAATAGTAATTTGACACTGGAAGGGGAATTTGCTATCATCAGAGTATGTAACCTATTTTTATTAAGCTTTATCTTACGGCTCAAATGGTTGTGTCCATTTAGAGGCCTGTAGTTAGTGGTGTTCCCCAGAGGAGTCAGTATTTGGTCTAGTCTCATTCAACATGTTAATCAACAACTGGGATGAAGGGATAGAGTGTACCCTCAGCAAGTGTGCTGATGATGTGAAACCAGAACCAAAAGGTTTTTGCTGCCATTCAGTGAGACACACTGGAGGGCTGGGCAAAGTCAAGCAACCTGTTGAAGTTCGACAGGGATAAGCATAGAGTCTTGAACCTGAAGAGGAATAACATCATGCATCAGTCCAGGTTAGGGATTGACCTGCTGGAAAGCAGATCTCTGGAGATACCAAAACTCTTGCATTTTCCTTGGGCTCTTCAGGTCTATATAATTCCTAGCCTCATCAACAAGTGGTAAGGGACTTGTATAGCCAACAGCATTCCAGCCCTTGGATTAACAGCTCACTAGATTCAGCTTGTACGCAAAATTGAGATGTGTGACCTTCTGTAAAGCAGCACTGCCAGTGGTCTCCATCCCCACAGCTAGTCTAATTCTTCTGGAGTTAGGTTCTGTTACCTGCTAATTTTTCCAAGCTGCTTTTAAGTTATGTACTTAACTACGGAGTCTCAGATGGTTACGGTCTAATGGTGGAGCATTTGGAGGATTCTGCGTGCAGCATGCCAAGTCACATCTCATACCTGCCAAATTTGCCTTTGTTTCATTTTCTGATGCCTTTCTCTTTGCAGATTCCTTTGGTTCAGTTTTACGCTACAGGGCAGAGCCTAAATTGCATAAAGAAATGCAAATTCTGTATATTATCATCAGGAAGGAGAGCTTTTAAAGATTTCATTACGACATGAGGATATGCATCCAAAAGCTTTTTGTAATGGAAGGAATATGAGTTCTGAATGGTCTGCAGGCTTATGCAACCAAGGCAGTTGAGTGATTGACTGTGCCAGATTCCCCTCTGAAATAGATTCCTGTGCTTGTGTACCATTACAGTGTGAATTTGAGGTACTCCAGCAGAAGCTAGTTTGGATACTTAGATGTACCTTAGAATCATAAGTTTGTTTCAGTGATTTTTAAGGTCAGCTGTTTATCACCTTCTTACCATGGTTGCAGGACTAAGAAAACAGAAAGGACTTGTAAGATGTCAACCATTGTCACCTTAGAATGACTTAGCATTCATTGAGAAATGAAGTAGGTACAGAAAGAAGGTTGCAATGAAAACACGCTTTCTATTTCTGCCAGAAGATCAAGAATGCATCCTTTGGTGCCACATAATATCTAGACATTAATTACGTTCTGAAATAAGGGATTGGAGATAAGACTGTAAATTTTGTTGGTTAGCAGTGTGATGACAGAATGTCACATTAAATGTTGCAACCCCATATATGCAACATTTTATTTGAAGGATATCTGTTGATAGGTAAAATTATTGTGCTACCTACATTAGTAATGCAGTTTAATAGACAAGAATGGTGCAACACAGACTCTCTACTTGTAAAATTTCCTGTTGTTCTATTCTCATATGAACTTCATAGATTAAAAAAAAAAAAAAATCAAAACCCTTCACAATCCTGATAGATGAATGAATTAAGCACTTTGCTAGCAGTACATTCTGAAGAAATGTTTCTAGTCATCTACAATTTGCTGCTATCAATCCCAGGCATCTGTCTTGCTTGGTGTGGTGGGTTTACACCCCTTAGAGTTTGGGAGTTACCCCCCTAAAGGCAAATTACCACACTACTTAGAATTTGGAAGTAAAATGAAATGATTATTTACAAAAGCAGGCTAAATATAAAATATAATAAACATACACAAATACATATACAACTAGACAAAAGTCCAGGCTGCCACAATATTATCTCTCAGTTCTTACTGGTAACTCAAGCAATAATCATGTCAAAGCAGGCAAGACCAGAGGCAGAGACTGTGAGAAAAACAAGCAAGCAAAAGAGGAAGAGAGAAGAAACACTCTGAAATCCCAACTATAAAGAAAATTAACAGGCCAGTGAAATGAGATAAATTTATCTATTTTATTTTATTCAGCCCCTTTAGGGATGTAAATCCCTTGGACTGTTCCAAATTCTTTGGAAAATTTTGTATTTACAAATTACAGTTAAGACACTAGTCTTAAAACTGTAACACTTGGCTTAACCATATTACCAAATGTTGCTGTGGGGGAATGAAGCCTTTGTATTCTTTATTTTCTCATTCTTTTTGCGCCTTGAAGCAGTTCCTGTAGGCTTATGGATGGAGAAGCATTTATTTTTATATATTGTATCAAAAGATTTACCCTTCCAACACGACTGAGTTCAAGATATTATTGCAAGGACCAAAAGGGTATGGCTATATGGACCATATTAATTAAAAAGTTAGGAAGTTAGGAAGGTTAGGTAGTAATTTATTAGAAGATATAAAATCAGACCCTGTTAGGTGATTTATTTAGCTTCTGGCTAAAGAATTAAGAAATCAAATTTGAATTAAAAAAATAAAAAGGCAGATCACACAAGATTTGCCTAATATCCTTCTAACCAGATGACTGATTCTTTTTTGGGAAAAAATATTCGCATAATAGTCTTTCAGGAGCTTAATTTGCTATAATGCTGTATGAGAAATTATTTATTCAACCAGAAAGTATAGAAATTGCTAGTTTGTGGAGTGGGTAAGAAACTGAATGCAGTGAGATGGCAGCAAAAGGGAGCTTCCTAAGAGGATAAAAAATTTTGAGGAAACTCAAGATACGAAAGGAGTTGAGCAGTGACACGAAACTAAGAGAAAGAAGCAGTCTGGTCTGAATAATTTTGAAGGCTAGAGTAGCAGACGTTGAATGAAACTGCATAGCAGAAAGTGCAAAATGATGCATCTGGGGATTAATGGTACTCAATTCTCTTAAAGAAAGGAGTTCCACCAAATAGGAATGACTGAAACAGAGAAACTGATCTTAAAAGGCACCCCTGCGATAGCATGTGAAAAAAGACAACTGTAATCCAAAGTCTGAGTGTTGTTTCCAGTGGGGATTGGATGGTAGTGGTTGAGCTGTAGAAGGCAATGACTTTACTTACATTAAATGCTAAAAAATAGTGGCAAATATTTGTGGCACCCCCAGCCAAAGTCTGTTGTGCTTCTTGCTCCAAGGTTCTGCCTCTGGGATATGTACCTTGAATCAGGGTGTTGTATTGGCAGCTTCACTGTGAGCATATATAATGCATATGCCTGGTACAGAAGGGAAAAGAGACATGGAAAGGTTTTACTGTGAGTTCTGGGGTTCTGGTGTGGAGGTAAACCACTGTTCCCAAGGAGGTATTTCACCTGTGGGCTGGACACAGTCTCCTGTGATGAGGAGAGGGTGAAGTGTGTGAAACATGCAGGTAAAGGCTTTGAGGATCATCAGGAGAATGGCTTGTTTATCTAGGGACAAGGAGGATGGAAAATCTGGATAAACTTGGATGGAAATTAGATGTAACTAAAAACGGAAGGCCAGGAGGCAGTATGATTGCTCTCTGTGGGGTGCTTAGAATACCAGGGACTCAGCAAAAATGTTCTAATTTGAGGGATTATGTAGTTCCAAGAAGTGTTTGGTATTAACTGGCCACAAATAGATTTAAGATGGAAATATAATGGAAAACATCCAGCTGCTAAAGTAATCAGGACCTGAAAGAGCTACAGCGAAAGGGGCAAAACATTAAGTCCTTTTCAAAAGGCAACTAATATGCTTATGAAAAGATATATGATGATTTGTGCAAATAGATTACCAAACTCAATGAACAAGGACGTCCTTTCCTACGTTTTATCTCTTGATTTCCAAGGCATTTAACTAATAAAGGAGGGTGGGGAGGGGATTACCACCTATGAGACTATTTCAGAGATTTGAGTTTTTCTTCACTTAAAAGTCCAGGTTTCCATCACACTCCTTCTGAATTCCCCTGCCTCTGTGTACAAGTGCAAAGCAGTTTCTCAGAATGGTTTCTGTTTGTGTCTTGTAACATGTAGCAACTTTGTGATATGAATTTATGTAATCTACAGGGTGAGTGCATCTCATCTTAACACGTAGGCTGGACTCACACTCCAAAGCCAGAGGGGCAACACACAGCTTCTTTGCTTAACTTGCTATGCATCCTAGCCTCCTATTTTACAGTCTGAAGGAATCTTGACTTCTGTTTAAATAAGGAGTGAGGATGCTGTAGGAGAGAAGCATTATTATAATGTGATAGTTCAGATTCAGCCACTGCATGTGATGAGATTTCAAAGTGTAGTCCCTCAGCTGTGATAATACATAGCTGGGAACAGCATATTTACAGAAACAAAGATTTTTTTTTTTTTTCCAGACTCATTATGTTTGTCAATGTGCATTTTAAAAGTTTGTTGAATGTGGAGTGTTTTAGGTGATAGAAAATACAAATGATCAGTATGGTAATAACACTGATTATTTTAATGATGTATGTAACTTTATTATTACATCCTCTGTTGTTATATATTTCTTCTTACTTGTAGTTACCCCTGTGCTTATACTAATGGAGGATGCGAGACGCTATTCAGTGCTCTTTTATTCCTGAGATACTTAACTTTCTGTGCAGGTACTAGTTGTCAATCAAGGCTAATCAAACTGGCATGCTTAACATAATACATCATAAAATTTCACAGTAATGTCAACCTGTAATTCTGTCAATCTGGTTAAAGGAAATGGGCTAAAAACAGTATTGTCATTTTGTAATAACACAGGGAAACAGAGTTTCAGAATAATATTTTTGCTGTCTGCTATAAATATATTGTGTACACATTTACTTTAAGATCAAATTGGTCGAATATCCATAGTTTTGAATCTTTATTTTTCACCTTTCTGACTCTCAGATAATTTCAGCATATCCTGAAGTGGGGTGTTGCAGTTCTCTCTAAACTGTGACACTGGAGATGTCCAGGAGGAAGAAGGAAGGGAAGGCATGAGTATTTTCTGTCCCTGTAACACTGTAAGGCAGTGATTTATGATGGAACTGATCAAGGTTTGTTGGACAGTAGCATCTGGGCAACAGGATTCCCAGCTCTACTTTCATCTATGTTTGTATCAGTTGCATGCTATCAGTAATGGAAGCTTCTAGAAAAAAAAAAAAAAACCAACTAAAAACCCAACAAAAACACCAAAGCAGATACAGTGCTATTCCAACTGATAAACATAGCAACAGAAAAGTGCAGTCTGTTTGCATGGCACAACAGAGAAATGTAGGCAGAAATTGTTAGGCTTGAAAATCTAGCATCTTTCTACATATGATTTGCAGACCTTTGCAGTTTTTTTTGGTAAACATGCAAGCCCTTATCTGACAAGGTTAAGTCCGTTGACAATAGCTTGCTTTTCAAAGTTGCCTTTGGCAAAACTCTTACAAATAATTGAATACTACTGAGTTGTCAGAAAGATGTATCCATTTACTGTTATTAAAGTATGAAAACTCAGATGTAACCCTGTTAAAATCAATGGGTTTTCTCATGGAGTAATTAATTGGGCCAAACAGGTGGTATAGAAGTCTATGTGGGCATAGCTAGTTCCAGAATGTTTGTGGCATATTCTTCTATGATGATATTTATTTGCCTGCAGTAACTGAATCATAGATCCATAGAGTTAACAGGGCTGGAAAGGACTACAAGAATCCAGCCCCCCTGCCATGAGCAGGGACACCTCACACTAGATCAGGTTGCTCAGAGCCACATCAAGCCTGGCCTTAAAAACCCTCAGGGATGGGGCTTCTACACACCTCCTTGGGAAACCTATTTCAGTGTCTCACCACCCTCATGGTGAACTTCTTCCTAACATCCAATCTGAATCTACCCACTTCTAGTTTTCCTCCATTTTCCTTAGTCCTATCACTACCTGACATCCTAAAAAGTCCCTCACCAGCTTTCTTGTAGGCCCCCTTCAGATACTGGAAGGCCACAATAAGGTCTTCTCTGACCCTTCTCTTCTCCAGACTGAATAACCCCAGCTCTCTCAGTCTGTCTCCACAGGAGAGGTGCTCCAGCCCTCTGAAATTGATCATCAGATGTTTCACGTGATGAGGAAGGAATGCTTTGGAAAAGCACCAGGCAGATTTCTCTCTCTTCCTAGAAGCCAGTATTCTTTGAAACACCAAGCAGCATATAATGAATCACCTAGGTTATAGAATCGGAATCAGTCAGGGTTGGAAGGGACCACAAGGATCATCTAGTTCCAACTCCCCTGCCATGGACAGGGACACCCTACCCTAGATCAGGCTGCCGACAGCCTCAGCCAGACTGGCCTTAAACATCTCCAGGGATGGGTCCTCAACCACCTCCCTGGGCAACCCATTCCAGGCTCTCACCACTCTCATGCTGAAGAATTTCCTCCTCATGTCCAGTCTGAATCTCCCCACCTCCAGCTTTGCTCCATTCCCCCTAGTCCTGCTACTACCTGATAGCCTAAAAAGTCCCTCCCCATCGTTTTTGTAGGCTCTCTTCAGATACTGGAAGGCCATAATAAAGTCACCTCGGAGGCTTCTCTTCTCCAGGCTGAACAGCCCCAACTCTTTCAGTCTGTCCTCATAGCAGAGGTGCTCCAGCCCTCTGATCATCCTCGTGGCCCTTCTCTGGACACGCTTCAGCATGTCCACATCCCTCTTGTAATAGGGGCTCCAGAACTAGATGCAGTACTCGAGGTGGGGTCTCACCAGCATGGAATAGAGGGGGAAAATCACCTCCCTTGACCTGCTGGCCACACTTCTCCTGATGCAGCCCAGGNGGAACATCACCTCCCTTGACCTGCTGGCCACACTTCTCCTGATGCAGCCCAGGATTTGGTTGGCTCTCTGGGCTGCAAGTGCACACTGCTGGCTCATGTTGAGCTGCTCGCCCACCAGCACCCCCAAGTCCCTCTTCACAGGGCTGCTCTCCAGACAGTCACTGCCCAACCTGTGTTTGTGCTTCGAATTGCCTTGACCCAGATGCAGGACCTTGCTCTTGGTCCTGTTGAACTCCATGAAGTTTGCTTGTGCCCACCTCTCCAGCCTGCCCAGGTCCCTCTGGATGCCATCCCTGCCCTCCAGCATGTCTGCTGTACCACACAGCTTGGGGTCATCAGCAAACTTGCTGAGGGTGCACTCAGTGTCTTTGTCCATGCCACCGACAAAGATGTTGAACAAAACTGGTCACAGGACTGATCCCTGAGGGACTCTGCTTGTCACTGGCCTCCACTTGGACGTGGACCCATTGACAGCCACTCTTTGGGTGTGGCCATCAAGCCAGTTCTTTATCCATCTAGTGGATACCCATCAAGCCTATGTTTCACCAGCTTGGAGACCAGGATGTGGGACAGTGTCAAAGGCTTTGCTCAGGTCCAGATAAATGACATCAGTTGCTCTCCCCTCATCTATTAATGTTGTGACCTGTTTGTAGAAGGCCACCAGGTCTGTCAGGCAGGATCTGCCTTTGTTGAAGCCAAGGTGGTCTTTGTTGGGTGATGACACTTGTGTTTGTAATCCAGAGAAAGTTTAAAGGAAAGTTTGTGACTTGGATGTTTAATGATCTAGAATCTTAAGTTATAGGTAGAGAACCTAGCAGAGAAAGGATGATAAAGGAAGCTGAAAGATCTATAGTTAGGACTTCATGTAGAAAGTAACAACAACAACAAAGGCTGGAAAAAACAAGGTGAAAGTATGGTCTGTGGAGAAGGCATTATTAACAGATGACAATTAAAGGTAAAAGCAGAAGGAAGAAATTGTTTAAATACTGATCGTTGTTCCTAGGTACACCATCCAGGAGTGCGTGAGACCCAACAGTGATTGTAGTAACAGAAGAGAACCAGAACGGAATTCAGCTTAATATGTAAAAATCCAGCATCCTTTAGCAATGCAGTACAGAGGGTCTGAGCCAATAATTTCTCATAGCAGATAGCACTAATTAAAAAAAAAAAAAAATCATACTAAGGATTTAAAGCAATACAATACTTTGAAAGTGAAGTTTACAAATTATATCTGGAGGGAAAAGGAAGTAGCATTTCAAGCTTACTTTAGTTGCAAGCATAAACAGATTTATTAGATAACATTATCCAGGGAACAGGCTGCTTGGGAAAGTGATAGCTAGGTTCAGAAGCTATTAACCAGGAAATTCAACAGAGTGGCCTTGCAACAAGAGGTTGCCTCTGAGTACAGAGTAAGAGCTTGGAAGCAAATGTGCAGTAAGTACAGACATGAAAGCAGTGAGAGCGCCCCATTCACCCTCATGGACTCTCCTTACTATTGGCAGTAGAAGATGGTGCCATAGGCCTAACTACTTGGAAGCCCTGTCAAATAGCCTCTCCCACCCACTGAACAAAAAGGGAAAGAACTGTTATCGTCTTCTCAGTATCTATGTATGAGAAG
This sequence comes from Psilopogon haemacephalus, assembly GCA_013396835.1. Taxonomy (NCBI): domain Eukaryota; kingdom Metazoa; phylum Chordata; class Aves; order Piciformes; family Megalaimidae; genus Psilopogon; species Psilopogon haemacephalus. The sequence continues at coordinate 137,025 of VWZI01002841.1, forward strand.
ATGAATCAACAAAAGAGTTGTTTCCAAATTTAGGTCTCCTGTTTTGCTTGTCCTTTAGGAGGGGAGCATGTGAGTACTTTGGACTTGTTGCATTTACCCTCAACCAAAAGAAGTAAGCACTGCTTTGAACATCTAGCAAGAGGCCACACAGGAAGGACTGTATGGTAGTGCAAAGAGAGAGAAAATACTTTCATCTATAATGCTCGTTTGCTTCCAATAAAACCTCTGCCTCGAAGTTACAGGAAATCTGTTTTCTATTAGACTCTACTGCTGTCACACAACAGCATTAGGAGTTGAGTTCTTTTAAAACAGCAAAATAAACCTGGAAAGACATTTCAGAGTGAACCTGCCTCAAGACTTTTCATCCGGTAAGCCCAAAAAGTGACCTGAGAGAAAGGAACTCTTTGCCAGATTGCAAACCACAGCAAGGTGGAGCAGACAGACTGCTGAAGTACAGATTGGTCCAGCAATTTATGCAGTATGTAATGAAGTGGAAAATACTTATAGACCACTTGCCTTCTCTTGGAAATGATAGAGGAATAACAGTGACATCACTCTTAAAATGTGGGAAGAGCATTTTAGTGCAAACATGAATGCATTGCAAAGAGACATGATTTTCAGTCAAAACATTCACAAACCAAAACAAAATATGGAGTACTTATATAAAGAGGTTTTCTGTAAAGCATTGAGCTGCAATGCTCTGTGTCATTAAAAAATGAAACTAATCTTTACAGTTGTAAGGAAATTATTTTTTTAAAGTAAAGCATAGAGTCTGAGTTACTGTGGGTGTGGTAATGCTAACTGGTTGTCATGATTTTAATTCAGCTGTCAGCTGAGCTCCAGCAGTCCAGTTTCAGCAGAGGGGTTTCTCCATGCCCTGCTCTGTCTTTGTGTGGGCAAGGAACGGACACTGAAGTTGTGATATTAGTTGAGATAAGGGTAATTTGCTACTCTATTTCAGGGGTATCAGATTGGACAAAAGAAAAAAAAAAAGAGAAAAAAAAAAGAGTACAAAAGGTAAAAGTGTACATGGCAGACAAAACTGCTGCACGCAAACCAAAACTGGAAAAAAAGGGATGAACTCTAGCCTGGAAACCCAGAAGAAACACAAGCATACACAAAAGAAGTGGAACAGTAAACTTTACCAGCTATGGAATACATTACAAGTCCCATAAACCCCAGCCAACCCCTTTCCTGACATGCAGTAAGCATGATGTTAGCATGGTGTAGAATATATATTCCAGCTTGCTCTGTTGCTCTGTACATCTAGAGGGGTAAGGTGGCCCTTGTCCCCTATCTCTTGTACCCTCATCCTTCCTAGTGGGGCCAGACAGCCTAAACCAATACATTGGTATAGAATTACATGCAAGTCATTCAGGGAGATGCAGGAAAGGCTTAGCACAAGGATGAATCCCTCCCCGAGCTTCTAATCTATTCCTGTGAGAAAGATGACAGTCACCAAACCCAAACATTTTAAATCAGAAATATGTCCGAGGTGTAGACAAAAGTACAGAGCAACTGGAATTTCTCTAATGATTTTGGGGTGTCAACTGTGAAGAAATAGATAATGCTAGGAAGAGAGTTTTTTGAAGCTGAAAGGTGGAGGAGGTAGCCTGAATATGCACGAGGAATGTATTTTTTTTCTTGGGATCCATATCCCATTACAGTATTCCAGAAGAGGTACAGACTGTGAAGCCAGATATCTGCAGCTGAGAATTGGTGAGAATTTTCAGGTCTCATGGTTAAAATCTGTAAAATAATTTTGAATGAGTTGGATAGTATTTTTGAAGGTGGCAAAGAAATCACTTTTAACAGTTTGGTGCCAATGTTAGTTTTATATGCTGCAGATGTGTTCCAAGCCTTTGTCATTGCACATAACCTCCTCCAGCTGAGTCACATCTATTCACGTGAAACCCTGGAAAGGCATAACAAGAGTAGGACAGGATACCACTGACGGCATCATTGAGAAGGTAGCAGTTTAAATGAGCAGCACATCAGGGCAAGTTGCTGGTCTAGTCAAATAACATGCTGTTAATGAGGCTTAACAATTTAATAAAGAAGGAATGTTGTTTTCCTCTGTGCACAAAAAGATTATCTACTTGGTAACCAGCGCTAACGTGTTTTTCTTGCTAAAAGCAGTATTGCCAGTATAGCAACATAGGGGGGAGAACCTCTCTTGACCTATTAACCACAGCCCTTCTAATATACCCCAGGATGCCATTGGCCTTCTTGACCACAAGGACACATTGCTGGCTCATGGTCATCCTGTTGTCCAGCAGGACTCCCAGGTTCTTTTCCCCAGAGCTGTTCTCCACCAGATCAGTCACCAGTCTATACAGCTATGTGGGATTGCTCTTTCCTAAGTGCAAGATTTGTCCGTGTTGTATTTAATTGAATTTCTCCCCAGTTAACTCTGCAGCTTGTCCAGGCCTCCCTGAATAGCAGCACAGCCTTCTGATATGTCAGCCACTCCACTCAGTTTTGTGTCATCAGTGAACTTGCTGACAGTGCACTGTTCCCTCATCCAGGTCGTTGATGAATATATAGAATAGTACTGGGATCAGTACTGACCGCTGAGAGACTCCACTAGATACAAGCTTCCAACTAGACACTGTCCCATTCACCACAAATCTCTGACTTCTTTTCTTCATCCATTTCACTATCTACATCCTGGGTCCCTGCTATGGCAAGGGGGTTGGAACTAGATGATCCTTGTGGTCCCTTCTGCCTCACTATGTCTCTGGAACCACTAGTGTCATTAAGCTTTGGTTCACTACTAAGGTTTTAAATGGCAAAACAGAAGGGAAGAGGCAGTACAGAGATTTAATTGCACTTTGAAAAATTATAGTGAGCATTTTAACTCTCAAAAAGGTGCATGTGGATGTTTGAATAAAATGACTGGTGTCCTGGCAAGTAATCTGACACTCTGCTCCCTGTTCGTCACAACCACTACAGTAACAAAAGTAGACAGTTTTTGGTAGGAACCATATGCTAAGAGTTTTTGAGTTAAAGAAAAAGAGAAGTCATGCACACCTCTAGGGAAGAATGAGAAAGCAGATCAGGAAGAATTTACACTGCCAACAAATAACTATGTAAGAGTGGAGCATCCATCACAAATTACTTCAATTATTTTGTCATTGAGTAGAATAAGAAGATACAAAGGAGTAGAAAGATGACACGGTTCTTAAGCATGATTGGAATGGTTTTAGACACTAGATCAACATGAAATATAGGGCGTCTATTTTCTGTTTCAAGAAATTATGCACTAAAAATGCTTAATGGAAGTGTTGTGACCATAATGAATTTCAACTCTTATCTCTCTCATTAAGGGAAAGTTGATATTTTAATTGATTAGTTGTTGTTATGGTTAAGTTATTAATTGTAATAATTATAGCTCTGATTCTGTGAGCTGTTTTGCACCCATAGGCCTCTGCAGTTGCATGGATCCTGATGTGTTTCAGAAGTCTTGCGTGTAGGTGTAGGAACTACCCTACACATAGGGAGGAGTATGGAGATTAGAATCAGTCCAACACAGCACTGCAAAATACACCATAGTAGTGTGGTAGTTATTCAAGTGGACTCCAAAATAGAACAGAAACAGATTCCTCCTAGCCCCTTCAAGATCTAAACTTTTTGGCTATGTTAGTTTCCTCTCAAAAATCCTAAATCCTAAATGCATGTTTCCTAGGTCCTTTGGCAGAAGCAGTAGCGTGTTTGGATGTTGTTTCTAACTGTTGCATGAGTTTTTCAAATGTTTGTTTTATTTACTCTTACATCTGACTGACCATTCCTGAACGATGTGGACAACAGCTGAGTGATAGCTAAATGATAGTTGAAAGTACTCGTATCTGATTTCTCAGGGGAAAAATTAAAAGGAGAGTAAGGAAAGCATCCATTTGAAGATCAAATATTGTAACAGACCTTGGCTACCAAATGGGAACACATGTATACACCTTATTATAAATTAGAAAATTTATCAACAAGCAGACTCTGTATTGGAGGATTTTCCCATAAAAAAAATAAATATCGTAGACATATAGAAATAAGAAATGGCAGCTTAAATCATGATGAATCATCAACTGTTGGCAATTTATCTAGTATAACATGAAAATGTGGAATAGTTTTGTAAGTCATGATTTACAAACCAAGCTTTCTCTTGAGAATACTCAAGTTTTACCTTCTGGATGCTGTGATGCCAATACATTAAGCGTCAACATTGCTAAATGTATCAAGTGATACTGGGTGATAAAATTCTTAATTGGCATTATGAGGAACTTGTAACTTCACATTTATAAACTGTCCTCTAACAGACATCGAGAATTTATTCTTTTTTTTCCAGACACTAAGATCTAAGAGGGCAACAGTCCTTTCTTCCTGTAAGTTCACAGAATCACCAAATCCAACTGATATCCCTGCTCTACAAAGCTCACCCTAAACCATATCCTCAAACACCACATCCAAACGACTTTTGAACACATACAGGGTTGATGACTCAACCCTGGGCAGTGCATTCCAATGTGTGACCACCCTTTCCATGAAAAAATGTTTCCTAATGTCCAGTCTAAACCCACCCAGTTGCGGCTTGAGGCCATTCCTTCTTGTTCTATCACTAATTACCTCTGAGAAGAGACCAGCAACAGCATCTCCACAACATCCCCTCAGCCTCCTCTTCTTCACACTAAATATCCCCAGCTCTTTCAGTCGCTCTTTTATTTTTCAGGCCCTTCACCAGCTCTGTTGCCCTTCTCTGCACTCGCTCCAGCACCTCCACATTCCTCTTGTAATGAGGTGCCCAAAACTGAACACAATACTTGTGGTGTGGCCTCACCAGAGCAGAATATCCCTGCTGGACACAGTGTTTCTAATAGAAGCCAGGATGCCACTGTCTTTCTTTGCCACCTGGGCACAATGCTTGCTCATATTGAATTGCTTGTCAGTTAGAACCTCCAGGTCCCTTTCTGCCAGACAGCTTTCCAGCCCTTTAGTGTTGCTCGGGGTTGCTAACTTAGGGCTGGAAACTGCTTAGGTGAGGGCCAAAAATGCATGCTCTTTGGCTGCATAGAAACGTTGTGTCTCAAAGCTAGAAGCTATGTTACAGCTGAGAATGAGACTCAGCTCTGGACAGTCTTAATCATTGGACTTCAGAGATATTCTGGTTTTAAAAATTAAAATTTACTCTGGTAGCTTTCAGGTAAGTTTAAATGTTTTTCTAACTTTTATTTCTTTATTTTCTTTTTTTCTTCTTTTTTTCTGAGCTTTGTGTCTTGGACACGTACTGAGATTTTAAAGAGTATGCAATGCAGTTCCTAAAAGAAGTTTTAAAGCTTTCTAAGAAACCAATACATTTAAAAAATAGTATTTCTGTTAAATGTGCCAGATAAGGAATAGATGAAAAAATTATGTGATGTATGAGTTTTATAGATCTCTCTTGTGATGGCCTGCCTCTTCATTTATGTGTAATGCATCTATCCAAACTCTTGCCAATAATGTCTTATATGCCACAGCTTGCACCATCACATATGGCACTATCAGACATACACCATTATTCTCACATCTTTCTCAACAAACAAAAGGAATAGTAATTTATTTTCTTGAATTGGGTAGGGGAGAAGTATGTGCACAAAGATAAATAAAACCAGCTCGGTCACTAAGTGCTGTCTGTGAGAAGTTCTGACCTCTCTGTGTTGGAAACTGCTAGCATAGAATGACCAGTAACTTAATAAAAATTAAAAAACCCAGGTATTATTACAACTAAACTCTGAAATACAGAAAAAAAAAATCCATATGGGGTATATAGGAATGTTTTTGGGAAATTCTATAATTGCCATATTTTGATATTTCTATTGTGCTAAAAACTAGTCATTTCAATGTAAGCAGTCCATCTCATGCTTCATACTTTAAAAGGGAGTTTTAAAGTTCTCACATACAGTAGCAAAACTTGGTTCATTCTGTAGTCCTAGTCTGAAAAGCCATCACTGCTTCAGGTCAGGAAACTGGGTCTAGAGCATAATAGGCTTACCCTTGAGATCTGCCTTTAAAGACAGGGTGCATACAACTGGCACAAACCACCTGGCTCTGTAAACTCAAGAAACCTTGATCAAGCACACCTGTTCAAAGCAGAGAAGATACAGCTGGGAGAGTTCCTGGTTTTAGCGGCTTGACTCACCCACTACCCGGCTTTCTATCACACCCCCTGCTCAGGTGGACTTTGAGCTGATAGATCTTTCCTGTATTTTTAGGATAAAGAAGACTTTTAGGACAACTAAACCCACCATCACCACCTTAGAGGCACAGGAAGTTTCATGTAAACATGAGGAGGATATTTTTTACTGTGAGGGAGACAGAACACTGGAACAGGCTGTCCAGGGAGGTGGTGGAGTGTCCCTTTCTGAAGATATTTAAAACCCACCTGGATGCATTCCTGTGTGATCTGGTATAGGTGATCCTGCTCTGGCAGGGGGGTTGGACTCAATGATCTTTTGAGGTCCTTGTAATGAGTAAATCAACCTCATTTGTGTTTGCTATGGAATTTAGTTATTTTATATTCTATAATAAAGCTATTAAAAGACAGTGCGAAAAGTCGTGGGAACATGTGCAAGTTTGCTAGGTTGTAGAGTTCTGAGATTTCCTGGGATCTGATGCTGCACTCAGTGCAAATGGACAAACTTACCATTGAGAGTCATAGTTCAGCAGAATGTGGTACCCATCTCCATGGTGCTGCATGGCCAAGGATATATTTTAGCTGCTGAAGATATTCAGCATCTGGTGTTAAACTGAATAAAATTTAGAGATCTGTCTTTTCCGATCTCTATCAAAACATTGAAGTATTTTTAGGATCACAGCCACATCCTCTTGAGTGTTTTCATATTCAGTTTCTGAATTGGAGTCAGACAAGGTCACTACATGTGTGAATTGCCTTGAAAGGAAGCCACAGCAATGTAAGAGAGAATATCCTGGTAATTCAGTAGGTGGCTGTCCGTCATGAAGAGGAGTTTCAGCAGATATAATGGTAATGCTAGATTTCATGGAAATACTCCCATTAGCTGTAGGAAGACACAGGATCAGATATTAATATTTTGTGGTCCATGAAGCTCAGAGTTTTTCTTAAAATGCTTTTTAAAATAATACAGCAAAGGAAATAAGGGAACTTCATTGCAGACATGAGGAGAGCAGAACTTGTATTGGTGTGTCTGACAACCTTTCACTATGCTTGGAAAGAAGAATTCCTGTGATTTTATCGGACATGCCTGGAGTTCTAGTTACTGATATTATTTGCTCTCTACTATATATCTCAGAATCAAAGTTAGCAAAGCTTTTAACCAGTTTTAATTACTCAAGTATGAAAACCTGCAGCTGACGCCCTGAAGCATATCCAACTTCTATGAAGCCATCACAACAATGATGACAGTCTTTGTCACGGGCATGTGCAATAACAAATGTATTATATATATTTTTTTATCTGCTTCTTGCTTTTATTTACCTTCTGCTACTTAGTATAAGATGTATTTTAGGTAAAGGATACTGTCCAGATGATGTGTTCATTATGTTCTAACTATAATGAAAGCTGAGTGACTGTTAAGTGTATTAGGAGATCTTAAGTTAGGGCTGCTATAATAGACATCTTTATAGACCTCCTAATTGTGTTAATGAAAAGTATTGTCAGTGGCACACAAAACATTACTTATTATGAGGAAATATTATTATGAACCTAAATGCTATGAAAGTTTTGCTTGTTTAGAAATGGATATGTGAATTCTATAAAACCCAAGTATTTAAGGGAAACACACTAGTTACTGAGCCTGAGTAGTTAGCCAATAAAATGGCATTTCAATTTAAATCCACCCAGAATTTTTATTTTTAAAAAATACAAAAAAGGGTAGTAATGGTGGTAGAGATTCAAACCCTTCTCTTTCATCTCTTTGGAGATGTTCTGCTGCTTGTCACCCATGTTCTGTACTGTATGGGAAATGAGACTGGTTTTAAAAAAGCAGTGTAGCGTAGAAAGTTTTGTTAAGCAGGTTATCTACTATTATTATTCTCCAAATCATCCACTGGGTTGGTTTTAGCTTCCACAGTGTGAAGACTGCCATTGATTTTCAGCCATTGCAAATTTCTACCTTTATATGAGCACTGGACTTTAACTGTAAAAACAACTTAATTATAAAAATTTGAATAATTCCTTCTAATAAACCTAGAGTGATGTCCTTATTATACATAGAATAATAATAATAATTCTAGTACTTAAAATATTCTAGCTGTACTTGATTCTATTTCAAATAGAATACCTCACAGTAAGCAATATTTCTGTCACTTAAAAATCAAATCCCATTGATTTCATTTGATTAAGTGTGGTATGAGCTTCAGGAAAAAAAATAAAGAGACTGGAAGAGTAGCACAGATATGGAATCAGTACTCATCTCGTTAAGTTGTATTGATGTTTTAACAGCTTAGATGTAGCAGAGAGCACTTTCTCAGACTGCTCAGTGGAGTGGGAAGTAGAAGAAGTAATAACATCCATAGTTTTAAAAAGTGCAACAGACAATGGTAAGATTTTATTATGAAATTGAGGTGAAGAGTTGTGATACAGAAAACAAAAATGAAGCTGAGCTCTCACAGCAGTGTGATACACAAGAAATAGTTCAGATGCTATCTCCTGCAAGCCTTCATTTGAAAGCCTTTTCCTGCAAATGTTCATTTGACTGGCTGTAATTTACTTAATAATCCTATTAGGAACCATTGAGCTCACTTGTATTAGTACCAACAACTTACTTGAGAATCCTTTTTAAGATTTATAGTAAAAAGCAAGAGAAAGAAATAATTCCAGGTGTCAAAGGGCAGAAACATTTTCCTTGGGCTCTGACTTTCATCTGCATCATTGGTAGCTGTCATGTTCTGCACTGGGATAAGAACCTGAGCAGATCCAGATGCAGAAGCCACATGAGTACATGACAGACAAATTACAGCTCCCTGAAAGCTAGAGAAAACAAGCCTTCCAACTTTATGAACTGGTGAATTCAGCAGGCCTGCTGATACCCACTGGCTCAAACAAAAGTAGTAGTGACTTCCTTGGTGAAGCATAAGATAATGGTGTGGAATGCTGGTTGAGTAGGAAGGGCTGGACGGATATTTCCGAAATATCATTTTCTTAGTGCTAGGATTGAAAAATTTAACATATTGACTCAGATGTATGGGATATAAGATGGTCTCCTGGACAGCTGAAAAAGAAAGCTACTTTTCACAGTTGTTATTTCTTAGGGTTGTAATTTTTGGGGCAAGGTTCAGAAGACTACAAAATGTAGTCTTCAGTGAAAGAAGATGCATTTTGTCTTGTCCTAGGAAGTGTTCAGCCTATCTCATTGGTGTAGTTTTCTCTTTTTTACTTTTACCAAGACTTATTTCTTTGTTCCGTCCATAGTATTCTGTTTCTGTCCCGATGTTGACCTCTGTTTTGTGGTGGGCAAACAGGACAGAGTGATGTCTGAGTGCAGTGTAGTAACTGATCAGAAGTGGATGTTGCCTATGGCTTGCATTTTCCTGCGGTATTTTTTTCTCTTTTGATGGTCCAATATTTCTATTACTTAAGTTGGTGTATCCTTAGCAGGGGTCCTCATGAGCAAGGGCTACGGAAGTGAATTGTTAGCTTGCCATTTTCCATAGGTTATTCCAGCACAAATTTCAGAATAACTGTTTGGAGCCCATCAGTAGATTTTGATATGCTAGATCTTTAGGGCATGCCATTTCTGTTTGGCTTATGTTGCTGAAGGCTGCCAAGAGGTGGAAGAGTATGTGACACTCTAGAAGGAACAGTTAGGAGTGGTATGACCTCTAATCACAGAATCATAGAATCACAGAATGTCAAGGGCTGGAAGGGACCTCAAAAGATCATTGAGTCCAACCCCCCTGCCAGAGCAGGATCACCTATACCAGATCACACAGGAATGCATCCAGGTGGGTTTTAAATATCTTCAGAAAGGGACACTCCACCACCTCCCTGGACAGCCTGTTCCAGTGTTCTGTCTCCCTCACAGTAAAAAATATCCTCCTCATGTTTACATGAAACTTCCTGTGCCTCTAAGGTGGTGATGGTGGGTTTAGTTGTCCTAAAAGTCTTCTTTATCCTAAAAATACAGGAAAGATCTATCAGCTCGAAGTCCACCTGAGCAGGGGGTGTGATAGAAAGCCGGGTAGTGGGTGAGTCAAGCCGCTGAAACCAGGAGCTCTCCCAGCTGTATCTTCTCTGCTTTGTACAGGTGTGCTTGATCAAGGTTTCTTGAGTTTACAGAGCCAGGTGGTTTGTGCCAGTTGTATGCACCCTGTCTTTAAAGGCAGATCTCAAGGGTAAGCCTATTACGCTCTAGACCCAGTTTCCTGACCTGAAGCAGTGATGGCTTTTCAGACTAGGACTACAGAATGAACCAATTTTTTACTACTGTGAGTAACAAACTGATGTGACAGGATGGTATATGATCTGTCTTTTGAGACCATATCCCAAGGGTGTTGTAATTTGAAGCTGATTCAGAGTGTTGTGTATGAGATGTGGGAACAGAACAGAACCTTTTATATGAAGAAAAATTATGTGAGAGAAACAGGGTTCTTGTTAACTGAAACAATAACAAAGGCAAAAAGGGATAATGGTCTTTACAAATGGGCAAGGAAAGATGTCGATAAGTGAGAGGAGGGGCATATTGCGCTCTTAAGATAGGAAGAAAGATAAAGTTGCTGTTCACATGAATATAAAGAAAAAACAAACAGGTGTTTATACTTAAGAGTATAAACATTAGACTGGCATTGAAGAGTTTCACCTTAGTTCCTAGTTCTTGAGTTACCCTGGACAAACCTGTTAAGCTGTCCTTGTCTTGTTCTCTATCTGCAAATGTGGATAATATTTCTGTATTCCTCAGTGAAAGTATGAGTAGTTGAGGGACTCAGCTACTGTTTCTGTAGAGTTATGTAAGTGCCAATGTAGGTAGGTTAACCATTCACAGAGAGAAAAATTAAACCTGTAGATTAAGAAGGAAGAGGTAAAATACTGGGAGAAGAAACATTGTGAGTACTGAAACAGTTTTGGTTTGAAACAGTAGAACAACTCTTCTTTTACTGTTCTATACAGCTGAAAATGCCTGTAATACAAAAATCTTGTAACTATCTGAGCATATCATGGGCAATTTAAGAATTTAGTTTATTTTTCTTTGACTCAAAAAGCTTTATTTCCTTGCCTACCTCAGGGTATTTTGCCGCACTATCACTGTTCAGTTGTTTGTATGATTTGATGACCATTTTCTGACTAGTCAGCTTGCTCTGCATTCAATGCTGACCCTTTTTGGAGCAGGAGGTTTGACTAGTTGACCTCCAGAAGTGCCTTCCAACCTGAATGATTCTTATGATTCCATCTAGAAATGGAGAACGTCTAGTGTCTCAGTACAATTGTCACCTCCAACCATCCTGTTTCACATTTTACTTACTCTCATACATGTGCGTAATAAAACTCTGCATTTCACATGCATGCTCATCTTGAAGATTTTAATAGCATCCCTAGTGCTGATGGTAGCCCTAGGATGAAACTAGCTTCTGAGGTAAAGACTGAATGGATGACTGGTGTCATGTGGTAGGCACTGCTAAGTGAGAACATATTTTATATATATATGATACTAGAAGTTATATCATTTTGTTAATGTTATTTTTCAATATTTACTTTCCTAAATGCTGTTTTTCATAGTTGTGGTTAACATCAGCAGTGCATTATATTTTCTGTTCCCACATAAAATTACTTCTCTTGACTGAAAATTTCTGCTGGAGACTATTCTGTCATATATATCTCCTGCATGTTCCTCTGAAAAGTCCATGGGATATTTGCAGTGCTGGGAAAAGGCTATAGATAACCTCTAAATGGATTTTTTTTACTCTTAACCGTAGCTATATTACTGAGTTACAAGACTCCTCTTACTCCACAACACCAAGCTTTATGCAGGATTAGTAGGGAAGTATAATGCATACATTTTAAAACTAGAAAGGCTTTTTTTTAATGTGTTAAATTGTGAATAGGAAATATTACAAAATTAATAAAGTAAAAATTGTTTTGTTCAACCTGTTTGCTAATCAGAAGCTCTCTGCAACCCTAGCAACAAGACGGAGATCGACAGAAAATGATTGCTTCATCCTTTTCTGTTTGCTAGTTCAGCACATCCCATTACGAAATACTGGTTTTAAGCTGTCTTGTGAACAGGCCAACATAAGTATGTGTGTGGGAATAATACCAACAGTCCCCTGCTGAAAGGAAAATAATCCTCTAAAACGTCCCAGAATAGCCCTGACACAGCTGAGTGGCTTCAGGGCATGCCCAGAAGGTGTTCAGAAAGGTCTTAGTTCTAAATGTGTTTAGGCAGATGCAAGAGCTAAAATAAAAAGCAGCAAGTGCCTTTGTGGACTCCTACTTACATGTGAGGGTCATTGCTTATTTTTCTTATGTCTTGAGACTTTTTTCTAACACGTTGGGGTGTTTGGGGTTTTTTTGTTTAGTTTTATGAGCCTACTGAAATAATTTCATATGGATGCTCATGAAAGACAAAAGGCCAGAAAGAAAGATTTCTCTAGAAGATTAAGTGAGCCTCACAGAGACCCACATTAAAAGTATGTGCATCAGTATAACTGAACATTAAAAAAAAAAAAGAAAAAAAAGCCAATATTGACCATCTTTTAGCATTTTTTAAAAACTGAGTTATTTTTATGAGCCTGAAGTCAACAGACTTGTACTGAGAGAAATTTAGGGAACTATTGTGACCAGCTGTAGTCCTGGACATCCAATAAAGCTACAGCTCTTTCAAACCCATGCATTATTCTGCCAGAATTGCCTCTGAAATACTTTTCTGAAAGCATACAGCTTGGATAGTTTGCTCAAGTCTTAGGCAGAGGTTAAATTATTGTTATTCTACTGAGAAACTTCTCACTGATTTGAAGGCAAGCTCCTGCTGCTTTTAGTAGGAGAGTTTGAGAACTTCAGCGTCATGTCTAATCTCAGAATTCCAGCATTTCATGAGAAGTAGAGAGGTTTTGGAGAACAACTTGGCCTTTTATAAAGTTGGACTGATTCTGAGTGTGTGTGCATGTAGCATTTGTGTGTTAACAGAAGCTTTGTAAACTTGGACCCCAAGTTTTTTAGGAAGGATTCAGTGCTAAGCAAAACTAACAAACAACGTCTTAGATGATGTTTCTCAGCCTTTCAGGGAAACTTAAGGATGGCGAAATTTAAGGGGAAGGAATATAATGTTTATCAGTGAGTGACAATTGCTGAAAAGAGGGATGAATCTGAGGACAGATTAAACTGCAGTGTGGAGCTGGAATTTAGCACTGGTGTATGGATGAAAAGGGTGTGAGCTTTGAATGCAGAGTACAATGGAAGAGGAAATTGATTAATATACTGAAAGCAGCAAATGAAAATGAGATTCAGGAATGGCCAGAGGATTAATTTGCCTTGGACCTCCTAAGAGAAGCAGCAATGACCAGGATAAGGAAAATAAAAGTAACTTGTGTTTTAAATTTACATGGGGAAAAAGTAGTAAAAAGTAACCTTTATTAACATCTGCATGAAACCCTGAATAACGTTCTGTGATAACAATGGACAATGCATTCGTTAACATGCACATTGCTGAACACGCAGCTATTCAGAGTGAGCTCATGCTGTCACAAAGATCTTGTTCTGAATGGAAACCTCAGGTTTCAACAGCTTCCTGGGCAGCCAAGCTTGGCAGAGTTTGACTTTTTCCACCTGTTTAGTTGCTGAGTTATTTGGAATGAAAAATCTAATGGCAAACGACAGTAAGCTTGGGAGAGTGAAAGAGGATTTGTGCTTGAAAATCCGGACAACAGTTCATTGTATCTGTGTTCTATTCACTGTGCTAGATTTGGAGTGTTCTCTTAACTTCCTCCATAGTGTTGCTATGCATTCATCTTGCAGAGTGAGAGGCATCTCACTGGTAAACACAGTCATCTCCTCTCTCTTTTCCCCTGGTACCTGCCTTAGTGTATTCTATCATCAGTGATAGATACCACGCTTCTAGACTCTGAGTTACAAATCTTATGGTGAAAGGACTAGCCCCTGTCCCTAGACAGAGTATCATTAGCATTTGTTAACCTAGCTTGGTGGGGGTTGTTCCTGCTGTGTAGAGAGATAATTTGTGTTTGCCCTTCTTTTTAACTTGGGAAACTGCAGTTAGTTCAGCCCAGCTACAAGTCTGTGTGCTGCTGAAGGAAGCCAAATGTTACTGCAGGTTTCAACTCACACAGTCCTGGGAATTCAGCTCTTGTAAGCAGTCTTGCTTTTATTTTTATCCTGATCTTTGATAACATGCAGTAATATGATAGACAGTTGAAAGGATGGAGACGAGTGTGTGTGGTGTGGATTTGTTCCGTGATCTTCATGGATAAAGTTTATGGCTTATTTCTTTGCCCTATAGCATGATGCCACAGTGTAGCTATAAGTGGGCGTGACTTAAGTGTCTCTGTGTTCTTGTATGTTGTTGTCAAAACCCCATATCATGAAAAGGGACCTATAGGGTGCCTGTAAGTGTCTTATATCTGATCAGATGCAAGAAAAAAAAAAAGTTTGCCAGTGAAAAGCAGAGGTGTACAACAAGCTCATTAGGGAAATTGTTGTCTTCTGTGTTCATTAGACTTAATCATTGCTCTGATTTTGAAACTGTCAAGGTTACCATAAAATTTATTTCAGAGTCTTACTCTCTTGGGATTAAAATTGTTAAAGGATCTACAGGCATCACAAAGTATTTCAGCAGTCCCTGCAGAATATAACAACTTTCCACTTTCCTTGAAATAAGAGAATCTCATACTAATGCCCTTAAATTATGAAGTTCAATTGCCAAAATAACATTCATCCAGCTTGATGGCCAGATATTTCATTAAACTCCCACTGCACAGAGGTTATCTACTAATACCCAGAAGTAAGTACATTAGTGTCTGGGAATAGAGGTAGACAAGCAAAAGACAATAAATGGATTGAAGCAAACACATGCAGTCCCCTGGAGGGCTGGAGTAGTTAGCAGCTGGAGGAGGGCCTGGATATAGAGATGGATATTGAAACATTTGATATTCCAGCAGATAAAATTAAGTTGAGTCAAGTGTGCAGAAGATGGTGTGAGTTTCAGCTTTTGTGCTTAAATTGAATAATGTCAGAAAAGAAAGCTGTGATTTAATAAAGATTTATTTTTTAAAGTTACCTTGACCCCCTCAACTACATGTGATGCATTCAGCTCTTCAGTGTAGCGTGAACATTTATAAGCAATTATTATGAGATTAATGGCGAATTTCACTAACCGTGTCGTTGCTTTTCTCTTTAATGATAGAACAGAAGTTAATGAAAAATGCATAATTTTGACATATTGTGTATAAAATATGTCAGTTTGGGAAATGGGAATTAAACACAGTTTGCCTTTGAATCTATTGTGGGTAATATTGGTGGGAAGAACGTAACAGCTGTGGGATGGTGTTAAAGAGCACAGATAGTGAGGTTCAGAAGTTGTATGTTTAGGAAAACTGCCTTTAGTTCTGAGGGGTATGCTCATATACTTTTCCCTGTACAGTATAAAGTGTCCTTGTCATAGTATACATTATATACAATTTCTGTCTGCTCTAATTTTGAAGCTCTTTTGTGTTCTATAGATAGCTATATAGAACAATATATAAGTGGTATAGGTATATATAGAGTTGTACATAGATGTATAGAACAAGTTAGGCTGCTTGAATTCTGTGTCACGGTTGCTAGGAGTTAAAGGCACGTTTAGAAGTCTCAGAAACATGTGAAAGGCTGCAGAGTCAGAAGTCAGCATTTTCCACAGGTGCTACTTGAATGCTGGGATTGCACAGAATCCTCAGGCTTCACCTTAGAGCAAGGGGCACCAGAAAGCAGCTCTTGCTTGACTTTCTCTAGATCAGGTCTACAGTGTGCCTTTAGCAGCTATCTTCAGTGTGGTCTGTTACTGTCTCCCAACTACTGGTTAAAAACACCTCCTGACATGGAAGGATTTTTCATTTGAAGCAGGTATGCAGCAGCTCTGTCTTCGACAGAAGTCTGTTGTATTCAGAGCACAAGAAGTATATTATTATTTTAAATTGACCAGAAGTAGATCAAAATGTCATTGTTTCAAAACATTTAGTGAGAACACCACTTTTTTTCTCTATTAATGGAGATTGATAAGTCTCCAGAATCTCTGAGGATTATTTCAGAAGCATTTCTTTCTTTTACACTAACCTTCTGCTATTAACTTGGAGCAAAGCTTAAAATCAGTATTTAACATTTAATGGAAGGAACAAACTGATTCTGCAGTTTAACTCAACATTTGCAGTAAGATGACTTGTACCCTAATGGCTTGTAATTAATTTTTCTGAAAATCATATTTATGATAGTCTGCAGATTCAAGGCTTTATCTAATACATAATGTTCATTTTGAGCCTTTAATTGCATTTAAATTAAAATTGGCTTAGCAGGAAGACGAATTGTGGGAATGCATCAAACCACCCAGCATGTCCTGAAGATGTGAGCCTGAAAATGCAATTTGGTGGAGATGTGCAGAATCATTTGGAGTTCATTAATTTTTATTGCACAGGTAGTTTTGCTAAAGTACGTTATTTTCTTTGAAATTTATATTTATGTTTATGTCAATAGTTGAATATTGTATTAAGCTATTCATCTATTAGAGTTTATTAAGCCAGTCTAATGGAGGTTGTTCATATTGTGTAGGGAGGTAACTTGTATTTGCCTTTCCTTTTAATCTGGGAACTGTGTTTCAGTTCAGCTGAACTACAAGTGTCCGTCCTGCCTAAAGAAGTCAAACAGGTGTCGCAGGAGGTTTCAGTGTATGTGGTCTTAAAGAATCCTGGGAATTTTGATCTTGTAAGCGGTTTTGCTTCTGACCTTCTAAACCTTTTTACTCTGAAAAATCTTTCTTTTTTTTTTTTTCTTCTTCATGTTGCTGAGGTTCTGACCCAGCCACTGGAATGAAGGGTTATTGATGTGTAACTCAGTTTTGTGGCTTAATGTGGTGCACTTTGTCCAGCCAGCTTGTAAGTGATCCTTTAAATTGCAGATGCTGCTGAGGTTATACAATTTAATTATAATGTCACTTTACAATTATAAAGAAAAAAAGGCCTTTTGCATTGCTTAATGAATACAAATTGCGCACAAGTTGGAAATACAAAAGAATAAAAATTAACATTTGTCCTTCTTGCCAAAGTATTTACATTTTTACAGCCGATAAGTAGCACAATAATTCCATTACCTATATCCATTAAACATTTGTGCTTTTCATTTAGTGATTTGTATACAGTAGTTATTAATAAAATGAAACTGTCAGCATTTGCTGCTTTTGCCCATCCTCTTCTTACCCTTTTTTATTCTGTTGCAGACAGAGTAATTAGAGGTTGAAAATGCTATGTACAAATGCCTTTTACAGGGGTTAAATTATGTAATCATGGTAATGATTTTCCTTAAAACTCTTACTGCCAACTGTAACACTTTTCACTTCACCAGGTTTTTGGTTTGGTGTGTTATTTTGGGTTTGGGTTTTTTTTGTGGTGTTGTTGGGGTTTTTGTGCTGTTGTATTTTATGAGAAAATGGAAATATTTCCCCATTCTGACAATCTGCTGCAAGTTACTAGTTTGTGGTCAGATATGATAGAAGCCCATATTCATCTAATACTCGCCAATCAGAACTTGACAGAGGTATTGCTTATTTTCTCATTTCATCACTGAAGCATGCCGGTGTAGTTTAGTCTCTAATTACTCTCAGACTGAGACGTTCCAAATATTCCCATGGTGGTAATATTTTTCTGCCTGGATGAGTCATTACGTTGTTTGGCAGACTGAAACACCAGCCTTTCCTTGTTGGAACACTACCCCTCATGTAGCACCACATCTTTTCCTCACTGCTGTCTGTTCCACGACTTTCATCCTGCTGTGACATTTCAAGCTGTACCATACGAAAGCACATTTGCCTTCCTTCTATCTGAGTGATTGGACCGGTGCCAGCTCTTTCTTCAGGGCCAAGGACAGGGGACTGGGATAGTCTGAATAGAACTGCTTAATGATCTAATGGAGCAGTGGCTCTCTCCTGCTGAGAGATAGGGCTTATTTGTTTGCTGGTTAGAGAAAAGGTCAGGGAAATCCTTTTCAACAAAGGCTGTGACAGTGAGAATGTGCAATACCACACATTCCTGTGGCTTGAATAACTTCATACATCAGGTGTTCCCCTCATGTTAAAAATCCTTTTATGTTTTCATTTCATTTTCAATATCCTGCAGATGGCAGAGAGATGAAAGTGATGAATTCTACAACGTGGTAATATAAAGCCAAATGTTCTTCCTTCTGATAGAAGGAGGCTTCATACTAGGAGTTTAACACCAGGGAAGGTAATGCAGATAGCTGGCGGTATTTCACAGAAGAGACTGGTTTTTCGTGTCCTCATCGTGAAGGTACTTATATGACTTTCAGTGCCTTTGTGCTTTACAAGACTGTAAACACGGTTTGTGTATTTTCCCACCAAGTCTGAGAAGGACTGCAGTTCCAGTGTGGTTAGTTGAGTTAATTTCATTTTGGCTTTCCACAGGATCTGAGAAGCAACACACTTCAGGTAGGGGAAACGTTGATGCGCGGTGATGCTGCCCTGGGTTTCGAAATTGCCCAGAATGTTGCATCGAGTGTAGGTTTGGGGCAGACCTGTCCAGGTTTCCTCAAAGAAGGCTGACATGACAGGAGCAGCAGAGGCTGGCTCGGTGCCACCAGAAGATCCCTGTGCACGTGGGTGACCTCACTTGGCCAGGGATCCTGGCTTCATTCCCAGAATATGTTCATGATGCAATTTAAAGCAGCCACAATGTACCCCAAGATCTGGGCCACAGGATTTTTTAATTTCATGCTTTAAAGCTGACATCTGTTTAAAGGGACACAGTAGACCTCTGAACTTGATTTCTCCCTTACCTGTTTGTTTTGCTGGTTGGGGACTTTTGTTTGTTTTTATTTTTTTTTCCAGTGAAGTTTTATGTAATCCCAGAGAGCCTCTAAGTGAAACAGATTAAGAAATAAGCAAATTTATTTTCTTTTTCTGTTGTCTCCCTCTTTCTTTACCTGTCTCCTAGGTGCTCTTGAAAGCTATTTCTGCTCAGTGAGCCTCACTTTTTGTTTGTTTCCGTGAGGAAAGAGAGGAGCCATTCTTAAAATATGACTGAATGGATTTAGAACCACATAAACTGACAGGTGGGACTCAGGTGTTGATTTAGCACCTGACAGTGGTTTTTTTGTTTGGTTTTGCTTTGCTTTTTCTTTTTTTTTTAATTGACAAGATTTCAAGTTGACACTAGCTCTTTTAACAAAACAACTGTAGGTTGCTATTTCTAATGCAGCTGAAGTTTAGCAGGAAAGATGGGAGTCAGCAGTGCCATAAAGGAATGGAATGTTCTGATTATCAAAACAATGATCCTAATCCACAAGAAAGTTTTCTAATGCATACTTCTGCTGCCATTGATGTGATCCCAGGAGGTGGATGGGAACCTGAACCCTTGAGGTTATTCCCTGAGTAAAGAGGATTTAAAGATAAACAAATCCACATAAAATTATTCTGATAACATCTTTGTAGATTAAGACTAATATGTCTGCTAGTTTTAGAATTTCTGTCAACTAGGCAGAATCTTTACTTCAAAAGACTAGGTGAGATGTGTAGCAAAAATATTAAGAGTACTAGGAAGAAAACCCAACAAGCAATAGCAGGAATTAATTAATAAACTATTTACGAGACAGTAAATAAAAGTGTGTGTGTGGAGGGAAGTAAAAGAGAAAGCAGGTCCCTCCACGTCACGGTTGAACTGCACTGGAGGTGGAATGTGGGATGCTTGCAGTCTGCTCACTCAACTGTATTTGACTAGGGCCGTCATCCTCTCAGCTTTCACAAGCACTGAATGTGTCAAAAATCTTTCAGAGGAAGTGTAAATTTTAACCAGGCTGCTTCTGGTTCATATTTAATGTTGTTTTAGAATGATTAAATCATATTGATTCAAGGTATTTCTTCATCAGGTTTTGTGGAGGTTAGCATAAATCAAAAAGATAGTTCAATGTGTGAGTACCTGTTAATTATGGTAGGGGTACAGTGCTGATTAATTAGAATTTGTCTCATTTAGCCCTACTTGAATTAAGGGTTTGTGATTTGTGCATGCTGCACATTTTTATATGACAATGGCTCTGTGTAAGGACAGATTTTGACCTAACTTCAGTGCTGCCAGCTTAGCCTAGAGGCATCCATGCCTCCTATCCCAAGTTTTGTTTGAAAACAAACAATAATTTCACTCATTCAGCCACCACTGGAAAGTGGATAATAGTATTTTAATCTTGTGGTTTCTTGTGTTACAAGTTGTGCATCTAAGGAACTAATGGATCTTTATTTTTTGCTGTTCCTTTTTAAATCCTAGCATGTTAATATGTATGTTTGTGCAGGTATAATATCAGCTCCTTTGCTAAAATTTCATCTTGAGATATTACATCAGAATTCAGTTTAACCTCATCCTTATAATTTTGCTATCACTACCTGTTAGTAGAAATTAGACAGGAAGATATTTGATCTTAAGTGACCGGATTAAACTTCCATATCTGTCCTAAAATCACCTATACAGTACAGGTGCAGCATGCGTTGTCCTCAATCAGCAAATAGCTTGTCATCTTGAAGTCGGTATTCTTATTTCCACAATGCAATGTCAAACTTCAAAGGTGACGACTATTAAATTTTGGGTTTCTGTTGGCTTTGAGTTTTTTTGGTATTGGATTGTTTTGGAATTATTTGGTGGTGGTGGTTTTGGGTGTTTTGTTTTTGGTTTTGTGGTTTGGGGGTTTTTTTTGTGATTTTTTTTTTTTTTCCATAGCAGATTGTCTTGATTTCCTTCCCCTTCCTTTAATCTAGGATGAGAATTTCTGATTTATTAAAGAGGCTGGTAAAACTGCACATATTGAAGAACAGATTCTGTAGTAGTAGTAGTAGCTGGCAGAAATGTTAAGTGCTTTTCACAGTCAACATTCAAACAGATTATCAGATGGCATATTTCACCCTGTTGTTACTTTAAATGAAGTGACCATGAAATCAACAAATCTGCTGTCAGGTGCCTGTCACAGAGATAGTTCTCCCTGTCACACAATGCCTCACATAACAGGTAATGTGTTTTTAAGAATCAGTCCTGTGTCACCTCATCAAGTCCTTGTTAAAAGATGAAATAAGACGGATGGTGTTGTCTCCCATGGAGCTGACTGAAATTCAGTAAAAAGCAATGGAAGTAATCAGAAAAACAAAACCAAACCAAAAACAAATGAAAAGTAACACAGGTGCCAGTAAGATGCCTCTGACTGTGCCATTGCTGTCTTTTACCTTTGTCCTGAGAATGATTATTCACTTTTTCCTGCTTATTCCTTTTTAGACTGAGAATTAATTGGGTCAAGTTTAAATTCTCTGATAAGGACAGGCAGAATTAATCCTCAGTCATCAAAGAAATGAGAGCTCAGAGTGGTGGTGTGGCAGTAAGCCACACATTCACTTGGAATGGTTCAGATCTCCTTCCATGCCGAACAGAGATGACATTCATAATTAATTATGAGGTGATGCTAACAATAATTTTGTTCAGGAATCTGAAGTTTAATCATTAAATTCAGGGCAAGAAATAAACTGAAATTACCATATTTCGTTGTTCTCAGTATACTTTCGTAACAGTTTGCCAAACAAAAAAAGATTTTTGTCTTGTTCATGAAATTTTAATTATAGCATCATTCTCAGCTTCTCAGTGTAAGGAACTGTCAACCAGCTTGAACTCTGCTGAGACAGATGCTGCAGGGTTTTTGTGGTTTAGTTGTTGGTTTGTGGGTTGTTTGCTTCGTTTGTTTTTGGTTTTTTCCTAATTTTGTTTTGACTCACCATTTTTGGTTAAAAATAATAGGAAGGAAGTCACCTTAGTGATATATGAACATCTGCTGCTGTAATTTGTTCTTTCATGGCTAGGTTGTGAGTAGACTAGCATTAGTATATTCAGGCCAATAAAAGAAAAAATCCACACCTTTTGTCACTACAGCTAAATGTAGTTTACTTACTAAAAAAATCTTTAAAGAGATTATTTATAATCACTGCTTACAGAAGCAAGATGTGGACAGGAGGTGCAAAGATTAGCTTGCTGACCAGCAAAATTAGTTAACTCCAAAGATCTTGTGGCACCCACTAGAAATTAATGTAAACTACTCCCAGCAGAGTGAATAGGAGGAAAGGGGACCATGCTTCTCTGAGCTGGCTGAGGCACTTGGGGCTGTGTTTTAGGTTTAGTACAAGTCATTGTTTCAGGGTGAATTTGAATTGGATACATAACAGTGAGGTACCAATGCTCTAAGAAAATTAATACTGTAGCCAATGAAAGCAGGGAGTCAGTGAGGCACTGACTTAGTGGGCAGCCAAGATACCGCTCCTTGATACCTGCATCTTGTGAGACAAGACTGGTTCATATTAAGCCACTCCATTCAGGGTGTCCATGCCGTTTGCCTAATTTGTGACTGTTGTAATGTATGTATTGGATCAATGTTTGATCCAACCATATGATTTCCATTTTTACTTTCTTACAAATTCTCTGGATACATTCTTAATGCACTTGTGTTTGAGACACTGAAGATGCTGCCATGCTGTTTCTGAGTAACTTCAAAGAATTGTGGGTTGGAATTACACGGAGAAACTGCAGTCAGGTTACAGGAAAGCAAGATTAGGAGAAACATGGTAAACCTTTAGTTGGGTTGATACTTGGCAACACTTCATAGTGCATTTCCCTTCTCTGCCTGCTCAAGCTTTTGTCATGATGTAGGAATGGAGAAATGATGCTTCTTGGATTAGAAGTGGAGATGGTGTAGAAAGAGCAAGAAGTGTTAATGATGTTTTATGTATTGGCTTCTTTTATGCTCCATATGGGCAAATGCTGCCACTTTGCTATACTAAAACTGGAGGCAGAGCACAGCCAAATCTTGCATCATTATTATTAATTTAGCTTATTGTCAAAGCCAAGAAGAGGTTAGAACTGTTAGATACCTTTTCAGTAGTGCCACAAGTTATTTTACCCAAATAGTTTATTGTTGCTGTTCTTGTTCTGGCAGAGAAATAACTACAGCAACATTTGAAAATGAGCATAAATCTGAACAAAGCAAGTAAATCTGGGACCAGCTTGATCCTAGTCCTTGGCCAAAATTCTGTTTTTTAACTGCATGAGTAGAAGTTACAGAGCAATGATAGAATGCTGGGGTTTGGAAGGGACCTCCAGAGATCAAGTCCAATCCCTCTGCAAAGCAGGACTACTTAGGATAGGCCACACGGGAAAGCATTCTGGTGGGATATGAAGATCTCTAGAGAAGTAGACTCCACAACCTCTCTGGGCAGCCTGTTCCAGTGCTTTGTCACGCTTGAAGTAAAGAAGTTTTTTCCCATGTTGAGATGGAATTTCCTGTGATTCAGTTTACATCCATTGCCCCTCATCCTGTCACTGGTTATCACTGAAAAGAGACTGTCTCCATCCTCCTGACAGCCACCCTTGAGATGTTTGTAATGTCTAGAGCACAGTGTCATGGACAGGAGGAAAGTGAATCCTACACACTACATTGAGCACAACCTCCTGCAGAAATGCAGTGAAACCCATAGCTTCCCCACCAGTGACTAAGTTCAATACTTGCATACATCACAGAAATTTGAAATGGTGCTGTGTCTTCTAGAAATCATGGTAGAATTGATTTTGTAGTTGTTCGCCGTGTGAGTGCTGCATGGTACATGGATGTAGGGTGTACGGGACCTGGAAAAACAGAGCAGACAGTGGTGAGACTGGAAAAATCTATTCATCTAAATATGAAAAAAACAGAGGATTTGGTTATAAAGTTGAAGCAGCAGGAATCTTATTCTAGTGAAAGTCACATAAAGCAGAGAGAGATTACTTCTGGATATGATTTAGTAGGCTCTTCACATGCCTCTGAAGTGTGGAGCTAAACATGATGGAAACTATTCCAAGGTCCTCTATTTTTGCTCGCCACTGAAGAATACAAGAATATTTACTACCTTCTTATTTGTGTTGGGATGACTTCAGAGATCTTCAGACAGCTCCTGGACAGTGACAATGAGAGTTTTTGACAGAAGATGCAAATTCTACTGACTGCAGCTGCAGTTAGAGACGGTGATCTTGTTCTCCACATTTTTCCTGGTTACACGTTTCTGCCTTCTTTGCAGTGCCATCACAAGTGTGTGATGGCATGGTTAGCAGATCAGCTAACCAGTCCCCAGCTGAAGACTATCCCAGAGAAGTAATTCCTGCCCCTTAATTACTTAGCCTAGCTCACTGCAGAGATGAGTATGTGCTGCCATAAGGCTGGAGGCAGAAGTGGAACGCAGAACTGGGTAGGTTTGTGAGTTTTCCTTTTTCAGCAGTTTGAAAGTGATGGCACCTGTATATGTGCAGAAGACAACAGCACTGTAGAACACTGGATCTTACTATCTAATGCTTTTTCCCTATGATTTTTCCAAATGTATTGTATGCTTAGTCCTCTGAGTGATTGCTCCACAGGAAAAACTTGAGACATGTGTTCAGTAAGATTTTCATTGAACTCAAGCATTCAACAAGCAAGTTAAGTAACACAGATACTTTTTTTTTTTTTTCTCACTTCTAACACAAAATGTGTTAAAAGTTTCCTATGCTAAAAGCCTAATACTAAGAACCAATACATAAGTATCACTAAGTATTTTCTAAACTGCAGGACAGGAATTTTAATGTGGACAGTGATTTAAAGCATGGAATAATCTCTAGAATCTAGGGTAATTGGAGTCTTATGTCCGGAGCATCATTACCATTTTCTGCTCTGAAAATTTTAGATCTGAAGGATCATGAGTTGCCAAAGGATGAGATCCAGGTTACCAAGGTGGATATTCTCTTTCACCATGCCAGTCCCAAAGCTGCCACAAATGAAAGACATATTTTCAGAGAACCTGCACACATCAGATTCAGTTTCTTAGACACAACTATGCAGGTACTGGTGTTAATTTGGGCACAGTACTTCCTGAGAGTGTACCAGGCAGACCAGCAACCTTACAAGCATTTCAATACCTAGTAAAATGGGCAGGCCAGGATTTTTGCAGAGCAATAAAGGACTTTCTCAAGAGTATCACTGAGAGATCTGGGCCAGTGCTGGATAATTATGAGTAAATGAGTGGGTTTTTTGTGTGTTGGTTTTCCCCTCATTTCTATGTTGGGGAAATAGACAGTTTTTTATTTATACCGTTATGCTCTCATGTATGTGAGCATATTCTTACTTTATCTTAGTGTACTTTGTGGCGGCTACCACTGTGGAACTACCACCAGGCCAAAGTTTCATTGTTTGAACAGTTACTTCAAATTCTGTAGGTGTCTCAAGAGAGTTCCCATCAGGTTTCTTTCATCTACTTTTCCTTTGTGCACCTACAGAGACTCTAGGGAAGGAAGCAGAGTATGCTGGCATGAGACTTTCAACTTTTTTCTGGATAGAAATATACAGGGAGCTCCTCTGCAGTGCTTGGTTAGACTGCTCTCAAACAGAAACCTCTCAAGCTTAGGTAGCTCATTGGTATAGAACTGCCGTGTAGATGCACTGCCTGGGTTAGAGTTGTTTGGCACATGGTAATACGAACAGTATGGTCCTTAGGTAACACTTGTTGTTGAACTTCTGTTTTCAAAGTTGTATTTTCTTACGTTTAGAGTCTCACAATGCCTACAGTTTCCACACTTTAACTGGCATTTCTGTATGTGGAATTTCATATCATACCATGGTGGCTGACATGTTTTTCAGGGCTGTGAATCATTTTCTTACGAAGGCTGCTCTTGATGCAGCAGTAAAGTGTTGTAATCATAGAATCATAGAATGGTCTAGGTTGGAAGAGACCTCAAAGATCATCCAGTTTCAACCCCCACCATAGGCAGGGACACCTCCCACTAGATCAGGTCGCTCAAGACCTCATCCAGCCTGGCCTTGATCACCTCCAAGGAGGGAGCAGTCACAACCTCCCTGGGCAGCCTGTTCCAGTGCCTCACCACCCTCACTGTGAAGCATTTCTTCCTAATGTCCCATTCAAATCTCCCCTCCGCCAATTTGAACCCATTCCCCCTCATCCTGTCATTACAAGACCTTGTGAATAGTTCCTCCCCAGCCCTCCTGTAGGCCCCCATCAGATACTGGTAGGCTGCTATAAGGTCTCCTCGAAGCCTTCTCTTCTCCAGGCTGAAAAGCCCCAACTCTCTCAGCCTGTCCTCATAGCAGAGGTGCTCCAGCCCTCTGATCATCTTCGTGGCCCTCCTCTGGACTCTCTCCAACAGTTCCATGTCCTTCTTGTGCTGGGGGCTCCAGAATTGCACACAGTACTCTAGGTGGGGTCTGACAAGAGCAGAGTAAAGGGGGAGAATCACCTCCCTTGCCCTGCTGGTAATGCCTCTCTTAATGCAGCCCAGGACACGGTTGGCTGTCTGAGCCGCGTGTGCACACTGCAGGCTCATGTTGAGCTTCTCATCCACCCAGACCCCCAGGTCCTTTTCCTCAGAGCTGCTCTCCAGCCACTCACCACCCAGCCTGTATTTGTGCTTGGGATTGCAGCGACCCAGGTGCAGGACCTTACACTTGGCCTTGTTAAATTTCATGAGGTTAGCCTGGGCCCACCTCTCCAGCCTGTCCAGGTCCCTCTGGATGGCATCCCTGCCCTCCAGCAAGTCAACTGTGCCACACAGCTTGGTGTCATCTGCAAACTTGCTGAGGGTGCACTCGATTCCTCTGTCCATGTCGCTGACAAAGATGTTAAACAGCACTGGTCCCAGCACTGACCCTTGAGGGACGCCACTTGTCACTGGTCTCCAGGTGGACATTGTGCTGTTGATCACCACTCTCTGCGTGCGACCATCCAGCCAATTCCTTATCCAGCGAGTTGTCCACCCATCAAGTCCATGTTTTTCCAGTTTGGTGACCAGGGTGTCATGTGGGACAGAGTCAAAGGCCTTACTCAGGTCCAGGTAGATGACATCAGTTGCCCTTCCCTTGTCCACTGCTGCTGTGACTTTATCATAGAAAGCCACCAAATTTGTTAGGCATGATTTGCCCTTGGTGAAGCCATGCTGGTTGGCATCAGGCACCTCTGCTTTGTTCTCCATCTGCCTTAGCAGAGCCTTGAGGAGGATCTGCTCCATGATCTTGCCAGGCACAGAGGTGAGGCTGACTGGTCTGTAGTTCCCAGGGTCATCCTTTTTCCCCTTCTTGAAGATAGGTATTATATTTGCCTTTTTCCAGTCAGCAGGAACTTCACCAGTCTGCCATGACCTTTCAAATACAATGGACAATGGCTTGGCAACTTCATTTGCCAGTTCCTTCAGGACCCTCGGGTGGATCTCATCAGGCCCCATGGACTTGTGCACGTTCAGGTTCCTTAGGTGCTCTCGAACATGATCTTCAATTACAGTGGGCAGGTCTTCACTTCCCCAGACCTTACTTTTGCCCTCTGGAGTTTGGACATCGTGGCTGGAGCACTTGCTGCTGAAGACTGAGGCAAAGAAGTCATTGAGCACCTCAGCCTTATCCATGTCCCCTGTCGCCAGCTCTCCATTTCCCTTCTGAAGGGGTCCCACATTCTCCCTAGTCCTCCTTTTCTCACTGATATACCTGAAGAAACTCTTCTTGTTCCCCTTAATGTCTCCAGCCAGATTCAACTCCAGCTGTGCTTTGGCTTTCCTGACTTGATCTCTGCTTCCTCGAACAATATCTTTGTATTGATCCCAGGTTACCTGTCCTTTCTTCCACTCCCTGTAGGCTTTCCTCTTGCGTCTAAGTGTGTCCAGGAGTTCTCCATTCATCCATGCAGGTCTCCTTGCATTCTTACCTGCCTTCCTCTTTTTTGGAATGCATTGCTCCTGGGCCTGAAGGAGGTGATCCTTGAGCAATGTCCAGCTTTCCTGGGCCCCCCTTCCTTCCAGAGTTTTTTCCCATGGTACCCTCTTGAGCAGATTCCTGAAGAGACTGAAGTCTGCTCTTCTGAAGTCCAGAGCACTGAGTTTACTGTATAGCCTCCTTGATGCTTTGAGGATCTTAAACTCTACCATTTCATGGTCACTGCATCCTAAGGTACCCTTCAGCTTTACTTCACTCACCAGCCCCTCCTTGTTGGTGAGGACTAGGTCCAGCACAGCACCTTTTCTTGTGGGTTCCTCTACCACCTGAAACAGGAAGTTATCATCAACACATTCCGGGAACCTCTTAGATTGCTGGTGCTGTGCTGTGTTGTCCTTCCAACAGATGTCAGGGTAGTTAAAGTCCCCCATGAGTACCAGGGCCTGTGAGCATGAAGCTTCTCCTATTTGTTTGTAAAGGGCCTCATCTGCTTCACCTTCCTGATCAGGAGGTCTGTAGCAGACTCCTACTGTGATGTCCCCTTCCCGTGCCTTCCCTTTAACCTTCACCCATATGCTCTCTGTTTTGGTGTTGGATATCCCTAGGTTGAGCTCCGTGGATTCCAGATGCATGGAGATCAGGTACACTACATATGATTTATCATCTCTATTGGATTTCTCTAAGTACTCATTCTCATCCTCTGCAAAATATTCTTGACTGAAGAAACTCAGATCCAGAAACAATCTATCATTTGAGTCCCTTGATTATAATATGGATTGATAGTCAACTTCTTGCACAATTCAAGGTAATGCTCCATGCATGCTAGTTTATTGAATCTCAGCTAAGACTCCATAAGCTACATTGATATTCTGAAGCTAAAATTCAATTGGAATAATATCATAGATACAAAACTACTAACAGTTTGTGGAGTTTTGTGTTTGGTCAGTTTTTTTCCACATAGTTTTTTGTCTAATTAAATTCTTGGAATTACTTATGCTCCATGGGCTGTTTATTTTGGCCCGCAGGGTTAGGATTTACGGAGGACTAGGAAAATTTTATGAGTTTTTAAAAAAACATTTCATCTTTTTATTTCTCTCTAATAAAGTCTTCTTCATTCAGGTATTTTCTCAGTTCTTGCAAACTGAAATAGCTACCATAGCTTCTAGTGTAAAACTCTATATAGTATCTCTACAGTTTGTCATCTGATAATATTTTATTTACTCAGGTATTCCTTTAGGTCACTTTTGGTGGGCTCCCCAGTTAAGGAGGGACAGAGAATCTACTTGAAATAGTCCAATTAAGCGCTACAAAGATGCTCTAGGAGGCTGGAGGACCGCCCTTATGAGGCTGAGGGACCTGGGACTCTTTGATCTGGTGAAGAGGACTTAGAAGGGATCTAGGTCAAGAGGGAGGGGATAGGCTCTTCTCAGTTGCACCCTATGATTGGATGAGGGGCAATGGATCTAAACTATGTACAGGAAGTTCCACCTTAATGTGAGGAAGAACTTCTTTACTGTAACGGTCATGGAGTGCTGCAAGAGGCTTCCCAAGGAGGTTGTGGAATCTTCTTTGGAGACTTTCAAGACCCATCTGGATGCATTCCTATGTGACCTGTACTATATTATGGTCCTGCTCTGGCAGGGCAGTTGGACTTGATCTCTGGAGGTCCCTTCCAACACCTAACATCCTGTCATCCTATGATGCGTCTTGTGCAGTACTGCAGCCTTCCCCCCTCAGCTATCACATGTGATTTCCTGAACTGTTATTCAAAATCTATAGAGGTTAGAAGGTTTCCAAGGTATAGCCCTGAGAGCAGCTGTTTTATTTTGCTGATGTAAGATACTATTTTTCCCCAGCATCACCTCTTCTTTTTCACATTTTCAAGTTCAAAAGAAGTAGGCGTGCTATCAGACTGAATGAGGTGTTATATCTAAAGACTTAGATTTATATAAAAGTGTTAGCAGAAAGGTAGATTAGATGGAGACAACTCACTTTCAAGGAAAGTCAGATCTCTGCAGATGCTTTTACATGAGAGTGTCTAAAGTTAGCAACTGTTAGGATTTTCAAGGCGTTCACATGTTTTTGAAGCTTTGTGAGATTCCTGTTCTCTAACTTCGGTCTCCTAATTTACTCTAAAAAATCTGGTCTAATTGTGTGCTCTTGTGAAATTATGCAAATTGATTTAAGTAGTCTAACTCATGACTTTCAAATGCTTGCTGCTTTTCCTTGTTGTATGTGCACTGGAACCAGTCAGAAGTCTCCTTTCACAGTTATGGCTGCAACAAGAGAAGTAAAAGATTTAAGATGCTCCATATAATTTTGTGGAATATTAGATGAAGCTCACAGTCTTAGATATTTAACAGAGCTTTATGCATAATTTCAGCTTGATTGAGGGCCAATTTTTGAAAGCTTTACAAGTCAAGTTTCATTCAAATGGTTTGTACCCAAGTATGGAATTTCTTATTATTTCAGCACAGCGGTGTTTTGCTTCTAGTAGCCCTATGCTCCAGAACACTTTCCTCATTCACACTTACCATCCTATGGATGAAAAACAATATTGTGAATACTAAATTGAGTGCTTTTTTTACCATGTCTGTTGAAGACATGGTAAGAATTATTTGTTAATTCTAAAAAGAATTAATCTGCATTCTAAAATGTGATAGAACAATTGAATTTCATTACTCTCTGCATACATTACCTGCTTCACAAAATGCATGGTTAGCCATAGGAACTTCCAGTGACATGATAGTATTGAGTCCAAGGCTACAGCTAGTGCCTTACATAAAAAAAAACAAGTATTTGGATTCCTAATGCTGTGATAATAACAACTGCAGCAAATGAGCTCAGAGGCAAAAAGATTGATCACTACAGAAGATTCACATATATGCACATTTTCACTTAAAAACGTAATTATTGTAAATAGAAAAGTATAGCTGATGTTATCTACCACATAAGTACTTAATCTTGAATATCTTCTCTTTCTCTGGAGCATCTCCTGCTGGCCCACATCTGCAGACAGATTATAGAACACATTCATTTTATCTAATCTGAGCTTTCTCTGCTGCTATTGTGCCATGAATTTTGTTCATTTTACAGAAGTCACACAAGACACTGAAAGGACAATTTTCCGTATTTTATTTTCTACTCCTGTTTTCCTTGCTTTAAAATGGTCAGATCAATTTAAACTTGATTTAAGCGAAACACTCCACGGCTCTCACTCGGCAAGTATTCAACCCAAAAGCAAACATTTACAGATGCGCTGATGTAACATCCCCACCCCCCAAAGTACATAATGGGGATACTGTTCAGGCGCTATCCTGCAGGCACCAGCGTACTGCACAGTGCATGTATTCACTGCAGGGGCTCTGATCTGCATATGCAGTAGTTTCTGTATGCAGTTCCTATCGATTCAGGAAAAAAAACCTCAAGGAATAAAAAATGAGGGAAAGCCTTCAAATGTGAAGTTATGTAGCTTTTCTTTTCTAGAAAAGAGGTACATAACCTGTTTTTATTACTGAACAGACTTTAAAAAAAAACAAAAAAAACCCCACAGAAATCCTGAATGAAGAAACTGGGCATATCTGAGGGAGGACGGAGCAAGGCCTGTGGGGATTAAATCAATCTGTTGATGTGGAGTCCTGCCACGGGGTTTTTTTCCCTGAAAAGCATTAGCGCAGACACAGTGTTTCGGTGAGAACCAAGAGCAGAGTCAGGCGAAAGACCACAATGGACAGTAGCCAAGGGAGATAAGTAGTCACAAAATGTACTGAATTAAGACTGAATAGCTACCTGTGAAGATAGGCTAGTCATCGGGCTTTGATCTACCTGCCTCCTTGTAATCTCATGTCTTGATTGAATATTCCCACTCTGATTTTGTAATTAAAACATCATTTATACCGAGAATAATTAAGACAACTGTACATTTGCTTTTAAAATCAGTTTTGAGTATTGTGCCTTGTCGAGCTACAAGAATGGTTCCTGCAGCTTTACAACTTAGCATTAAGAGGCAGACAGTGACCGCAGGCACCTGAGCGGAAGGTTTGACAGTTTGATAAATTAGGAGTGACACTTGCCAAAATGGCTGTCCTTCCCTCAGCCTGCCAGTAGAGCATTTACACACTGTTAATTGAATTGGCAATTTGTGTAACAGTACCTGCCCCTGAGCTTTTGTAATGCTGGAGCTGCCATTTAGCTCTGATAATCCAGGACTTGGGAATAAGGACGAAAAGCTTCACATGATATTATTGCAGATTTAAAATGACAGTTGGGGACCTTGTTGCCAATTTCCCATTAAATGAGAAATAATTAACAATAGCAATAACAAAGTCTTACAAAGCTGGAAAGTTAAATTGACTTTTCAGCAGTAGTATGGTTTGAAATTGCTTCTAGTGTGATTATCAGATTGCCCTTTCAGTATTATATACCCTAAGTAGTATCATCTGATGGTCAGGGTAGGCAATATTTTCAAAGCTACCCTTTTTTTATTAGTGCAAGACTCTTCTGATTTATCTGTGAGATTTTTTTTTTTTCCTTTTTAATTTCTTCTTGCCATGTAAAAATTGAGTTATGTTATAATATTTCATACAGATAAAGAACTTAATGAAATATTAGAGATTCCGATTTCCGTAGTTATCAGTAATTGAGTGATGGCAGAAACAAAATTTTCAGTCATAAATTAATATTGCTAATTATGGGTTCTTTTTTGTAGCTGTACTTGCAGTTCATAGCTTCACTGCCTTTCTGTAAATTTCTGTAGTATACCTAATGGCATAATCAGAAATAGCAATTTGTCAGCAAACTGTTATTATTTTTCCTTAGGCTTCTGATGTGTTATAGTATCTGTGATTGCTTCCTAATGATCTGTTGTCCAAATACCATCGTAATCAAAACCCTTGTAAGAGTTACCCATCAAAGACCAGACTCTTTGCTATCTTATGGATTTAAAACAACAACAACAAAATATCTGATATTTGAAAGCTGCCACAGTTGTTGCCTGTTAGAAGGCTGACTTCTCAATGCAGACTTGCAGCTCAGTCTTTCCCCAAGAATTAGATTTACAGCTTCAAGTGATATAATGCAGAGCAGGTGAAGCTGCTTTCTCGAGATGGATCATTCCCATCATGAGAATACTTCATCATTCATGAGATGCCACAAGTGCTAGATGAAACAGGGAACATTTCCTATGCAATAAATAGTCTCAGCCCAGTTTTAATTGTTTGCATACTTCAAAATATATTTTAGTTTGATTACTGTGATTTTAGGACTGAATACAGCTATGTACTGGACAAGGACTGTAAAACACACACACACTGGAGAAGAGGATGCTCTGAGGAGACCTAATAGCGACCTTCCAGTACCTGAAAGGGGCCTACAAGGAGGATGGAGAAAGACCATTTACAAAGGCCTATAGCAATAGGATGAGGAGCAATGGTTTCAGACTACAGAAGAGTAGATTTAGATTGGATGCTGGGAACAAGCTCTTTACCATGAGGGTGGTGGAACATGGGAATGGGTTGAGGCTTGGGTCCACGGTTGAGGCTTCCCCCACCTAGAGATACACAAGGTGAGGCTTGAGAGGGCTCTGGGCAACCTGATCTAATTGAAGATGTCCTTGCTGACTGGAAAGGGGGTTGGACTAGAAGACCTTTGGAGATCATTTCCAACCCAAACCATTCTATGATTCTATATCCCCCAAAATGATTGTCAGATCCTAGTCATTAGGCCTACACTAGCAACAAATCACGTGTTTAATATTAATATTGCACTACAGCATTATATTAGTTGTAGAAGCTATAGTGGCAGTAGTATTGTCTAGGGGAGGAATAATAGGAACATGAAACAGGACAAACAAATAGAAAGGTAAGCAAAGAAAGACTGATATGGAGTAAAGGAGTAGGATTCATGATGAAGCTTACAGCTCAAACATTTGTGCAGGAAGTGGTATTTTTCTTTCTTCTGTAATTGGAAACAAAATCAATTTATGGCATTAGAGAATTTTGTACTAAAGAAGGAATTCTGTAAGAGGTAAGCCTGTATAAAATTTTGGATAGTATCCAGCTTAAAAGGAAAGTGTGCAAGTCAGGCATCGAAAGGAGTACAGAGGGGATGCAGAAAGGGACTGGCTGCTGCTTGGCTGAGAGCACAGTGCCATATAGTCTGCTCCCCTAGCCAGTGCTAAGTCAAAGAAGAGTGGCTGATACTTCCAGCCCCAGTGGCAAACTTACTTCATGTATGGCAACACTCTAAAGGAGAAACAAAACTTAGCAGAGAATGGGAAAGGGAGTGAAGAAAACAGGAAAATAACGGGGATGGGAGTTAGGCTGTGCTATTATGTGTGCTGTTGAAGGTGGAAAGGAGAAATTGGAATTACTTGAATTGAAAGCCAAGCTAGGCTAGACAGTGGATTTATGACAGTGGATGAGAAATGTAGGTATAAAATAAGTTTCTGGATTTCCTACACGGAAAAGCTTTAACTGCTTGCTCTTTTTCCTCTACCAAGCCTTTCCATCTTGAGGCATCAAAGAAAAGGAAGAAGTAAATAACTGTGACTAAATTGTAAAGTAGTATTGTAGTAGTCTTTTTTTCCCCCCCCCTTTTTTTTATATTTACTTTTTTTTCACTTCCAGTTTTGGCAATTTTTTTTTTTTAAATCCATCCCCTCCCAATTTCTAAACACCTGCAGGTCTCACTCTGTTTGTAGGAATATGCTTCAAAAAGTTCTTTGTGTGAGTCAGTTGCATTACACACCAGGTTTCCTATTTGTGGTATATGATCTTTTTGTAAGCCTTGTGACATTTAATTCTTTCAGAGGTTTTGGGGTTTTTTATATTAAGATATTACACTTTTACTTAGATCCTGATCAAAATCCAAAAGTTCACAGTACAAGGTACTCCTATTCAAACATCACCTAAGTTGTCAATTTCTATCTTTTTACACTATTAAAAAAAAACCTATACATTAAATTTCCAGGGCCCTTTATTGCACATGGAACTCTGTTGCAGATTTATATACGTAGCAGAGAATGGAATGCAGGTGCACTGGACAAAAGTGATTTCCTTCTCTGTCATGTTTAATGTTAGTTTGCTGCTTTGGCAAATTAAAGCACAAGCAATAGTCTATCTCTACAATCTTTTATCATATGTAAAGGAGAGAGAACTAGGTAGAGTGATAACCATGAGCCAACAATTTGCCTTTGTGGCCAAAAAGGCAAATGGTATCCCGGGGTGTATGAGAAGGGGTGTGGCTAGTAGATCAAGAGATGTTCTCCTCTCACCTCTACTCTTCCCTGGTGAGGCCATATCTGGAATACTGTGTCCAGTTCTGGGCCTGTCAGTTCAAGAACAACCTCAGGAAACCCCTTGAAAGAGTCAAGCACAGAGCCACAAAGATGATTAAAGGTGCAGAACATCTGCCTTGTGAGGAAAGGCTGAGGAAGCTGTCGCTTTTCAGCTTGGAGAAGAGGAGACTGAGAAGTTACGTCATTAATGTTTATAAGTATGTGAAGCATGAATGTCAGGAGGATGGAGCCAGATTCCGCTCAGTGATGTCCAATGGTAGGAGAAGGCGCAGTGGGTGCAAGCTGGAGCATAGGAGTTTCCATGTGAACATAAGGAGAATTTTTTTCATTATGAGAAAAAGTTAACACTGAAACAGGCTGCCCAGAGAGGTTGTGGAGTCTCCTTCTCTGGAGACATTCAGAATTTGCCTGGATTCATTCCTGTGGGACCTACTCTAGGTGATCCTGCTCTGGCAGTGGGGGTGGACTAGCTGATCTTTCAAGGTCCTTTCCCATCTCTAACCTTCTGTAATTCTGTGTGTAAAATTAATAACACTTTCAAGAGTATTCCCAGAACAACTGGGTTACTGTGCTGTTTATGTACCTATTTGTCATAGAGGATTTAAAGTCCTTTCCAAGTCTGCTTCTGGAATGTCTCTCCTTATTACCTATTGTGTTTCAATTTATACTATACATCCGTTATCCTTACGATAATTGTATGAATTGCTTCTTTCACTGAAACACTGGAGATGAGAACTGCCTCTTTTCTCTGGGGAAAGCTCATTAGATAAATAAGTCATAGAAGGCAACCAAAAGATCAGCAAATTATACTCTGTTGCTCTGTGCTGGTTGGAACCTATTTGGGTAGTGGCTATCTCCTGGATTCTTTTTCTTTCATTCTTGTCAGATGAGTGTTTTCAGCATTCCTGCTACTGCAAGGTTAAGAGTTGGAGAGAGGTATACTCAAAGGCATGGATAAGAAATACAGTATCTTGCATAGCACTGAAAGCTGATGCTGAAGGGGATTGTTTCTCTGCCTGCAGAAAAGCTGCTGAAGGAACGCCTGATTGTGGTTCCACAGTAGCTTCAACGTTCAGCTTCTTTTCTTTGGTCTGTGAAATTTGTGTCTGCTGTTAAAACATCAGAAAGTCTGAAGAGCATGACTGTGCTTGGTCTCTTTCCTAGAAGCTGGTCTTTTCCTTCCTCTTCAGCAGCCTTTGGTACTTCAGCTTCAAGCTAAGATGCCTCACCCACTTAAAAAACAGCACACAAGATTTTCTACTTTGTAGGTATCTTCCCCACTCTACATCCGTTATTGGTTCTTCTATTATTAAGCATCACAGGCTTATAGAACAGTTTGTGTTGCAAGGGACCTTATATATGATGTAGTTCCAGCTCTTGCCCACTGGCCTTGGGAAGGGACACTGTTCAGTGTTCCCATCCAACCTGGCCTTAAACACCATGTTTCTGGGCAACCTTTTCCAATGCTTCACTACTCTCACATTGAATAATTTCCCTCTTTAATCTGAATCAGCCATTTTCCAGTTTAAATTTATTACCCCTTGTCCTATTTAGCTTATCATTGCCACTTCCTCCTGACTTTGCAGGGTTTGGTGCAAAGCAAGTTCAACTTGTGTTGTCTCTATCTTTCTAAAACTCACCTCAAAGATTTTTCTCATTCCTGTTATTACAGGATTTCACAAACACCAGGAACATGCTGCTTTCTCGTTAATTTTCACTTAAGAACTCAGCAAAACACAAAACAATTGTCTCCAATACTTAGTATAGGATAATTTAATATTTGGAGAGAGAGCTTCATATTTTCCCAGTCCTAACTGAAAAAGACAAAAAGTCTCCCCATACCCCATGTTCCCTCTCTTGGCTGTTTATGCCTCCCTTGGAAGAAGCTGGAGACTCCCTGGGGAAGCTAACTTCACAGTTTGTGCTACATTGACTTATGATTGGCTCTTATCCTACGAAGTGTGGTAAAAAAACATGAAGGACAACATATATGCATTATTTATTGTGTAAGAATAATTGGTGAAGGTGTATGTAAGACAGGGGCTTGAAAAAGTTATGATAAGATTTCAATCTATGTGTTTTAAGTTGGTGATTTTGTGAACAGTCTAATGAGCATTGTCTGTAGTGGAAACATTAAATATGTCTGTTTAGGACTTACTGTTCTCCTGCACTTATCTCCATTTTTATGTCAGTTAGTGAGAGGAACTGCAGGTCTTGTTAACTAAAGAGCAATTAAAAAAATCTAACTGCTCTTCAGGCCTACCACATAACTGTTATTGATGTTCAGTGTCTAGTGAAATTCTCCACAGTGTGTTTGCAGGAGCTTGTAAGTGAATTTATAATGCCAATTGTTATTTTATCCCAATTTTATTGCAGAATTGTGTGTGATAAGCGATGCAGATAAAAAAGAGCTGAGAAGATGTTTGTAAGTTTATTTTTTTTAAAGAAGTCCTCTGAAAATAACTGGTTTAGGACTCCCAAAACATTTTGCAAATAAACAGCTTTGCATCAGGTAGCCACTGGACTTGAGCATGATTTTTTGCCTAAAGGGGCTTTCACTTAGAATCCTTAGTTTTGAGATACTTTGTTTTGTGTGAAATAGTTTCAGAGTCATTGAGATATCAACTAAGTATAAGAATTGGGTTGTTTTTTTAAGCTCGGTAGTGAAGAAAACCTGTCAGAATATGGGAATTCTTGCTACTTCTGTTTGGTTATTTATATGTATTCCAGTGTGAACAGGCGAAGTAGGTACTACCAGAACTTGGAATACTTAAGATTCTCTCAAGGGAAAAGTGAGAAACTTTGTTTATTTTTATCTGAAGTACAACAGCTTTTTATTTTTGTATCATAAGGAGTTGTGACAGTCGAAGACCGAAGCAAAAAAGTTATTCATGTAGCTTTGTGTATAAATTCTGATGAATATTGACTTAACCTTGCAATGGAGGCACATTTAGAAGGGATGAATCTTTACTGTGGTCATATATCTGAATGACCTTTGATGTTTCATTTTGAAATCTGAAATATATAGTTTTAGCCTACACTAAAATACCATCACAATTCTTCCAAGAGCCACAAGCAGCTGAGTTTTCTGTAAATGCTATCAGTCTAAATTTCACAGAATTTCTTGTGCTCTGCACCACACTAACCCCTTAAGTAGGAATTAATACAGTTGGATGTTACCCAGTCTCGTTTGAGGAATTTTGTTTCTTAATCCAAACTTCAGATCTCATGTTTGGTGATTTCATCACATGCTGGCAAGTGTTCATTTATAAGAAAAAATCTCCAAGAATAAGATACCTAGTATGACTTTTTTCGTAGCTAAGGTTTGAAAAACTTCACCTTTGGTTGTGTTTTGTGATTTTAATTATTATCTTGGAAATTATAGAGAGTTTGCTCACTTCATGAAGTGCAATTAATTGTATTTGCTGCAAAGAGAAAGAAAAAGGTGTTTTGATGAATGTCTATTTTTAAAGGGCATATGGTGAGAAAACAAAAATTCCATTTACATGTAAATGATTAAACAGACCACAGTAGGAAACTAGAATACCACCAGTTCTTCAGAATGATGTTGTGGTAAAGGTGACTGGCTCAGTGCTGAAAAGTGTGTGGGCTTGGCTTTGTGGGGTGTTTTGTACTGCAGAATAATTACTGAGATGCAAACCTGTAAAATAATCACATTGACTTATAAAATACTGCTTTAAATCATGCTGGTAATTTTCAGACTTTAAAGTTTTAAGAGTCTGTAGCAAGCAGCCTTATATCTGTTTGGTGTTTCTGTGTGTTCTGTTTCCTACTGGCATGTGAGAGCTGCTTTAACTATTTGCAATTTCAGATAATCAGAGTCATGTAAACTTACAGTCCTCATTACAGGAAAAAAAAAAGGTAAATTCTTACCCCCTTGGCACAAAATTTGTCTGAGGTTAAGTGTGAAATATCTGAAAAATTTTTACAGTATATGACCCTGTTTAAAGTCGTTTTTAGTGGGGCTTCATCTTCACTCCCAAATCTTCAAATATTGTATCTAGACCCTATTAGCCTACAGATTCCAGTGAGAGAAGGTACATTTATTTATTTATTTACTTTGGAAAACTGGATCCAGACTATTGAATTATGTAATCACTTTTGACCATTTTACTGCTTGCTGTGAACAATAAACATAATGCACTTTCAAAGATGTTGCTCTTTGCTATAAGCAATAAAAATAATTTCTCTGTACATCTATGATGACCAAATACTGCAAAGCAGTATTAAAGTACGAAGTTCTGTATGCTGAAAATTCAGTAACAATGTACATTTCAGTAGCATTTATGCTCTTATCCTGATTGTTACATAGTTTTTAAACTGAAATGTTATTCTATTCTCTAATCTATAGAATTAATTTGTCCTTATGTTTGAAAAGTTAATATTTCAGAGCCTGCTGCAGGAATGGGGCTACAAGTGTCATAGCCCTGATAATCATTCGTTAGCATAAGGGGAATAATTTTGAAACTGGGTTAGAAACGAATTGTGATGAGGCCAATATGAAAATTATTAAATATTTTATTAAATATATACAAAGAAAAAAATCCTCAAACTTATTTACAATTAACATACACAGATTTTGTTATGCGGTTGTTATACCTAATTTTGCAGAATGTATATATGCAATCAGATTGATTTAAATTAAGAAAGATTTTTTTTTCAAATGTAAAGTGGAGAGAGTCTTGCAGCATAAACTGCTGCTTAAAGGTTAAGCTTAAAGGTTAAACTTCCACAAATTTCAGAAAAGAGAGTAAGATGTACTCACTTGTGAGAGGCTTAATATTTGTGATCCGAAAGTGTATGTAGAGGCATAAATGGGGAAAAAAATAGTCTTAGCCACGTGGTGGCCTTCCATGTGGTGATGATATGGGGGTTTGCTGCTTGTGTAACTTAGAGCCCGTTGTTTGAGAAGATCCATGGATGGGAGGCAAATCCTCTGTGGCTCTGAGAAAATCATTGGAGTCGTCAGCCACCTGGGCGAAGCAGGATCCAGGTTTGCAGGCTGGAACAGTCCAACCGTGTGTAGTGCATGGCGAAGGGGTTGGCCCTCGCTGGAGTGGGGGACTGGCAATTCCTGATGTCGCAGGCAGTCACAACTTGTTGCTAGGCCATTGTTAGGTTGTTGCCTAGAACCAGCCGGAGTTAAGTGGACTAAGGCTCGGCTGAGCTCAGGTGGGACAAGCAGCTTCAGACCTTGGCTCAGTGCTGAAGATGGGTAAGGTCTGCTGCTCGTGGGGGAAGCGAGTCCACAGCTACATGTGGTGCACAGCATGCAAGGCAAATGTGTAGCAGGCAAAAACAAAGACAGGAGCAGCAAACAAACAAATTGGCTAGGTTTTAAACATTTTGACAAGTGTCTTTGATCAATAGCAAGAGATAAAAACACCCCTGGAACCAATCCCAGGTTATTTTACCAAAAAAAAGGAGATGCACATGCCTAGCATTGTGACCTGTGTTTACCAAAAACAATGCAGGGTGCAAAACAAGGCCGAATATGGGATCTGTGTGGCAGACTGAGGCGCCAGTGCTTTTGTCCACTCTCCTGCTTCTTCCATCCCGGAAAGGCTTGGGGTGGGGGAAGGTGGGTATTTGGATAGTCATTTAGATATCTATTTTAGGTATAATATGGACCTTACACCACACCTTAGTAATATGGAACTGTAGTATTAACATACTTTTCTGGATGCAGCAGTTGAAGATGTAAACCAAATTAATTAATACTCTCAAAAGAAAGTCCTGTATTCCTTTAAAACTGTATGCAGGCAAAACAGCAGAAGAGCGTTGTATATTTTGCGGTGTAGTTTAATTTCACAACACCCACCAAGAATTCACCTGTTATATTATTTTGAAGATATCAATACATAGCTACAGTATAAAATGCCCTTTTGTGCCAAGAAAGCTAATTTTTATGTTTTCAAATTAATCTTGCCAAAATCTGGATTAGCTATGTCTTATCCCCTTAACCACAGGCTTGTAAACCTCAGGATAGACAGCTGTTTGGATGTTTCAGACTGGGACTCATGCCCTCAGCAAACATATTTGATTCTCCTACATGGTCACTTGGCTGCATGTACTCATGGCCATATGCTTTGATGGCATTGTGCCTGCTTACTAGTTGGTCAAACTGTTTCATTAGGGCTTAGACGCCAAGATAACAGGTTGAGTTGGGTACCATCGATGACAGTGTGCATTCTATCACTTCTGAAGAAATCTGTCCTCAGGGACAAGATGCCATGCTGTACAACTTGCCTTTTTTGCGTTCATCTTCCTTGACACTTAGATGTTCCAAACACCCCAAAAAGAAGAAAGGAGGAAAAGACAGATTGAGGAGAAATGTTTGGCTTTCAAAGAAGTAATTGTCATTGTAGCTGTGACATAAACGCATTCTGTTCACAAGGGATTTAGAAATGCATGCAAAATGAATACTGTACAAGCCCTCAGGCAATCCACATTAATTCAAGCTTATATCAGACAACACCACAAGTGGGCAAAGTGTAAAAGAAGTAGAAGAGTCACTGAGACATTCTGTAGTTCACCTTCAGTAGCTGGAAAAGGCATTTTATTTACAAGATCTGATAAGGTCAGGGGAGAAAAAGTTAGCATAGTTTCTGGTTCAGTGTCATCTTTCTACAAACTTTGCTCTCTTTTTATTCACAGTAGTGTAGCTATATCATAGAATCACGGAATGTTAGGGGTTGGAAGGGACTTCCAAAGATCTAGTCCACCCCCCCTGCCAGAGCAGGATCACTTATACCAGATCATACAGGAACATATCCAGGTAGATTTTAAATATCTCCAGAGGGATAAACATAAACCTACTTACTTATGTGAAGAGGAATGTATTATTATTTAGACACAGAAAGAGTAAATGCAGAACAGTTTTAGGAATGGTCACCAAAAATCAAGAAAGTTCATT
Source organism: Psilopogon haemacephalus (assembly GCA_013396835.1). NCBI lineage: Eukaryota > Metazoa > Chordata > Aves > Piciformes > Megalaimidae > Psilopogon > Psilopogon haemacephalus. The sequence goes on from VWZI01002841.1 coordinate 179,196, forward strand.
GTTTCTCATATGTCAGCAGGAGCTAACTTAGAGAAAATTACTGTTCTGAACTGATTATACCTCCAGAATGAGCTAGGAAAGAGGCAGCAATATCTTAGACAAAATAGCTTGATCTCCTTAAACATGACATAATCTATATACTGATTCAGATCCGGGAGCTGCCTCCAGTGATGCTTGTATCTCAGAACATATGCATATGGCATATGTAATATCACATAACAACCTTACTGAGACATGAAAAACTGGCTCTGGAACAGCATTGGTTTTGTAGCATTTGTACCACAGTGGCTGTTAAAAGTTGGCAAGAGAGAAAAATCTTAGCATTTGCTTTTTTTTTGCTGACAAACACTGAAAGGATTGGCTGTGGTCTATAGAAAGCAAATATAAAAATAATTGGAAGTGTATTTTCTTTGCCATCCAATACATCTATTAAATTTCTTTTTTTTCCCGAGTTTCCTTCCACAAGTTTTGCTGCATTGCACTTTGGGACACTTTCTTGGCTGCCATGTTGCCATGAACATGGTTGTTTCATTTCAAATAGTTTTGGAGAACTCTCATTACATGAAAGAACAGGAAAAATTGTCAGGGTTCCAGAAGTATATACTGCTGTAAATGTGTTATAAAACTTTAGTGCTATGTCATTTCTAATTAATACAGTCTTATTAAAACTGGCATGATTCTTAGACCACTTTCTTTGAAGCAACTGAGAATAAATGAGACAGAAAAGCAATAGATGAAGGAGTTTTAAGCAGCTTAGTGACTTAAATCACTTGTTAGTCCCTGTCCATTCTTGGGTAGGTTACACAGTGTACATTTTTTCTACTGAAAATTAAATATTTGGATAATGAAATGGGGAAAAAAGTGAAGTCAGGCAGTTACTTTGAATTCACTTAGAAGACTGGCTGTGATTTTTTGTTTTTATTGTTGTTATTGAGTGCATAGACAGCACAAACAGTGATTCTCAAAGTTAAAAGCTCTGCTAGTTGGTGCCTTTGTTATACCCCCTTTATGTCTTAATGCTTATGTTGCTCAATGTCGTCTCAGTTACTTGATGTTAATATAATTCTAATGTGAAGTAAATGTATTTTGCTTTAACTCATCCATATATACTTAAATCAGTAAAAAATGTACTAATAACCAAACCTGTTTGCTTTCTTTGATTTCTCACTGTGCTGCTTTGAACCAATTTGAGGATTTTAATAAGAAATTAGACTATAGGCTGAGAAAGAAAAACATTCTACTTCACTCATAGGTTACTGAAAAATTTATAAAAGTTAGAACCCAAACAAAGGTAAGACAGACTGCTTTGAGCCATGCTGGCTGATGCATGTCTCTCTCCCTGCCTTCTTAGCTGAATCTGAGTAACTTCACTAACTACATCCCTGCTGCTAACCCCCTTGGCTGATCTACCTTTGCTTATATGGCATGTAAGACATGAGAGAAGATTGGGAAGTGGGGGAAGGTGTTAGGGTGGTTGAAAACGCCTCTTAAGGACTCTGATCTCTGGGAGGGGTGTGGTGTTTTCTGTATTACCTTTTCACTGTATATATCTGTAAATATGTTACACATTGTAAATATCTGCTTGTATATTGTGCAAAGCGTTAAATTTAAAGCTTTATTTCCTTAATGAGTTGTTTCCAACTGAGTTGTAGCCTGGATTATTTCAAAGTTGGGGGGGGGGGAGGTGTGGGGAGCTGCCAAACCACCACAATCACCCACTGTTAAACCAGTAATTCATACTTTTACTGCTTTGCCAATGCTAGTTCAATACAGATTGCAAGAGCTGACCTTTGGTTTTGCTGTCGAATTTCCACCACCATCCCACCTCCCTCCCCCCAAAGTAAAATCAATATAATAAGATTATTTAATATAAATGATCAGGAGAAGTCTTGGACTCAAATGGTTGTGTTTAGCTGTTGTGGGATTTTGCTGGATATCGCTAGAAACTGAGTAATATAGTCTGGGATTGTTGACAAGGTATAAGAGCCAGGAATCAAAGAGCTCTGATCTTAGTACTGCTACTGTCTTTTGGCAAGACTTCATCTAACCCCAGTTATGGGAAATTTCAGGGACTTGTGATCTTTCAGAGGTAGCCTTAGACCCCTCTCGGTACCTTAGTTTATCCATGTGTGAAACGTTAATTATGTACAGCTAGCTTTATAATAATCTATGAAACTAATGGATGAAAAACACTGAAAGAGTGCAGGGTAGTATTCTGTGTAATGACACCATCTGCTTTGCAGCAGCTGTGGAAGTCATTAGAGAAGAAAGAGGAGAAAACAGTTCATAATTTCATAGTAAGAGATCCTTTCTTTCTAGTTTAGGTTTTGTGTGCTTTTTTAGCACTACATAGGTAGGTTCTCATAGTCAGCAGCATTTAGGAGTTAGTCTCAGCAGGAGTTTCCAGAGCTTGCTTTATAGTTCAAACTTACTCTGTGGTAAATTGTCTTGAGCTGAGCCATTGTGAGGTATGAGTTCTCTATAGGCTTATGGAAGAGTATTAGTGAACGGTTGTTACTAATGGGGGGTATAAGACATGACATATATCAATACATCAATGTGTGCTTTTTAACATGTAGGGCATATATGAGGATAATTTTGGGCGGGGGGGGTGTTGACAGTAGACTTAGAACACAAATGGAATTTTTTTAGGCCTAATTGTTGCAGCTTTTAAAATTACCTCCTTGTCATGATTGCAAGAGTAGTGAGCACAGTATGTCAGGCAAATTTGGTTTAAAAAAAAAAAAAACTTAGGAAAACACTCTAAAAATAAGTGCGTTTAAAAATATTATTTGTATTCACAGAATCACAGAACTTTAGAGGTTGGAAGTGACCTCCAGAGATCATCAAATCCAACCTCCCTGGCAGGGCAGGATTCCCTAAGGTAGTTCACACGGCTGTTGCTCCTTGTCTTATTGCTGCTGACCAGCAAAAAGAGCTTGGCCCCATCCACTTGACACCCACCTGTCAGATATTTGTATACATTGATGAGATCTCCTCTCAGTCATCTCTTCTCCAGACTAAACAGCCCCAGGTTTCTCAGTCTCTCTTTATAGGGTAGGCGCCCAAGTCTCCCGGTCATCCTCATGGCTCTCCACTGGACTCTTTCCAGCAGGTCCTTGTCCCTCTTGATCTGGGGAGCCCAAAACTGGACACAATATTCCAGGTGCAATCTCACCAGGGTGGAATAGAGGGGGAGAAGAACCTCTATGGACCTGCTGGACACACTTTTCCTGATGCACCTCAAGATGCCTTTGGCTCTCTTGGCCACAAGGGTACATTGCATTATATATGTATACCTCAGGTTAAATCATATGCCATCTATAAGAGTTCTTCAAAGGAGAGCAGGCAAATTCTCAGTGTTAAAGATGTGGAAAAAGAGGCATAAGGACATGAAAAAAAAATTGGATGCTTCCCAGTAGGCCAGTAACCTAGGCTAATGCTCTGTCCTTTAACTGTGCACATAAATATGTTTCTGCTTCTCTTAAGATGAAAATGGTGGGTTTGAGTCTCTTTCTCTGGAGACATTCAAAATCCACCTGGATGTGTTCCTGTGTGGCCTGTCTTAGGTGATCCTGCTTTGGCAGGGGGATTGAACTTGATCTCTGGAGCTTCTTTCCAACTTCTAATATTCTGTGAATTAAACTGAACTTTATTTAAAACAAAACAAAAGATCCAAAAATGCAGGAGACTTAATTTTTACTGACAGCAAAATGAAGTAGTTACTTTGCAAAGAAAATATGTTTAGGCTGTGGTTCTACAAATACTGATAGTTAATTATTAATATCAGCAGAGCACCATAAAGTTGAATTAGTTTAGGCATGGATGCACAATCATATTTTTGTTGGATTAGTCAAAGGCTGTTTAGAGGGTTAATGCCAGTTTTATGCTTTTAATACAAATTTCATGTTGACTGATGGAAGGCAGGACATAAAATCTGAGGGTTGAAAGTTAAGCCTTAAAAAGAGTTGTCAACCAAGGTGACTGCAGAGGGAATCTGTACCAGTGTTAATACCTTCTCTCATGTGGTCACAGCATGTCATTAGAACTTGGGTTTATTGTATTGCCAACTCCCCACTGCTATAGCTGCAGATACTGATGGGGTCCTGATTCAGCAGAGTATTGAATGTTTAATCCACTCCTGTTTAGCAAACATTTTGCTTGTGCTTTGTTATACAGTACCTTGTAGTTAAGTCTCTTCAAGTGAAGGCTACGTTTTCCTCAAAATCTCCAGTAGCAATCACTCTTTCTTCAGCCTCTTCATCAAAGACAAACTCAGGGAGAGAAAGGTAACAGAAAGGGTTTTATTAAGCTATCCGTGTAATGTAGGGCACGGCTCTTTCTGTGTTAGCATGATCATTCTGCAGCCTCACTGGATTTGCCTGAACAGTGATGACAACGAGCATAAAGGATTTTTGCCAGCTACTGGGTGTATCTAGATGGTGAGGGTGTAAGATGTGTCTCTGTGGCTGACTTCACATTGAGTGTGATGCTAAGTCCATGTGAAGGTCTGCTTCCAGCAGTCCATTCTCCTGTTGCTGAGTATGGATGTTACTCTCTGGTAATTTCCATGATTTAAAAGAAGTAGCCATGACTCCAGTCCTTTCCATTGAGGTCTTCCTGTTTAGGCTATAGAGTAATCATGTGGGGGGGTGGTGGTGGTGGTGTGCTAAAAGACTTTCAATTTCTTTTACAAAGGCAGCCAGCTGTCATTTATCACCAGTGCCTACTCCAGAATGTGCAGCTTGAGCATTCCTAATGAGTGCTGTTTTTCTAGCAGGAAGCCACAGACTGTGTGTGAAATGAACACTGAGCTGCACCAGTGATGTGGAGACATGGAACAGCAAAAATGTGAGGTGTGTGGGTACTTCAGGTGGTTCAATGGCAGTTAAACAAAGCTCTGAAGGATCAGAAATCTGGGACTTAGGTCCCCTAAATTCCCTTTTGAATCTTCCTTTTAGTTCCTGTAATAGATATTAAAGTGTTAGTAATGTACTAATCTGCACGGCACTGAAAAACATCCTTAAGTTGTAAAGTCGTATGTAGTTGTATTTAGATGTGCTGCTTAACAATATGGTTTAGTGGTAAACTTGGTAGAGTAGGCTCAATGGTTAGACCTGATAATCTTGAGGATCTTTTCCAACATAAAGATTTCTGATTCTAAGTAAGATCTGGAGCATAAGACCTGGAGACCTGGTCTTAGGAGGAGAAGCTGAAGGAGCTGGGGTTATGTAGTCTGAAGGAAAAGAGAGGGAAATATCTGTCTCTGCAACTGCTTGAAAGATGTGGTCTGGGGCAGCCTCACCTTCTTGCAGCTGTCTCTGCTCTCTGCAAGGGGGTTGGACAAGATAACTTTTGAGAGTCTTCTCTAACCCAGTGCAATCCGTGAATCTGTAAAGCCTGCTTCATTTCAGTAAAAAATTGTGCTTAGGAGTTTTGCCAAATTGGAGCCTAAAGATGACCGTTTACACCAAAGTATGCACAAAATCTGAATGCATAGTTAGTTCATTTGCAAATGCAAATTGTTGTGCAAGTATTTTCATTTGTAGTAGTAATCATCTGTGTGTGAACTATCTCTGTATCTGTAACTGGAAGATGCAGGTGGAAACTCTTGATATCAGTGTGTGTTTTAATATAAATGTAGTCTGTTACTTGTTCAAAAACAGTCATGAAGTTTTTCAATTCAGTCAGGAAAATATATCAAAATGAAGTATACAATGTAGTAGTGAAGCTACACCAGCATATAGACAGGTGCACAGAAGTTACTTTGAAATACAGGAATGTGTAAACTTGCAGAGCATTAGAGACTTCACAGGAACAGTCCAGATATACAGTTTTACCCTGGTAAATATTATGTAGTTAAAACTATCTTTCAGTTAAAAGGAAACTTCTGTGTTTTTTTATTAAGTGTGTCCATGTAAGCTACCAAACTATGCTCTAAAGACAATTGGTTTGTATATCAGAACCTTTGTTCACGGTTATTAATTTATATTTATTAATATTTTTCACAAATTGCTTCTCAAGTGTGCTAGGTATAAAAGCATCAAAGCTATTTCAATTCTGAATAAGATTGTTCAGACAGCAGTTTAATGCAATTTGACAAATCCATTTTGCATTCTCACGTTTAGTTGATTCAGATTAATTTTGTTCAGTACCTTCCAAACAGTTACATTCTCAAGCCTGAAGGATTTAGGACACACACATTTGGTTAGAGCATACAAGTATTTTTGTCACCTTCTGAAATAATACTTGCATTGTTGTTTTAAAAGAAATTGAATTAATCTTGAATTTATTATGGAACTGAATGTTCAAACAATACATCAAAGCACCACACACACAGAGCGTTGAGAGATATTTATCCAACTTTCTCTGGCAGGGGTTTTATTTGCTGCTCACCAGTAATTGAATTTTTGACAGAAGTGTTATCTTTGCCAAACTGTAAATGTATTCCTTGGATAATTTTATAAACTATAAAATACATGCATATGTGCTCATTCCAGACTACTTCTGGTTTGTAAACATGTAGTTGGAACTGTAATATCCATAACAAGTTAAAATTTAAAACAAACAAACAAAAAAAAAAACCCCAACAACCCCAAAAACAGACACCCTTACTATGAATAGACTCTACTTTAGAAACTAAGGAAATCATATACAAACACAAACTGTATATTACTGTGGCACCTGCTGTTCTTCAGGTGTTTGTAACATAGCCGTAAAAATTCACTCCAGGCTAAAACTTGGTATTTAAAAGTCTCATCTCAGCAGGATTTTAAAATCAGGTTTAGTTTAAATTAGTTTGACTCTTTTTCAGTTATAAAAATGAGGGTAGAGGAAAGAAATGTTGATGTGTCAAGCACCATTTTATTAATTCCTCTAGCTGCAGAAGTTTTGCTTTATAAAGATATAATTTGCAGGTCATTAGCCCATAACATGGCATAGGGAGTCAGAGTGTCAAAGGGGGAAAAGAGAGAAAGAAAGAATTACCATCCAAGAATTTGGTCCTTGGAATTTTTCTATGAGGATATTTAACATGGGTCCTTACTGAGCTACATCCCAAGATATAAAGCTTTTTCTTTTTTCATTGAAAAAACCCCATTCAGTTAAGTCAATAACTCATAGTTTAAGGTTGCTTTTGTCAGGTGTCAATGACAGATGAATGAATTATATTCAGCCATAATTGATTAAATACTTTCTAGCAGTGATGTTAAAGGATCTGAAGCAATCTGGGATCTAAGCTTCCTCTGTGTTTTATTGAAAACTGGGCACTTGTAGTCCCCATATGAACAATCCATTCTTCTGTTGTATTCAGCATATGTAAAACCCAAACCTGGTTTTAGTTACCTGAGAATCGTGTAGAAAGCTTGACATAATTTATATTTGCAATGCCACCACCGTTTGTACATGGTATATATACATTCATGCACATACGTGCACACTGGCATCTCAATTTATAAGGCATTTCAGTTGCAGCAGAATCCGGTAGATGTCTGGGCTGAAATTTTATTGTTGCTGTGTCTTTGGGAGCCTCTTTGCCCAAACACTTTGTGCCACATTTTCAGTTGTTCTGAGAAAATACAACTCCAAATGAAGCCTACATACACTGTGGTTGCCAAATGCTATTGTAAGTCAAGCTTTTGAGCTGCAAAAGAACTGAGGAAGCCAAAACTGGGTGGCTGGGTTTTTTAAAACTTAGCTAGTGAAGACTCAAAATAACTAGTATTAATTTATTTGAACAGAATATGCTGTGTGGTATTCCTTCTTATTTTTAATGCTGCTATACAATGGAATGCTTTACCATAGTGTTATTTTCTCCAATCTGTCACTCAAAAAGACAAAAAAAAAAAAAGAGGTACATAACGTTACAAAAGGGCTCTTGAAATGTTTATGCAGAGTTCTACTTTTCATCACTAAACCAAACCTGAGGACAAGCTCACAGAAAACATGTTCTTTCTTTCTCAGATAGGGACTATGCATGCTTTTGCTTTAACATTCAATCTTGGAGGGTGGACGTTTTTGCTTTTAGTTCATGTTGCAGTACGTAACTGTAGAGATGTGCCTGATGCTCCGTGAACGATTAGCATTTAGTGATGTTGCCCTTATTGTTAGGTACTGCCAAATCATGATTTGCAAGTACTGAATGTCCTGATACTTGAAGCTTGGCATTATCTCCATATCTCAGGGTATGTTTTAAATCCAATTCTCACGTCTGTCCCAACATGGCTATTTTACCAGTAAACCAGACACATTTATTGTTTCCATCTTTTTCTTTTCTTGCCCCCCCCCGCCATTGTTCATGCTTTGACAGTTCCGTAAAGTTTATTTCACCCTGCTGCTTAGTGTCTTTTTTATTCTGTTTGTTTTTCTCTACCTCCAGCTGGGATACAGTTTAATGAATTATTTTTCAGTGTGCATGATACGGCTTTTATGGCCTGCCTTTGGAGATTGTGATTAATGCAATTTTCTTTTGTTCTTTGCCCTGACCTGCTTCCCAGTGCTCATTGTAGTGATCATCATTGTATTAAGAATATTGAGGTTATATTATCCATGTTAAGCCTGGAACATATTTTCATTCATTCTCATTTTTGTTCTTCTGTCTGGGTTTTTATTTTTTGTTTCAGTCCTGAAACTTTTGTTTCCCTGCCAATATCTGTAAATTTATTTTGTGTTGCAGTTGGATAAGTAAATTCTCTGCTGATAGTGAGCTGTTCTACAGTCATCAAAGCAATACCTTCCATTAAAATGTTTGGGGCATTTTTAAAGTGATTTGTCATTGAGGTTTGTATCTCTTTTGGTTTTGGTGGTGGGTTGTTTAGTGGGTTTTTTTGTTTGGTTTGCTTGGGGTTTTTTTAAAGTTTTTGTTTGTGTTTTTTGGGGTTTTTTTGTGGGATCAGGTTGATTTGTTTGTTTGCATTGTTGTCCAGTAAGCTTAGGTGGAAGTTTACGGAAATCATTCAGCATGTCAGCCAGATTTGGATCCAGCTCTTCTTTAAACAGACAGGAACCTCCCCAGCTATGGACAAGAAGACACAAATTTTGCAAAACAATCCTAATGGGGAAGGGAAAAGGTGTGAGAGAAAGAGGTAGTGAGACTGAACTCCACTTCTGATAAATTCACACCTATTTACATGAATTTTCAGTTTTGATCTTAGTCCTTTGATGACTTTTCTTTCAGCCAGTTTGAAAATATTTTTTAAATTCATGCCGGGTTATTTAAATTTAATTCTTATAAATAAGAATTAGGTTGACTTAAGCTTGCAAGGGTTAGCTACCTTTGCAAGCAAAACAAATGAAAAAAAGATAATTGCAGAGTCAACATTGCCAGTTCTGGCATGCTCTTTCCTTCACTGTCTCATAGATATGTTCAAACCTGACAATGAGCTTATAGGTGGGTTTGAGAGTTGGACTTAAACTGGCCCATCTTTCTTGCCTTGTTGCAGGAGGAACTGAAAAGCATAGTGGTACTGATGCATGCTTCTCTGCTGAGAGCTGGTCTGAGACCCCCAGCCTGTCTTGTAGATGATAGGCATAAACAGGAGCTCAACTTCAATTCCAGATATTTGGAATTAGGGCCTGGTGACTTGTGGAAGAATCATTTTCTACCAAGCTGGAATACCTGCAATTTTCTTCAAATTCTACACCTTCCTACTTGAGTTTTCTTTTGGTCTCCTTAATGTATCATGGGATCACTGAAGTGGAATGATATTGATGAGAAATTTCTTTGTCTGGAATTTAATTTTTTCTTCACTAGTTTGCTAACACAAAGTCACTTGCTGGAGAATTACTTTGGGATTTATAACTTTTCTGGAAACAGCAAGGGCTGAACAAACCCAGTCATCTCAGCCTTCCTTCAATATGACAGGTCTTCCAGTCCTCTTCTTGTGGCCCTTCTCTGGATCCTTTCCAGCTTGATGATGTGATGTATTTATACATATATATATATATGTATATATATATATTTGGTCAAGACAAACTACAGTTTCTTGCTTTAATTCCTTCCCAGAGAGACATTTCAGTTTTGGATGTCATTGTCTCAGTCTTTAATTTGTACTACTAACACTTAATATTTCTTAGACTTTGTTATTGTTATGTCAGCACTGCCACCACTGTGTTACTTAAGCAGTAACTGTAGTGTTTTACTGAGCTACATCATATAATATGTTAATACAATATAAAATTATGTATTATCTACTGCGTGGTCTTAAGAGTAATAGGAGACACGAATGCCAATTAAATAATCTACTAAAATAAAAATTATCTCTTCTTTGCGGTGGGTTTAGTACTGTGTAAACAACATTGCTTTCTCATGATACTGAAGTGATGGTTCTATAATTATGGTACTGTGAAAAATGATAGACCAGAAATGCTGTAAATAAATAGATCTGAAGTCAGCAGGAAAACATGCTGGTGGAGGTACAGCCCCACTGTGTGTGAGGCTCACCAGACAGAGGAAATGGTCATTGAGTGTTTTTCTTTTGCCATTTCGAAAATGTTTCTGTAGCTCAAAAGAGTACTGGGTAACAGGTATTTCACACACAGACATGCTTTGTGAGCAGGAAGGATTCATGCATGCAATTTTTTTCTACTTCTTTCTGAGTAGAATAAAATTATAGTTTGCTTTTCATCTTTCTACATACTGTTTGTTTCCAAGTCAATATGTGTGATTTTCAGCAAAGTTGACCTGGGTATTGCTAGCAGTGTATTCCTCAAGTAACAGGGGGTTTAGATTTTCTTTTTTTCCTTTTGTTGTCCATGGTCTTTAAATCCTGAAATCAGCTTGTTTGTAACTAGAGAATGGAAATATAAAGAAAAAAAAATAGTCAATTTAATTTATTATTGGGAAAGTATACACTGAAATTCTGCATCTTTTATTGTCATTATTCTGCCTGACGATATTTGTGCACTGAAAATTGGAAATAGCTTTTATTTCACAGTTTAGAAATCTGTAATTTTGGTGTAAAGTTACAAAATCAGGTTTTTTTCTACCTTCAGCACTCATGTGAAGGTTTTTATCTTCACTGCACTGTGTGTAGAAGAAAAGACTATGGTGTCTGCAGGCCATGGATTAATCGAGCCCCTTTTTTGTGTGCTTTAAAATTATACCATAAAGCCAGCTTGTAAACCACTTTCTGTGAATCACAAGGACAAGTTGTATAAATTGACTGCTCATAAGTGTGAGTACAGAGGAGTTTTTCTGCCAAAGTAAATAGTTGAGATAAATGCATAAAGATAAGGTTCAGGATGAGAAAGAAAAAATGTAGTAAAACTTAGTCACTAATTGCCTCAGGTGAGTTCAGTTGCCTTTCTATCAGAAATTAGTCAGGAGAGCTTCGTTGTTTTCCATCTTTAATGGATTTCTTTTTCTCTTTTAATTTAATACAACAATTGATTTAATTGCCAGGAATGATGGTTTAGTTATCAAGATAATTCCATGTCTAGCAGTAGCATACCTTTTACAGTCACTAGCCTAGTTGTGTTGTAGGCTGTTCTATTTTAAATAAGAAGCTGCTGTTATTTCCTGTCACAAAAAATGATATTTGTTTTCCCTTTCTGCATTTGACAGTAAACTTTGTTAGTTATGAAACCAGATCATACTGTGTATTATATGAGTCACTTACTATTAGTCTCACTTTTTATGGAATTGAATTTGCCTGTTTTCTTCACTGGTGGGAATATGAGTTTATTGTTTTGGACTCCTGCTCGAAGAGAGAGGGGGATGCTAGTGGCATAACTGGAGGGATTTTTTAAAATTTTTTTTATCCTTCTCCACTGTATCTTTGTGGGCTCATTGGAGGACAAATTTTTTTTTTTTTTTTTGTCCCCAAGAGGACATGCTGCTCTGGTTTG
>VWZI01002841.1:191120-217752 GCA_013396835.1 Psilopogon haemacephalus
TTTTTTTTTTTTTTTTTTTTTGTTCCTTCCTCAGCAGAGGAAATCTCACATTTTTGGCACTTTGACACATCACTGACTGTTAGAGAACATGGAGCCTCTGTTTACTGCTGGTTCTTGAGTCTTAAATAGCCCTCCACTGCTTTTATTATACCAGTAATTACACTTAATGTAACTGCATTTCCAGTATGCTTGGCTAAGCTCTGAAAATTAAGTAGAGGTACTTTGTTATAAAATTCACTGTAATGAGCTCTGGTGGGACAGGGTCTGTTAAGTTTGAAATNAAAAACAAAAAAAACAAAAACAAAAACAAAAACAACAACAAAAAAAAAAAAACCCAAAAACCTCAAAACCCACGACCTTGCAGCCCCACAATGTGCACTGGATGAAATAGGAACAATTTTAATACCAAACCATTAACTTTATTTTAAGCATTTATCATCTCAAGTAATTTGTTAAACAGAAAGTTTTCTAGTCGACAGCATGTAAATTTTAGGTGATTGGTTGACACAGTGGTTTTTATACACTCTTTTCTCCTTTTGGTTTCTTAATCCAGACCATGCATTCATGAAACTGGAATAAATTTAGGACTCCCTCTGGGTTTACATAACTCGGTTCAGGAAGGGGTCACACCTCTCAGTACAAAAACCTTACAAGAGCTGCTGCAACTATTACCCAATTAGCTTAATGTTACAACTAACTGCCTGTACTGAGTAGTGATCTCTGGTATCTGCCTAAATAAATAACTAATATGCCTTCAATTCCCTCAGTGTTCTTCAACTATATGACCGCTGTAATGCTTTGCAGCTAATAAAATCTCAGATTGACTAATTTATTGGGTAGCTTTACCAAAACATCCAAGTAATCCTTTATATACTCGTTTGAAAAGGATCCAAAATGAATTCTCTGAGGACTAAGTGGCAGTCTCCCTGCGATCAGCATCAGTGAGCTTTAGGTACATTGGCACAAATCATGTGGAGCATCTTTTGTGCTTTTAGTGCAGCAATTTAACTACATTTTGTACTTAAGCATTAAGCACAATGTAATTAGAGGCCCCCAAGCTTGAAATTCATGCAACTTTTTTTTTGTTTTTCCTTCTAAAAAACTCTATCCAAGCCAGCCAAGCTAAGTATTTGACAGATGTGAGTTGTATGTGGAAGCTCTGTACCAAACCTCCAGACAGGTTAAAATCTTAAAGCTGTTCTCTTTGGTTTTGAGGTTTTGAATGTAGAAATGGATAGAAAGTCTGTTTGCTACCAAGGGTCAGTCTGCAGCCTTTTGTGTCAGCAAGAAATACTCACTAGTCAATAATCAAATACACTGTGGCCATTAAGTACTGCACCTGTTGTCCAGATGGGCTAACAATAAACATGACACAGTCAGTCATGCTTGCAGAATAGGGTGGACAGAAGGCTTTGGAGGATGTTTCTAGGGTCTTCCTCTGTTTATCTAGACCTTTACATCTATACTATTATACTGTTGGGAGTATCTGTGTAGTGCATTTTAAACTTGGAATCACTCTGGTGAGTTGTTCCAAAGGACTTCATATAGGTCTGTGTTTCTTCTGAGTTTTAAACTGAAACAGCAGCTTTGTTTTTATTAACTAAGGAAACTATTGTTTAGCAAAGAATGGAGCAATAAAGCTCTTCATGTTGAGAAGCATAAAATACCATCAAGATTATTTGCATTTAAGGTTCGAACAAAGTTTTTCTCTGCTAAACTTCATCCGTAACTGACTATTTTTAGAGCTATGAAATATTTTAGATGATCTTATATTATGACAAGTTACTGAACACACAATCTTGTGCAGTAATGCTATATAAAACACAGATTCAAAAATTACCTTTATCAAATAGCTCCTTTGTAAGTGCGGTTTGGATCAAAAGGACTTCAAAAGTTATAGATGCCCATATACCATTTCTGTCCTAGGCATATCCTTTATTGGGTGAAGAGTCTGGGAAAGGAGAGATTTAGGGAGTTTATTTGCACCTGAATAGGCATTTGCCCTACATCCTTGCTGTATTAGCTTCAGTGGTGTGGTAAGTTTACTGATGTGCTTAAATTTAAAATGGAACATTTAAGTGTCTTTTGAATCAGGGCATGACATACTGGGGACATTGCCAACAATCCACTTCACTCATAGTTGCAAAAAAATAGTTACTTATTAATTTATTTGCTTATTGAAAGTAATTAACTAGAGAAAATTTAAGTCAGCTCTGCACTCTTAAGTTTGTAGAACTAATAAACCTAAATAGCTTTATTTGAGTAAACTGAAGGACAGAATTCAGAAACAGTTAATAAAAGAGTTTAAATATTTTATGGAGTTGCCAAAAAGGCTTGTTGCTTGACACAGTAGTTTTCACTAAGTTTAACACAATATGATAGGGACTTTTCACAAGGCTGTCTAGTGACAGGGCAAGAGGGTATGGTTCTAAGCTGAGGGAGAATAGGTTTGGATTGGATCTAAGGAGGAAGTCATTCAGTATGAGAGTGGTGGGACACTGGAACATGCTGCCCATAGAGATTGTGGATGCCTCTTCCCTGGGAGTTCTTAAGGCCAGATTGGATAAGACCTTGATCAGCCAAGTCTGTTTGAAGGCGTCTCAACTAAGAGAGTAGATGATCTCTAAGGTCTCTTCCAACCTAAGCCATTCTAAGATTCTGTGGACTGGGAGAGTTGTACAGGATTGAGTGTGGAATGACCTAGGAGTAAGTCTCAAAACTAGACAGTCTACAGATACAAAAGTATATGATCATCAAAGGCTAGTTGCCTGTTACTGACCAGGATGCCCAAATTAAGGATGTTATACTTAATACTTGAAGTGGTGCTCTGTGTCAGTTCTCATCATTGATGTGGTTCCAAAAGAAGAAATAAGAGTGAATAAAGAATGGGCCCATATGAACCTCATGTTGTTCAACATGGCCAAATGCAAGGTCCTTCACCTGGGACAGGGAAATGTCCGATATCAGTATACACTGGGGAATAGGCTGGTTGAGAACAATCCCACAGAGGATGACTTGGAGAATACTTGTGGATGGAAAACTTTACCTGAGATGGCAGTCTGTGCCAGAAGGTCCATTGTATCCTGAGCAGCATAAAATGGAGTCAGTATTTCCTTAGCTGGAGTAGTGCATCCAGCTTTAGGGTCCTCACTACAAGAAGGACACGAGTCTGTTAGAGTAGGTCTAGAGCAGGGCCATGGAAATGATCAGAGGACTGGAACACCTCTCCTGCAAAGACAGGCTGAGATATTTGAGGT
Source organism: Psilopogon haemacephalus (assembly GCA_013396835.1). Classification (NCBI taxonomy): domain Eukaryota; kingdom Metazoa; phylum Chordata; class Aves; order Piciformes; family Megalaimidae; genus Psilopogon; species Psilopogon haemacephalus. Next base: position 194,378 of record VWZI01002841.1, read on the forward strand.
TGTTCATCCCGGAGAATGGAAGGCTCCAGGGAAATCTTATTTAATCTCTTCATGATATAAGCAGAGATTATAAGAAAGGTGAATGTATTTTTAACCAAAACAAACAAACAAAAAAACCAAACCAAAAGAAAAAAAACCTAAGCTATGTCACATAGTGACACAACTGTTATAGGGTAAGCTTGACAAACTGTATCCTGCCCTCAGAATAGTCTCCTTTGGCACCCAGCTCAAGTTGTAACCTGAGAACTAATAATAAAGGAATGGGAAGTCTTTAACTTTTATGGGATCCTATGGTTGGACCCTGTTATTGGAACATGTGCCTTACTATGAGGGTGCTGGAACACAGAAACAGGTTGCCCGGGGAGGTAGTTGAGGCCCTATATCTGGAGATATTCAAGGTGAGGCTTGACATGGCTCTGGGCAGCTTCATCTAATGGAGGGTGTGTTCCTGCTCACTGCAGGGAGGGTTGGACTAGATGACCTTCGGAGGTCCCTTCCAACTGAGACCGTTCTGTGATTCTGTGATTGTGGCTGTCATGCATAAATCCCTACCAGGACAAGAAGAAACAGCTTTAAACTGAAAGAATGTAGATTTACACTGGATATAAAAAATACTTTTTTCACAATAAGGGTGGTGTGACAGCAGATTGCAGGTACCCCACCACTTCAAGTTTTTAAACCCAACTGAACAAGGCTTTGAGTAAGGATGCGAAGGATGGTCATGGCCGTGGCAGGAGGTTTGGATTAAATAGTCTTCTATGGTCCTTTCCAGCCCTAACCACTCCATTGTTGTATGAAAATGTTGGTGGATCATTTTGTCCACAAGTTGTCATCCATGGCTTGTGGATTCAGTATCACACTTGAAGACAGCTGAATCTCCTACCATTTTGCCCTGTTGCCATAAGGAGATGACGATGTTTGGAGTTTTTGTTGCTGTAGGAGGCATCACAAAAACACTTGCTTCTATTTTCAGATTCATAAAATTAAATCATTTTTCAGATGCTTAACAAAGGACAAAATTGCATTCTCCTATTGGGCCAAATAATTATCATCAATAGAGTACAATACAACCAAATTTAAAACTAGTGGGAGATACTGTCTTCATTAATTGCCATACATTCTTGATATTTGCAGTATGCATTCTAAGGAAATACAATTTAAAAACTGACGTTGTGAATTATGTTGTGCACTTGATTTGCAGCTCTCTGATGATACATGGAATAGTACAACTTCAATTTCCTTACTAGCCAGGAGTGTTCAAGGAAGAACTTAAATATATCACTATTCCCAGTGCATATTACCTGATTATTATTTTTTTAGGTGATTAACAAGAAAATAAAGATAAGTTGCAGCCCCTTGGAATTCCACCAGCAATGAAAAAAAATAGGGAAGAGGCTACCTCCACTTTGATAATGAGGCCTTGAAACTTGAAGAGTGAACAGTAACTTCTCTGCAACAGTAACTTTCTTAGTGAAAGCTATGATTTTTTTGAGGTTTTTTGCTTTACTCCCTCCAGAACACAGGATTTTGGAATAGTAGTGTCTGAGGTTTCAGGAATGGGGGTGTATGTGTATATGTTTAGTAACTAAATTTAAATCGTTCAACCGTTTCAACTTAATACAAGTCTGGTCCAATATTTTCATTCCCAGCTACGGTGCCTTCTGGAGCTTCACATGCCTGGAAGAGTGATCCATGTCACCTTCCACTACACAGCCTTAGGTCTTCTGATTATACTGAATGTCTTTCTGCTAAGGAACTTGCATGTGGTTGGAAGTTGCAATACAAATAAGCCAGAGTGAAATATGAAAATTAAGGGAAGAAAGAAGTGGTGAAAGAAAAGATGATTCAGTGTAGTATAAAAGGTGAAACTGAGATGGGAAAATGATGTACTCAATCCTTTCCCAGATTTTTTTGTATAATGATTTCTTCATTAAATTTAAGCAAAATAATTTCTTAAGAATTAATTGGTGATTCTTCTTTAGACAGAATTTGCTTACACAGCAGTATAAATTAGCTCAGGGACTGGAAGCAGCCTAGTGCTAGTAACAAAACGATGAAAAAGTTATTTTGTCTTGCTTCTTAGGAAAGTTTCATAGCCTTTTGTTGCACAGCCAGACGTTTGCTAATGGCTACATTAATCTATTTACAGCTAGTCCACGTTTGCCTACATTGTGAATACAGGGACATACCCTTAAGCCCTACTGAAGATACTGTGTGTCAATGATTGAAGAGTGTTTGAACCCTGAGAACAAATGCATTGGCAACACAGGTGTGCTGTACAAGCAGGTCAGAGTGCAGCTGAGTCTCTGCAGCCTCGTTTCCTCCACTATTAGTAATATTCAAGTGGCCATCTGAAGTGTCAACTAACTAGTGAACTTAAAACATCACCTCAGTGGAACTGGAGGTTTCTGCCTGAGAACAGGGGTGAATTACAATCCAACGTGGTATCTGCAGCTTGAGTTAACACCACAGTGGAGATACCTACTTTGCTTTTTGGGAGGTTTGCAAACAAGACACAGCTTTAAAACTCTGTTTAGATTATCCCATTTCCATTTACATTCTTCAAAACTTTGTTCTTCTACTAAAGTTGTTTTGATTTTCAGTCTTTCTGCCATCCACTACTTTTTTTTTTTTTTTCCCCCTGAAGTCATTACTCACCAAAATAAGCATTTCTCTTAAGATGTCTGTCTGTGAGCTGGGACAGCAATGTTTGCCTTTTTTAATTCCAGCCTTTTCATTTCTTGAATTCATCCTCTTCTGTAAGAGGAGCCACTATTATACTAGAATTATTCCCAGAGAAGTTTGAAACAGAATTTTTCATTCATACTTTGGAAAAGTTGGGTCGGTTTTGCTCCATGGTTAGTTATTCTAGTGCATCTTCTTTGTGAAAGTAGAATATACTTTGCAATGATATTGCATTTATAAGGCAAAGCCTCTGTACTGAAAGACGTGTTAGTCAGTATTTACAGGAAAATAACTTACAGCATTTCTGACTTGACCTCCTACAACATTATTGAAGGGAAATACAATTTTTACAAGTGAATTTCTCAGATTTTTTTTTTTATTGGTAACAAAATTAAGTGGTGTTTCATGTACAGAAGATAATTTTAAACAATCCAAAATGACTTTAAGATACTGTATTCATGATGAAAAATGCCAGAATGTAAACTGTTACTAAAACAATTAGGAAAAACAGATAAACAGTACTAGGCATTACTCACTGTTTTTTTTTTTCTGCAGGATGTATAAATGGTGACAGAAGAGGAAGAAATAAATGGTCTTCTGTGTTGAGTTTGAGCAGTCATCATTAAACTCTGTTGGCATATTTTAGTTTAAATATTATGCTGTATTACTCTGAAAAAAAAAGTATTTTCTGTTTAATTTGTAATAAGCTTATTAATTGTTATAGTTGTGGAAACCTAGTTCTTCAGCTGGACTGAGGCAGTATGAGAATGTATGTAAGAATTAAAAGGTGATTTTGGAATACAACATAATATAAACAGAATTTAAAATATATTACTTCAGCAAAATCAGTTCACAGAGTGCTGAGCAAATTCTTTCTCTTTATAGCAAAGGCATACATATGGTTACCTTAGATTTAGTGGGTGTATAATAAGACGTAGTTGTTGAGAAACTATCTAAATGCAATACATTAGCAGTATAATTGTAAAGTTCTTTAAAAATTAAAAAAAAGGAGAAATATTATATTTATCAGTGCTCATGGAAAGTGAGAAAGAGCTGATTTAAAGACTTAAGAGTGTTATCTTGCAAAATAAAACTTTGCCCCCAAAGCTGAGGTAACCATCTGTGTGCAAATCTGATTCAAGTACTTGTGGGAAATTAATTCTGATGCCTTTGAGTTCATTTGCAAAAGAATACCAAAATGTCTGGGTAGAATAACCCATCCAACTTCGATGGTTAATGCATTCAAGGTATGTTTTGAACTGTGAATGCCATGGTTCTGGTATTACAATTGGACAGCCTTGACTTTTTAAGATAGCAACTGGGAATCTAACTTATGACATAATCAAATGAAAGGAATATTTTCCCTCACTGCGTAAGGAATCTTGAGCTAAATTAATTCCCTATGTTAATAAATGCGAGTCTGCAGAAGTGACTGTTGAGCCTGTACACAACATTTTCTTGAGCTGTAGTGAATTTACTTCCTGTTTTCTCATTACTAAGATCTCACTTCCATAACTATTCTATCTGTCTTCTGATGAAATTTCTCTATAGTTCCTCAGAAGGTATCTCCAAAAGTGAAGGAAATTGAACTTTTTTTCCACATTACTGTTTATAATGATCCCCTTGCATAAAGAAGGGAAAACAGCAATTGTGTGCTGGAGCTAATAGTATTAATAACAGAAAACACATTAACTTCTTATTTCTAATTTATTTTCAGGCTCATTCATTATGAAATGCATTAATTCTTTTAACCTCAGTAAAAATTTAAAGTCTGTGTCACTATTTTCAGTAATTTCTTCATATTAGTCATTGAGATTTCAAAGAGATTCTGTTTCCATAAAGATTACTGAAATAGACTGTTAAAAAACCAGAATGTTAGGGGTTGGAAGGGAGCTCAGTGGTGCCTTTTTTCCCATCTCACAGTTCACAGAATCACACAATCTCAGGGGGGCTGGAAGGGGCCTTCAAATATCATCTAGTCCAAGCTCCCTGCCAGAGCAGGATCACATATAGCAGATCATGGGAACGCATCCAGGCAGGTTTTTGATATCTCCAGAGATGGAGACTCTACAACCTCTGTGGGCAACCTGTTCTAGTGTTCTGTCACCCAAGTTGTAAGGACTTACCAAGTATTCTGATGGAGATGACTACTCTCCTTGAAGATGCTTCATTAGGATTTGGTGATTTGCACTGTAGCTTATGCATGGTCATTTTTCAACCCTCAGAAATACTGAAATATAAAACTTCTTGGTGAAAATGCTTTTTTATTTTTCCTAACAAGAAACTAAGAATCAGTTGCAATACATTTTAAGCATTTGCTGGCAGTTCTGCTACAGCTGGTCATGTTAATCTCATTACATTTCTTCAGTTATGTTTTGAAATCACCAAATTGTCAGTAGTTGTGCTTTCCTACAGTCTCCTTTATGAACAGAGAGAAGGAAGACAAGCAGAAATTATTGACTAGTGGCACAATTGGTTCTTACCAGAATCCTCAGTTAATTACATGGTTCAGTTTTGGCAGATGATACAGAATTTTTTTTCCTTCCCTGAAAATGTGAATTGATTGCAGACTTCTACCAATCCTCGCTTTATTTATGAGTCTTCATTGTATCTTTTTTTCTGACTGTATCACAAAAAGGAAGAAAGGCAGGTAGCATAACAACAAATCCACTTCCTACATGCAGCAGTGATAAACCCAAGTCTGTCAAAGTACTAAAGCCCTAAAATCAACTTAGAACCAGAAGCAATTCAAAATAGTTGTACACTTGGATTTGTTTCAGTATGCTGCCTACTTTGGCAGGATAACAATGCGTTCATCAATAATTGTCTGGTCATACCATAGTGAGATTTTGCATTCCAGTGGTGGATGTCACTCTTGCCAATAGCCAAGTTTGATGTACTTTTAAATGCTAGTATTTACTTGACGTAAGGGGGTCTGTTCTTTTCCGGTGTTGTTCTTAGCCTGTGATAGTATGGTAGCAGAAAAGTGAATGTACTAGAAGTACAGGTCACCAAAGCCTACAAGTGTTTATATCATCAGGTGCAGGATTTTCTTTCTCTTCTACTACCAGAGAGTGTTCTGTAGCCCTCGTTATGAATTTAAATCACTATGTCAGATATGAAATGTGTCCCTTTTTTGGTGTCTGATACTGAGTGTTGAATATATTACTTAGTTTGGTAACATCTAAAGCTGTTAGTTTCTAAAATTACATTCCAATTGCTGTCAGAAGAGGTTATATGTATTTCTTAAGAAAATTCAGAGGGTGGTTGTAGCCACATAGCGAATGGTTGGCTTCCTGTGCAGACAGTTGTGAAATGCTACCCTTAGCATCAGGCCATTAACAACTAAGTATTTAAATCTTCAAGTCATGTGGGTATATCAATAGAATCATAGAATTGTCAGGGCTGGTAGGGACCTCAAGGATCATCTAGCTCCACAGCCCCTGCCATGGGCAGGGACACCTCACACTAGATCAGGTTGCTCTGACTGTCATCCACCCTGTCCTTAAAGACCTCCAGAGCTGGGGCTTCCACCACCTCCCTGGGCAACCTATTCCAGTGTCTCACCACCCTCATGGTGAAGAACTTCTTCCTAACATCCAGTCTGAATCTATCAATAAAAGTTTACATCTGTTGCTCCATCAATAGTAACGAGAAGCTAATGTGAATAATGCTAGTATAAAGCGTCTTATTGGTTGCTTTCTTTATTAATTTACTTTTTGTTTGTTTGTTTGTTATCACAGGTGAAATAAATAATTTTGGTCTGTAAGGAGATGCATTTTCCCACTGAGTGCTGAAAAAAAAGTTAGGTTCGTTCATAAAATGATGCAATGAACCCAGCATAACAGAGGGAGAAGTAAGGCAGGAAAAGAGGACTGTGCACGAAAGCAGACCTTTTGCATTGGAGTATCTATATGGGAAGCTAGATATGTCTCAGTGTTAGAAAAACGGGAGGATGTGAATCACAGCTTACAGGTTTGCAACATACCACTGTCTAAGGCATTAAAAGCCAATTTTATAAGGTCTCAGGAGGAGCAGCTTGCCTGTTTTATTCACAGAAGATTCTGAAATAACGCTGCCAAAAATTAAGACCAAAAAACAAAAAAAAAAAAGAGAGGGGGAGACATAACAAAGTGAGATTTCTCCTTCTTGGTGTTCAGAAATATATTATATATTATAGCCTGTTTTATGTAGATCAAACAGCTTTTGGTCCCCTTGACATGCTAGTGGCATATGAAAGCCCTGCGGATGGATGGGGCATTAGACTGGAAGCAGTAAGGTTGTGCCTGACTTACCTCTGCATTTGTAACAGATGTTACAAATGTCATAACATGAACCTTTGGGATCAAATTGGAGGGAAAAAAAATAAAAAACAACACCAAAAAAACAAGACAACAGATGTAGGCCTCTTAGTTTCACCAGCAAGTATAGTCTGACACTATATAACACTGTTCTGACTTGATGTTAATACCCTGTCCTCCTCCTGAGAACAGAATCAGTGACACAAACCATTTCTGTAGCACTGAATCTGGAAAAGGGTGACAGCAGTTTTCTTCCCAGAGGAATTTTAATACTAGTTTAAAAATAAGCTAATAGGCCTGTTACTCCTATAACTATCTTATTGTTATATCTGAATAAGGGAGAGGGAACTGAATTTTAAGGAATCTCTTCATGCTATTTATGCATTTGTTCATCAGTAAGGCCATATCTTGTGGATACTTACCTGAAACACTGTGATATTCCTTGGGCTTTAAGCCCTCAATTTACCTCACTTTCGTGTGTCACTCTCCTTTGGCTTACACATCTGTCCCAACTTTACCTCTTACTCTTCCATACTTCTGTAGGTGGGTTTTGTTTCCTCACCTCTTTACAGCAACTTGATTTCCTGGGAAGCTGCTATCTCACTTTTATTATTGATTCCAATTTCATTAGAGCTGCAGTAATAAAGAAAGCATCTTTTACTTGCATCTGTCTCCACCAGCACTTTCTCAGCTATCCCATCTACTTCTTCACAGTTTCTTAAATATTTTTTTGCTTCTTTTCATATTGCCTCTTATTTGTGACTCATCCTTTCTGGACTGAAATGAAAAGCTGGTTTCTCTCTTCTTTAAGACTGCTGCCATCTAATAATGCTGCCATATGCTTGAGGAATAGGTGGAGTTACCTGCTCCTCATCATGTTTGGGATAGTGCAATTTAAATGAGTAATATTTAATAGGATCCCAACTGTTATTCTTAAATTCTGTGTAAATTCTTCCTCCTTAGAGATTTTTGGGAGCAAAAGGCCACTTTGTAAATATTTATGAAACAACAAGTATAAAGTAAGTTTGATTCTAGGATGTGGCTTTAATTCAGAAACAGTGGTCCCTCCCCTCTATGTCTGTGTGTTTTGCTGTGCTACAGAGAAGCTAATGGCCAGAGTGAATATTAATAATTACCTTTAGTTGTTTGTATGGTCAGTGCAGCTATTTTGCTTCTCTTGCTATTGATTTTAATGGAAATTGTGTGTTTTTTACTTTCTACGTTTTCTCTACATGTTGGAAGCTTCATGAAGTACCTTCTTCTGTTTCTCAGGAGTTTTCGCCAATGTTCTTGTATTTCATGGGAGAGGAAGAAAATTAATTTAGGATTGCAGGCCCTTGTATTTTCTTCTTGTGCTTCAGTTTAAAGCAGTAGTGACTCTCTGCCACATCACTCCCTCAGGTGCTGCCATTCTTGAACTGGAGGCTTAGCCCTCTCCCTGAAGAATTTAATTGTCAAGGAGAAGAGTGGGGGTTCTCCCATGAAGAGTTTTAATCACCCTGTCTGTAGCCCTTTTGAAGGACACACAATAGTTCCTATAGTAACTACTACAGTGTGGGATAAAGGCCAGTGCTCCCTCCCCCAGCCACAGATGGAGAACTCTCTTTGCTTAGATGACTGGAAATTCTTGCACAGCAAAGACTTCATCCTTCACAGTGAAAAGAAAAATCTCTGAAATTAATTCTTAAAATGTACAAGTAAGTGCTAATTAAGAAGTGGTGCTAGTTGAGTTATCAAGCAGAGAACACAGAAATCTCAAATATAGTTACTTTTAAGGTGTTTACCTTTCATTCTTGAGGGGGTTTAATTTTATGGAGTTCAAAACAGAAGATATTTAAAGCCCAAGAAATCTTATCTTCTCCTCTCACCCACCCTGCCCCCACCCACCAAAGAACAGATCCTATGGGAAGTAGCAGACCTATAAACCAAATGAAAATAATTGCAAAACAGAATGGAAGAAGCTCCTAGGACAGACAAAAACTTACACTAAGACAGCCAATTAATCCAATTAAGAAGCAATGTAGCACTTCTTCTTTTGTAGCAATATTTTGATTGATATTAAGTCGCTGAAACAAAAAGAAGCAATCAAAGTTTAAAAGCATTAAGCAACTGAAAGCGCAGATTTTACTAAGATTTCTGTAAGTATGTATAGGTTTTGATAAAGCATCATAGATGGACCACTTTAAGTAATAAAACATAGCTGTCATTGTGTTGCATAACTTTTTCTTTAATTAAACAGTGCATTCTTGATAACTACTTACTTAGTCTATGGAAAGTTTTGGCTTACTTTCCCTACCATGGGTTCCCCAGTAATGAATACATGCTCTATACCACTGGCCAGAAGATGGACAACTATAATAATAGGCATTTGTGTACACAAAAAATAGATTTGAAATACCATTGTTAGCTTTGCAAGTTGATTATCATCTATTGCATTATGCATCTTACATGTAGTCCTTTGTGACAAATTTGTTCTGATACTTTATTGCTGTGTTGGTAATGGCACAGTGTTGCTTAGTTGGTAATGGCACAGTGTTAACGATTCCTATAGCTTTACTAAACCAAGATAAAATACCTTGCCACATATGCTGCAGCTCCATCTGAGATTTATTTCTCTTTCCCATCTGTGAAGGTGTATAAGAGACCTAAAGTTTGGATCATATGATGTCTTCTGGTGAGGTAGGCTGGTGACATAATTTTATTTCTTTGGATACCCTTTCCAAATCAGAGGGCAGCATCTCTGCTTACATCATGCTGGTTGACTTTAGATCTCACTTTAGATCAAGACCTTGAATACATATCAGCTGTACTTTACGTTCTCAACATACTTGATTGGCAGAGGAGTCTAGTCTTGCTGGAGATTTCTTTCAAAACTTAGAAATCAGTCATAAATGGGCTAGGAAAGAAAAATGAATGGAAAAAAAACTTGTGCTTCACAAGGTCACAGGATCACAGGATGCTAGGGGTTGGAAGTGACAGCCCTTGATCATTGAGTCCAACTCCCCTGCCAAAGCAGGACCATAGAATCCAGCACAGGTTGCACAGGAACACTTCCAGTTAGGTCTTGAGAGTCTCCAGAGAAGGAGACTCCACAACCTCTCTGAGGAGGCTGTTCCAGTGCTCCATGACCCTCAGAGTGAAGAAGTTCTTCCTCATGTTGCGGTGGAACTTCCTGTGCTGTGTGTATTATCTGTTACCCCTTGTCCTATCATAGGACATAACCAAGAAGAATTTGTCTCCTCCCTCTTGGCCCCCAGCCCTCATGTTATTTATAAACATTGATTAGATCCCCTCTAAGTCTTCTCTTCACCAGACCAAAAAGCACCAGGTCCCTCACCCTCTCCTCACAGGGCAGTGCTCCAGCCCTTTAATCATCTTCATAGTGCAGGTATTAAATATGAAGTTTAAAAATTAATTTAAAAAAAAAAAAACAACAACTTCTGTGAATGGTAGCATACATAAATATTGGTCTGCCTTTCTGAGCCTAATGTGGGTTACACATTGTTCTTCGCTAAGATTCATCTGCTGTTCAGTTGAGCCCCTCAGTCAGCATCCCTGTTTTTTCTAAGGTATAGCTTTTAAGCATTTCCAAATTACTTACAGGAAAGCTCCAAGATTTTACGATGTCATCTCACCTCTTCCTGTAAAACCACCTTGATTATCACATTCAGCTGCATTGTTCTTTCCATAAGTACTTGGGGATGTTCCTAGAAATAACAAAAGATACATTTTCATGTAGAATCTATTTTACACCAAGGCAAATGTATTATAAATTGTAGTGTAGTTTCTTTTTCTGCCTTAAAAAAAAAAAAAAAAGTTTCACTTTGGAATGTATTTGTAAGGTTACAGCCACACTCATGCTGTGAACTGCTTTGCACATAGTCATCTGTGATTGTTCAAAGAGTCTACATCTTATGTTCTCTCATATAAAATAATCAAGTATTTTGTTAATGCCTACAAGAAAAAATATTAGCCAACCCTATATGAGGATTCTATCCAATTAGCCTCATAGAATTTTGTGAATAGAATGGTAATGTTCTATTTTGGTGATGTGTTTATAAACTTAGACATTTGTGTCGATCTGTTCAGGCTTTGCTAACTGAATTCTGACTTTATGATCAGTCATAATTAGAGCTTTTCAGGATAAGAAAGGTGAAAAATGGGTTATATTCTTTATAATTCTTCAGACAGGAGATTACCTAAAAGACTGTAACAGAATGGCCCTATGTCCACCTCTGCTTCCAAGCGTGCAGATAGGTGCTGCCAGGAAAAGTCAGCAAAATCAAATGCAAAAATAAAAATAAGGATTTTGAGGTTAATTGAGGGGAAAAAAGCATTTGTCAGTGTATAATAGTTTGGGGGATTGATGAATAACATCAGTAAATCGCTTAAAACTAGTTTTCAAACTGCTAAAAATAAACAGAATTTCAAAACTCTTGGTCTGAATTTTACCAAACTTTCCACAAAACCAATGCTGCTTTTGTCTCACAAAAGTATTTTAGAGGGAACTCATGATTGTGCTGGTCATACGTGTTTTTATTCCTAGTAGCCAATACATACTGCTTCGGTTTAATTAGTAATCTATCTTTACTAGTAGAAAGTCACAGTGAATATCAGTCTTGGGTCATTCTGTGCTCCAGTAACCTAGAAGTGAGTTTAATAGGAAATCCTCTCTCTTCACGATGCACAGTAGGTCTTTGTTAGGCAGTCTACATATTTCTTTTCCAGAGCTTTCCACTCTTCCTAGCACAACTGTGAATGCTCTTGAGATTACATTAAGCATGCATAGACTGCCCCCAAGACACTGAAAGGGATGTGGTTCTTCCTTCATCTTGTGCATAGCCAGATTAGTCACTGAGGGAGGGAAGTTAAAGGAGAAATAGTGAGCAGTTAGAATTGTTTCCTTCTTGGATTGTTATGGAATAATCTTATTTCAGGAATAGGTATGTCAGGCTGGACAGTAAAAGCAATAGTCCAATCCTGTGGAAAGTAGAAGATTTTGATGCACAGATTCCTCTGCTCCAGCACTTGAAAGCACATGTGTGTAAACAGGTTTTTATGTCTTCTCATCACTATTAACTGTCAATATTTAATACAAATATTGGTTATGTTAACTTTTTGATTGACCACAACAATTGTGTATTCAAACTTTAACCTTTATCAAACAAATGTACAAAATATGACCACATGTGAAAAAAAGCCTATTTAGAGATGTTCACACCATGGAAAAAAAGAAGAAGCCTGGAAGGATTTAACCTGGGTTTGGAGCTGATTTCTTCTGTGACTCCTGTTCTAGTCTGATATACATACTTCAGCCTTCTTCACATCTTAATTTTACCTACTTCTGCTACTTCTGTATTCCATGTGTGCAGTGTTTTGTTTCTGTAAAGAGCTAAAGAGCTTTCATTTAAAACAAAATCCACATTTTTTTTTTTAAAGGAGGCACATCCATATTTTCAGGTCTGTGAGCTTTGCTGAACTATTTTGTTTTATGGATGTGATAGAAATCCTAAATCCCTTGCTTTCCAAGATTTCTCTGAGGAGCTGAGCTATGGCTGCTGATAGCTCCATCCATCCACAAGGTGAGAGGTTTAAAGGTGACTGCCTGTGGCTTGTGGGATGGTTGCATTTTCAAATTTTAGAGTAAAATAACATGAGGACTGTCTTAATCCATTTCACTCTGTCTTTCATCTATTGTTATGCCAACAGTCCATTCAGTACAAATAAGAGGTTCTGTGATTAGACTGTGAAATTGCCATGTTTTTGAAAGGCATCAATGTGATATGCATTTGTGTACTCAAAATCATATATTTCTTCTGATGCAGATTGGTATCAAGAAATCTTGAAAGCTCAAGTAAAATACTGAAGCAATAGAGTCAGAAGATTAAATAAAACAAATTTCCCTGGTTCTATATTTATCTCCATATTCTTGTCTCATTCTTCAAACATGTGAAGAATGATAGGTAGGGAAATAAATGAAATATAAGAAGTGCATATTTAACAACTATTTGGTTTCCCAAAGAAAATTGCAGTGTGGCTACCAAAAGCATCATTATTTTCTGTGTAGGATATTTACCTAGGTAGTAAAATTAGGAACTGTCAATACAACCACGTGTCACCTAAATAAGGGCAAGACACATATATCCAAGAGGCCTACTGCTATACAAATGTTAATGATTGGGCAGGCACTAAAGCGCTGCAAGATACTTGCCTAGGTGTATACTAGCCACTAGGACGCAGGTGTTGATGGAGTAATTAATTGACAAGTTTTAAAGCTAAGATCTGTGTGTCTCATGCTTTCCACTTAACTCACGGATCTTGAAGCATGTTCATAGGAGCTGTAGAACTGTGTCCCAAGTATGAAGACCTGATGTCCTAACCTTTAAACATCGTTGAAAGTGACTATTTTAAAAAAGCATTGCTCTGTCTTTGTGCACTGGATTCAAGTGATGATGCTCACACCCACACAATTAATAATTAACATTGAATACGTAATAGATAATGTTAGGGAATTGTAAAGGAAAGATATTGAGCAGGAAACAGAAAATTAATCAGAAGGCAAATTCCAAATGGGGAGATGTTCAGACGGTATATTGAAAATGTAATGTAGGCTGCCTCCATTTGCTTGAACTGGAGCTGCACCTATGTTTTTGAGAGAAGCTTCAAGCTTTAGTTGTGAGCACTGTATAGATTATCAGTATTCCCATAATGACTGCACTCAGCTAGCACTCAGCTTTGTGTGGTCACTTCATTTATAATCTGCCAGAAACAAAAAAGAAAATTTACAGTTTTGGCCTGCTAGGCGTTGTTTCATAATAGTATTCATAAGAGCATTGAAAAAAAAAACAACACAACCAAAACAACAAGAACAAAAACACAACTCCCAAACCCACAAAATCTCCTTGAAATCCTTTAAGTCCTTTTATTTTTCTATCTAGACTAAGGACAAAGGAAAGACCGTCATTAAGTTTGTCTGCAAAGATGAAGTTTAAAGGAATCTTAAGTTGTTATAAAATATAGTAGACTTTTTTTTTTTTTAATTAAATAAGCATTGCTGGTTTTATCAGGCATCATTGTAGCTACAGAAAAGATGAGACAATGTAAAGAGAAGCAAAATGATTTAGAATCAGAAGACCATAGAGAAAAATACTGAGAGATTAAGTACCTTAAACTTGTAAAAGAATAGTATTATGCTGATGTGTCCAGTCAGTCACTGCACTACCTCAAGGGAAAAAAAAATGTTGGTCTATTACTAATTCTAGTTGCACTGTAAAGCAGTGTCCTAGTTTAGGGCCACAAGGCACCCAGCACTGGAAGACAGAAATTATATTTACTCCATTTGGGGAGTAAATAAAATGAAGATACTGCACACTGTTTGGAAGTTCAAGGAGAGATTCTATTTACAAGAGCATGTATACAGGAGGCAATCAGGTAGAATAAGCACATATACAAACTAGGCCAAGTCTATGGGACTGAAACTCATTAGGCCCAAACAGACTTTCTGTAATCCTCCATCCCTTCCACCCTCACTAGGCCTGAGGGTAGGCTGAAACTTCTCTCCCCACCTTAGGGCTACAAGGCCTGAGGAGGCCGCATGATGCAGCTCAAAATTCCCTGCCAGCTAGAAGCCATCTCCCTCACATAAACCATGAGATAGGAGGGACGCACACCCTTCCCAGAGAAAAGAAGTGAAGGGAGGAAAGGCAAGGAGGAGAAGAAGAGAGGAGGGTGATATCAGCCGGGCACTGCATTGTAAGCTATGAGACCGGAAAATGGGATAGAATAACTACATCGCAACATCCTGGGATGACCCGGTCTGACCCCTGGGACAGGACTTTGTGGTCATCTTAAGGAATTCTGGAACTCCTCAAACTACCACAAGCAGTTCTGAAGAAGACTTTTTACTTGTTAAGATTTATGCCTTTGACTATCTTCAGAGAAAAGAGGAGGACTTAGAAAATGCAGGCTTTCCAGCAGTCACCAGATGTATTTATGAGCTATTGCCTGAATCTATTAGCTATTGGCTGTGAAGCCACCTGTTTGCCCAGTAATAAATAGCTTAAAATTTCCTGCGAGGAAATTGCATGAAGCATCAATAAAGAGCTATACTACATTTTTAGGTCAGTATGACCATCATTACTTGGCATTTGTCTTCTCTTACTGATGTCATGCTTGACAGCTGGTATCTTAGAAGACTAAGAAGCTGTTGCTCCATATTTTGTTTTCATTGGTGTTAAATTAACCTGTTCAGTAATGGCATTCATCCATTCTGCTTGTTTTAGTGGATACTTGGTGTTCTGTTCCTCTTACTGTGCATTGTAAAGAGAACAACATGATAAACTAGTATTGTTCCAGAGGCATCACACTGTCAGGGTCTTTGGATGTTAATGTTTTGGTACACACTTTAGAAGGGTGCAGAATGAACTTCACCTTTTCTCTCTGCTATGGATATGTCTGGCTGTGTAATTAAGACAGGGAAAGAAGGGAAGGTTCCTAAAGCCCTGTCCCTCTTTTCAGTGCTTTAGCTTTTTCTGGTTATGTGGCAAATAAAGCCTAGACTTAAGTAGAAACCAGCTGGCAGTAGGTACCTATGTTTGGTTTTACTCCAAGTGGATTGCTGACTTTGTGCTCCTGGCATAGTGTTTTAACAAAATATTTGTTTTATGATTTCTCAGCCTTTTCTGTAGTCACTGCTGCCTTTGAGACATAATCATCTATTAACAATCATTTTGTACTTATAAACTATGTAATTTAGAGGTAGAAGCTGAATTTTCAAATACCTATTCCAGCATCTAACATATATATCTGGAAACTACAATACTTCCCTCTGTTTAGCAGCAACTTTGGTATTTCAGATGTGTTTACAAATGCTGATGTTTTAATGTTCTGTTTAATTCATTTCAGTTTAAAGTAAGTTAAATAGCATGCTCAGATAAGTCTTTTATACCTTCTTAGCTCCTGAGTAATATTTAGTTTTTAACCCCCACATTTCAAAACATTTACTCTTTCTCAATAGTATTTTCAATAAATTCCACATGTTGTCATCACATACTTAAAAAAAAAAAAAAACAACAACCTTCTACAGGGACCTGGGATATATTTTAATAAATGATTAATTTCCAGACTTCTTAGACATTTAAATAGAAATTTTAATTTTTAAAAAATTATTATCCTTTTATGCTTCAGATTGGAATCACTGAAAATTGCACCCAAAATTTACTTACTATATGCAAGACAAATTTCTGTAGGTTTATAAAATGCAGAACACACAGAAATAGTTACTGCCAAATGGTTTAATCAGGGGTACATTAGAAATGAATGTACAGACCTTGCTACATAACTGTTTCTTTATTCAGTTATAGGTGCCCAGCGCAGGAGAAGTCCCAGTGCCCTTGCCATTGAAGTATTTGAATCACATTTGGGAAGTCATATTTTACAGGTAAAAAAAATGGCTTTTCCAAGAAAAATCAAAATAACTAAGTAGTCATATTTCTGCCAACAATTTGAATAGTATTGTTGTCAGCACTTATATTAATGAAGGTTTTGGCCTTTTTTTTTTTTTTTTTTTTTTTTTTTAGCTCATATTTTCCTTATTTTTAGAAAGCCCATGAGTGGAAGAATGTTAATGAAATGGGCAAGTATTATTTAGCTGAATTGTTTAGAACTGTGTAGTAGGTGTTTGCTTCTTAAATATCTTTATGTATTTGTATGTGTGTGCTTGTGGATGTATGTATTTTGTGGGGGTGGTTCGCCTCATGTGTCATATATTTCAGGGATTTCCCCCCCTCTCCCCACCCCTCCCCCCACTTTGGTTTATGAGCAGTGCTTTCCTCCCTGATATCCCATTTGTCACAATTATGTATCACAAATTTACAACAATGTGCAAAGAGACAGCAGTATGTTTCTTAGGCCTCCTCAGCTATGAGATAAAAACTAATTTGTTATTTGTCAAAGAACTTAGTCACGCTGTACAGGTCATTGTACTCCAGGAATATTAAACTTCTAAAAACCCAACTTGATGGAAACATGTGGGTTGTGTTGGTTTTGGTTTGGATTTTTTTTTGTTTGATAGGGTTTTTTTTGGTTGGTTGGTTGGTTTGGGTTTTTTTTTGTCAGGGTTACTACAGCCTTTCCTAGGTTGCAGTAATCAGATGTAGAGCAAAAGCATTTAAGAACACAATGAGGCATCAGTGTTTTGTCAGCAAGGCCAAAACCCCAGCATTTTATTTTATGGAAATAAAAGCCATGCAGATCCCTGTCCCTCTTGAACTGGGGAGCCCAAAACTGGACAGAGTGTTCCAGGTGTGGTCTTAACCAGGGTAGAGTAGAAGGGGAGGAGAACCTCCTTAGACCAAGTGTGGCACTGAATAACTGCTCTTATTTAGCAATTTACACAGCTTCTCAATGCAACTGTATTTCTTGGTGTATTATGTTTTGAGAGGTACAAAAGAGGTAATTCAGGATATTATAATGATAAATATTCCACTTAAATGATTGAGAGCTATCTCTCAGTACTAACTCAGCTGGGGCATTCAAAAGCACTATGGATAATGTCAGATTTTTTACATCTCTATATAACTAAATACAGGATAGAAACCAAGGTAATTTTAGGAAAACATGAAGTTAACTAGCAGAACAAATTTGTCTTCATAACAAAAATCGTTAATGAAGTGATTTACTTAGTTGTACTGTCTTGGCAGAGGTCTGGAAGAATTTTTTGATTCTTAAAGCAAATATGTGTGTTGCAGTTACTTTGCCAAAGACAACGAAACAATATCTATAGTACAGATCTATGCCATCTCAGAAGTGGAGAAAAAATGAAGCAGCAATTTTGTAATACTTCAGGTTTTGTAGTTCATCAGTATGCTGTTTTGTATATGTAAACATGTACTATGTATCCTAAAGTTATGTCTTTTGCACATGGATTTTAACAAATACATAGATAAAACCTCTTTGGGACTTGTTTATATACATTCTTTAGGTATTAGACGTGACCCTTTATGAACAAACAAACAAACTAGGATGGCCTCTTTAGCAAACTACTTGACATTTGAGGGTTTTTTTAATTTATTGCATATTAAAACAATTAGTGATTTTATTACTTATTTAATCTAAATTCCACTTTTGCTTTTTTTTTTTTTTTATACTTACATATGATAAATTAAAGTGGTTGCAGACTGTAACTTTTATCGTTGTAGGAGTGGAGAAAAAAATATATTAAGCTCGTACCTGTGGATTTTCAGTCAAAATTACCATCAGCATCATATTGAATATCTGTTGAGGTGTGGCCTTTTCAGAGAGGGTGGTGCTTTTGGCAAATTACTCCCATTAATCTCTCAATTGATAATAGAAAGTTCCACCCTGACATTTAAAAGGGGATAGACTCTTGATGATGGATAAAGGACAGAATTAATTAATAATGATGTCAAGTTTGTCATGATATGTTAAAATCTTGTCTTATTTTAGCAGAGTAATCAACACTTGGAAGCAAAGTCTGGGTCATGCATTCAAATGCATCACTTCTATCAGATCTGAATGAACTTCAAAGTACTGCCCTGTGGTCTTATAGGTAGAAAGATAAATCTCCAGAAGACAACATTATTTTTAAAACAACAATCAGATTGTATGGTGGAATACAGTTCTAAGACTTCTCATTTAGTTCTGTGCTCCTAGAAATTATCTTTCAAAGCAGTATTGTGATAAGTATTGTTCACAAATGAAGTAAACAACCTTGCTTGTACCTTGGGAATACCTGTGTTTGATTTCAGAGTTTACTCTGAGGAAGCTGAAGTAGTAGTTTGCTTAATCCCTTTTGCTATCAATATTTCTAAGTGTAAGATCAGTGTCCTGAGTTAATATAGGCTGTTCCCACAAGACACCCCTCCCTCCCCTCCCCACTANCAAGGCACAACTACCTTAGCTTATTTCCAGCAAAGCACAGCAACCTGCAGAAGCAACAGCAGAAGCCAGTGATAAAATGATTCCCCCCCCACTCAAGCATGCAACATCCCAAAACCCAAAATCAAAGGCAGGAACCAGAATAGGAAGCCTCTCATGAACTTCAAGTCCCATGACACTTTGCTTCAGCCAGCACTTTGATTTTTGAAGCTGGCATGATGACAGCATGGTATTGAGTGTCAGCAGCAGAGTCATCTCAACCTATGACACTCAGAAATTAAGGAGCCTCTCTAATCCTTCTAATATTTTGATACTTCAGAATTTATTGACAGATAAGAAGCATAATACGACATGTTTTGTAAAAATGGTAACTGTTTATAGTGGTGTTGTAAAAACAGAAAGGAAGGTTCATCTTTTGATATTTTACGTCTTGATTTTACAACTGACTAGCCTCAGTCAGTCATATCAAAGACTTTCAAAGCCAAATCTGATTTCTGTATGTCATGCTGAAGAGATTCCCATGGTAGGCTTGAAGCAGAAGACCCTATCCATAAAATATAAATGCCCAGAATCTTCACATCAGGGCAAAAAATCTTTCATGTGTTTTCTAAGTAAAATCACCTAGATGATAAACAGTAGAAACACTTGTAACAGAAGAGAAAAATAGATAATAGCAATATGTTAATTATCTTTTACAAGTTGTTTTTATTTATCAAATTGGGTGCTTTGATATCTTCTACATTCTTCTTCTGGAAAGTGGCATTATAATGAAATAGACTTCAGTAAAGACATCTTCAGTCTTAAATTTATATATATATTTATATTTGTTTATTAAATCCAGTGGAAAATATTACTTCTGGTACCTGCTGTTAAAAATTTGGCTGAAAATGGTTGTAAGAATTAGCAGCAAGCTTATTATTTTTCAGGGCCTTTAATTTTTTTCTGTAACTCCGTTGCTTTTGAGAAGGTGTGGAAAAGGGTCACTAACCCCATATTCTTCATATAATCAAGAATGATCAGGAAATGTAGAACTAAATATAGAGAAAAGGGAAAGTTAGTGAATATATTTGCATATGCAAATTAGCTTAATTGATACTGCTTGCCTCTACAGGGATTTTTCATTACAAACTGGAGTGCTACATTGTTCAGCTCATATTGAGTAATTTAGTAACTAATGAGACCAGTTTGCACTAATTTGCATATGATAAATGAGCTTAATTGCAGTAAATAACTTGGAGGCATAATTACTTAATTTTCCTGTGTTGCATGGCTTTTAAGTTCACGTATGAACAACTCAAGATAATTTTGCATATTTAAATTAGTTGGTTTTAAAATTCTTGAACAAAAAAAAAAGAACACACCTTACAATTTGAACTGTAAAACAATTAGATGTGAAAAGTACCATATTTTCAAATAACATTTTTAATATTTTACAAAAAGAAATATTTCTTCCTTTTAAAAACACCAGTGCTTTTGCAGGGAATAAATACTTGGGATTAAACACAATGGAACACTTTTGAAGTTAGCATAGGATAGAAAGATGGTATTGGTAATTGTAAAAGAACTGTGTATCTGAACTGTAGTGAGCAGTACACCTTTGGTATTCCTGCTTACAGGACTGATAACTTTCACAGTTGCACTCTTTGCTTCAGCAGTGCCTGTTCAACTGTTAAGAAACTGTAACACTTTCATATAGCATTACATTACCTTGCACAATAACTCACAGTCTGGTTTTCCTGAGTCATCCATACTATCCTAGCTCTACATAGTTTTGTGTGAAGAAATCAGAGAGATACTGAACAGTGTAAGTGCAACAAGTGTCTCTTGTTTTGTTTTGTAAACATATTAATGGATAAGCACTGTCATGAATAATCATTATCGTAAGAGATTTCTACTATTGAGTTCCCATAAACCCAAACCATACCCCAAGCCAGAATAAAGATCCCATTTAATTTCTGCTACATCTCTAAAGTTATTGCCCATTAGATACTTTTGCTAGAAGCAATAAAAAATTGAACTACTTAACTAGACAGGGGAAAAAAGATCAAACACCTTAACCACCGATCTCATGAAAAGTTCAGTCCCATAGTGATATCTGTTCCTGCACTGTGACTTACAAGTGGATGACAATGACTAAATTCTCTATCTCTGCCATAAATGGGCCCACCTACATTGCTAGAAGCTTTTCCTAAGTCTTGTTGAATATTATGTTGGAAATTTGATGGGACTTTCATTTCCCTTGTACTTCATACTGCATTAAGAAGCATATTGTGATGAACAAAAGTGTAAATACTGGGGCAGATTCAAGAAGAGAAATAAAACCCATCAGTTTCCTACTAAGATCAAAGGAAGGGCTTATACCTTGGCACAAACATTCTGACCTTATAGGCTGTATTCTTCGTCAAGTCAAGAATCACAAGGCACAAACCACTTAACCCGGGTGGAGTGGTTTACAATTCAGAGAGGATACCTGTAATGGATGTGCAGTTGTATCCAAGACAACCTACCAAAGTCATCTCTATGTATGCATAAGTCCTATAAGTCCTTTTTTCCTCTTCCTAGCAGCCTCTGTATCAGCACAGATTTGATTATGTAGTTCTAACAGGAGAGTGGAATTTGAACTACTTGGAAGCCACATATGGCTCAAGTGCTGCAGTTCAGCTTTATGCCATGCAATGGTCACAGGCTTTATGTGAATAAAAAGCTTTCTGATATTTTGTAACCATACTTTACATCCTTTTTACTCCATAGGAATTCTCAGCCTGAGCATGGAACTTCATGGAGATCTAATTGTCTTCATCTCCATTCTATAGAGAAACCACCGTATATTAGACCCTGTTATTTCAGCTTTTCAACAAACCAACCAACCATCTATGAACATAAAAGGCCAGATTAATTGCTAGCATTGTGAACAAGTGAAGGAAATTCCTCATTCTAACATTTTTATCATTATTTTAATTACTTTTAATTATGTATCCAGCCCTGTAATACTAAGACTAACATGAGACTCTACAAATATCCTGCGTGTCAACATAGTATAATACTGTTCTTCAGAGTGGATCCCATATTAATTGTAAGGTAAATGTGTGGGATGAATGCAACATCTCTAGCTTATACTGAATCATTGCAGACAATGCTGCTAACATGTAGAGGAGCTTAGATAGTATCTGGGTCACAAGGTTCTTTTCTGGAGCATGTCAAATAATCTTGATTTTCCTCAGGAAGAAAATCAATAACAGTCTCTTCACTCCAAGTCAGCACTCTTAACAGTCAGTTTTCTTATTTCAGGGAGCTACTACCTCATCCACTTCCACTCAAGCTAAAAGACAGCTCTTCTATAATGGTTTTCTAGACCCTGATCCCATCACACTGTCTGAGCTGTGCAGTAGCTGCAAACAAAAGAGTAAATAATACATGTGATACTCTCAGAAGTACTCATGAATCACAGAATGATAAGAGCTAGAAGAGACCTCGAAAGATCATCCAGTCCAACCACCTTCCCAGAGCAGGATCACCTATACCAGGTCACACAGGAAAACATAGGTTTAGGTTGGAAGGGACCTCAAAGATCATCCAGTTCCAACCCCCTGCCACAGGCAGGGACACCTCTCGCTAGATCAGGTTGCTCAAGGCCTCATCCAGCCTGGCCTTGAACACCTCCAGGGAGGTGCCCCCTGGGCAGTGTCTCACCACCCTTACTGTAAAGAAGTTTGTCCTAACATCTAGTTTAAATCTCCCCTCCACCAGTTTAAACCCATTACCCCTCATCCTGTCATTACAAGACCTTGTGAATAGTCCCTCCCCAGCCTTCCTGCAGCCCACCTTCAGATATTGGAAGGTTACTATAAGGTCTCCTTGAAGCCTTCTCTTCTCCATGCTGAAAGGCCCCAACTCTCTCAGCCTGTCCTCATAGCAGAGGTGCTCCAGCCCCCTGATCACCTTTGTGACTCTCCTCTGGATTCTCCCCAACAGTTCCATGTCCTTCTTGTGCTGGGGGCTCCAGAACTGCACACACTACTTCAGGTAGGGTCTGGTGAGAGCAGAGTAAAGGGGGAGAATCACCTCCCTTGCCCTGCTGGCCACACTGCTCTTAATACAGCCCAGGACACAGTTGCTCTCTGGGCCACACATGCAAACTGTCAGCTCATGTTGAGCTTCTCATCCACCCAGACCCCCAGGTCCTTTTCCTCAGGGCTGCTCTCCAGCCACTCACCACCCAGCCTGGATTTGTGCTTGGGATTGCAGCGACCCAGGTGCAGGACCTTACACTTGGCCTTGTTAAATTTCATGAGGTTAGCCCGGGCCCACCTCTGCAGCCTGTCCAGGTCCCCATGGATGGATCCCTGCCCTTCAGCAAGTCGACTGTGCCACACAGCTTGGTGTCATCTGCAAACTTGCTGAGGGTGCACTCGATTCCTCTGTCCATGTCACTGACAAAGATGTTAAACAGCACTGGTCCCAGCACTGACCCCTGAGGGACAACACTTGTCA
>VWZI01002841.1:218558-309180 GCA_013396835.1 Psilopogon haemacephalus
AATACAATGGACAGTGGTTTGGCAACTTCATCTGCCAGTTCCCTCAGGACCCCTGGGTGGATCTCATCAGGCCCCATGGACTTGTGCATGTTCAGATTCATTAGGTGCTCATGAACATGATCTTCAATTACAGAGGGCAGATCTTCCCTCCCCCATTCGTTACTCTTGCCCTCTGTAATTTGGACATCGTGGCTGGAGCCCTTGCTGCTGAAGTCTGAGGCAAAGAAGTCATTGAGCACCTCAGCCTTACCCATGTCCCCTGTTGCCAGCTCTCCATTTCCCTTCTGAATGGGTCCCACATTCTCCCTAGTCCTCCTTTTCTCACTGATATACCTGAAGAAATTCTTNTTCCACTCCCTGTAGGCTTTCTTCTTGCGTTTAAGTGTGTCCAGGAGCTCTCCATTCATCCATGCAGGCCTCCTTGCATTCTTACCTGCATTCCTCTTTTTCAGGATGCATTGCTCCTGGGCCTGGAGGAGGTGATCCTTGAGCATTGTCCAGCTTTCCTGGGCCCCCCTTTCCTTCCAGAGTTTTTTCCCATGGCACCCTGTTGAGCAGATTCCTGAAGAGATTGAAGTCTGCTCTTCTGAAGTCCAGAGCAGCGAGTTTGCTGTGCACTCTCCTTGATGCCTTGAGGATCTTAACTCTACCATTTCATGGTCACTGCATCCAAGGCTACCCTTCAGCTTCATTTCACTCACCAGTCCCTCTTTGTTGGTGAAGACTAGGTCCAGCACAGCACCTTTTCTTGTGGGTTCCTCTACCACTTGGAGGAGGAAGTTATCATCAGTGCATTCCAGGAACCTCTTAGGTTGCTGGTGCTCTGCTCTGTTGTCCTTCCAACATTTGTCAGGGTGGTTGAAGTCCCCCATGAGTACCAGGGCCTGGTACTCCAGACAAGTCTTGAATATCTCCAGAGAGAGAGACTCCACAATCCCCCTGGGCAGCCTGTTCCAGTGTTCTGTCACACTCATAGTGAAAGAATTCTTCCTCACGTTTACGTGGAACTTCCTATTCTTCAGCTTCTGCCCATTGCCCTTTGTCCTGTTGTTGGGCATCACTGAGCAGAGCCTGGCTTCATCCTCTTGGCACTTATCCTTTACATATTTATGAACATGAATTAGGTCATGCCTCAGTCTGCTTTTCTCCAAACTAAAGAAACCCAGCTCTCTCAGTATCTCCTTGTAAGGAAGATATTCCACTCATGGTCACATGAATGATCAACTGAATGCTAACAAATATTGTTACTATCTCAATAGTTACAAAATAAAAGGCTTTTCCCACATAGTAAACTAGAAAGCTTGGAAGATGTTACTGGGGAAAAAAAACAAACCTGTATTTTTTTCTCAAGTTAATGAGTTTTATAATTTTATAAATGATTGTTATAAAATACAGAAGTTGTGGAAACAAATACCCAATTTAAAGGAAACATTCAAAAGTTGATTTGTTTGTTTTATTTTTTTCTGTTGTCCAAATGGGTCTTATCTTTTGTTTCTGCTACTACTTTTGCAGCACTTTGTAGGACAATTTTTTTTTAATCACACTTGACAATACAATTCCACTGCAATGCTTTGTCATATTTGTAAGATGTTACTATTTACTTGTAATAACTAGATTAGAATATAATAATGCAGTGTCATGTATGTTTTTCCTAAAGCGTCTGTCTGAGGAGATTGCAGGTGAAGTTTTCCATACATTGTATATAACTATGTTCAGCATGCAACCAGTTTGGATTGCACAACACTAGTGAATCACTTTTGTTATAGCAAAGTAGAGATCAGTGAACAGGGCAAGTTACTTACATTTTTGCAGTAGTGAACAATTGTGGGTGAAGCTATAAGAGTCAGACGCAATTAACTATGCAATGGAGAAAGAGAAATTTCACCTGTGGTGAAAATAAGTACTAATGCTTTGCCTTGTAGGCATGCTGTTAGAATTAAAATTGGCCAAACAGTATGGATAAATGTCTGGCAAACTATAGCTAAGCAGAAATCTCATTTCTTCCAATATTTGAATTATTATAGGGAGCCCCATCAGGCAAGAAAATGAACAAGAGGGAAATAGATAGGAAAGCATTGGACTGCTATAAAATATTAGGGAGAAAATTTATCTTCTCATTTGCTGTTTTCATTCTCTCTAAATATTACATAATAAGGTTACCTCTGTAAAATGCTGGTCAACACAGAAACAGTGACACTGGACTAAAGGTGAGGAAACAGCAGATGGTACTGCTGATGGAGGATTTTTCCAGGCTGTAAAAGATGTTAGCAGAAAAGACTTCTAGTGGCTTGTGAAGGGCAGTTGCTAATGATGGTCAGTGGTACACTTTGTGAGGATGAAAGAGGCTGACTGCTCACCTTAATGCAGTCTGCATTGGGTTAAAGGGGTAGATTACTAACTGCTCTTTGTTAGCACGTGTAAGAGACAGGCAAAAAGAGGAAAGTGTGAAAACATCAATAGAACTTAGACAATGTTGGAGAGCATAGTTCTGTGTCATCCAAATGTAAAGATTTTGGAAGTGAAGTAGAAGTTATGCAACCACCTGAATGGATGTTGTGGAGAGGTTGGTGGTGGTCTCTTTTCACAGGTAAATAATGATAGAACAAGAAGGAATGGCTCCAATCTGTGACTGAGTAGGTATAGACTGGACATTAGGAAAAATTATTTCACAGAAAGAGTGGTCAGACATTGGAATAGGCTGCCCAGGGAGGTGGTTGAGTCACTGACCATAGATGTGTTTAAAAGTTGTTTGGATATGGTGCTTGGGGATGTGATTTAGGGTCAACCCTGTAGAGTATGAATATCAGTTGGACTTGATGATCCTGGGGATCTTCTCCAATGGAATGTTTCTATGATTCCGTGATCAGTAGCAAAAAATTAAGTGGAAGGTAAGAGATTAATTAAGATGAAGTTTTGAATCTGATCTTCATAATTGTCAGGTACAGCCCATTCTTACCAATTTTGTTCCTGACATTAAGTGGCATCCAGAGCATTCGGGTATAAAAACCAAAGGGGACACTGATTGCTCTTAGCAAAGTGCCGTCTGGAAAATTAATAAAATAAGGGAGAGAAATAGACACAATCTACATCTTCATCCAAAATCAAAAGCATTCTGTTCCTAACTACCTTTTTTTCTAGAAAAGCCAAGAAGTGGATAAAGTTTGATTTAGTTATTTGGAAACAGCAAGATAACAGCAACACATGAGATGCTGTAATGGCTTAATATAAACTGCACAAAAATGACAAATTTATCATGTCAGAGATAGCAGTGTATATGCAGAGGGGAGAACAACCTTCTTCTGTACTTTTTAAAGTACAGGATCAAAGAAAATCTGGATTATTTTAAGAACATTAAATTAGCAATAAAAGCTTAGAGGGAAAGAAAATGAACAGTGCAGGAGTATGTCAGGATATTAACTGTCTTGGTGAGGAAAAGATGGACACATAGTCTACTTTGAAACAGTAATTTGGGGTGACATAAAATGTTCACAGTTTAAAGGCTGGAAAACAGTGTAAATGCTGATATGTTGTGAAAAGAGCCATAGGGCTCTGGTAAGAAAAGATTAGTACCTTGCTTTGCAGTGTGCCTTTCCAAGGAAAAGACATCTCTAGTACCAGTTTCCTCTTTACAATTAAAAGAGAGAAATATTTCATATTTCTGCAGCTAGAAATAGGAATCTGTTCAGATTTTATTCCCAGTCTCTCCTCAGATTGATAGCTTTCTCAGGATATTGTCCTCTTGTAATAGAAGGCTAAACTCTTATACTTAGTGTTAATTTATTTAGAATTTTAGAAGCCAAACTGTGCATTTTGTACTGGGGGTAAGTGATTTGAAGTAATAACTATTTGAAGGTGAAAGGAGGAAGAAAAACCTCTCTTAGAAACTTTAATGTTGTGGTCCTCTGTTCACTGTCCTGGATTAACACAACCTGCTCTCACAGGCCTCTCTTGCCCTCACACAGATGGGAGGGAAAGTAGCATAGACAAAAAAAACAACTAGGTTGATATAAGTATTCTTACTGGGAATGAGATAATACACTGCACAATTAATGTAGCACGTTTGCAGAAAAGAGCAGCAAATGCAGAAGCAGCAACCTCATCCCTCCCACTAGCTAGCCCAGAAGAAAAGACCAACACTCCAGTAACCAGAAAGCAGCAGCAGCAACCAGAATAGGAAGCCTCTCATGTTACAATCTGAGCTTCAAGCTTTGTGATTGAGCTTCAATCGTCAGCCAGCATTTTTGTTTAAAAGCTGGCATGATGGCAGTGTGGTATTGAGTATCATCAGCAGGTGTAACTCAACCCATGACACTGTTGGATGCTCTTTTGTACTTTAAAGATATAAATAGTGGTCACAGTAGTTGGGTTATGGTTGGACTTGATCTTAAAGGTCTTGTCTAGCCTTAGTGATTCTATGATTCTATGACATAGCTCTGGTTTTGCACTGGTTTAAATTATAATGGAAGGTAGCTTGATAAACTGCACATTTCTAAAAAGGGCCAGAAACAAAGGACAGACTGGAATCTGAAAAGATTATAAGAGTTGCATAGAAAGCACTTTACATGGGACATCTCAGGTTCGTTGGTTGGAACACCATAGCAAGAGGATTGTCTGGATTCAGGAGGATGGAAAGGTGCTAATTCACATATCCTGTCTTGCTCAGGTCATAGTATGCACACCAGATTGACTCAATAAGGGCAGGGTTTTCAGTCTGGACTTAGGACAAAGGTAGAGCATCCTAACAGTTGCAACCTAAGGAGTTATGTGCTAAAAGGAGACTTGGAGAAGAGTGCAAGTTGAGGCATAGGAATTTTCATGTAAACATGAGGAGGATTTTTTTTCACTGTAAGGGTGACAGAACAATGGAACACGCTGCCCAGGGGAGTTGTGGAGCCTCTCTGGATATATTCATGACCTGCCTGGATGCGTTCCTGTGTGATATAATACACGAGATCCTACTCTGGGAAGGGGGTTGGACTAGATGATCTATTGAGGTCCCTTCCAGCCCCTGACATTCTGTATTTCTCTGAGTGGGAGACAGCAAATTATTTTGCAACAGGAGCTTGAATCAGTGTACTTAAACTTTCATTTTCTATGGCAACCATACATAAAAGCATGCAGTTTTATTTAATAAAGAAATATTTGATCTGAGCAGGACACAGCATACTGTAGTGTGTCATTTAATTCCTGAGAAAGTATTTGAGGAAAATGACATAGCACTGTTGACCATTTTGTTATCACCTGCTGAGTGTTGTCATTTCCATAGCCAGTGGGCTGTATTGAATCAGACAGAGGGAATAGGTCATTAAAAGAAATAGAGGACTTTCTGCAGCCTGCAGATGATGGAGAAAATTTTCTTCAGCTATATCAATAAAATCCAATTTAATGGAGTCTACATTCAACTATGATTTGGGGTTTAGCCCTATTTTGCTCTGAAGTAAGGTGACTTGATAAGTATAGGCAGCATAAACCAATGTGTTGGTTCACCAGAACAAATTATACCTTCTATGTTGATTGTAAAGATATAGGTGAGGACAATAAGTGTTCTGGTTTTGGAATGCCTTGTTTCTTTCTTTTCAGTCACAGCATTCATCAAGACAGGAAAAGGTTGTTGATTTTATATAAACAAATAAAAATGAGGAAAAGTATATCTCATGGGCATGCTGTGCAAGTTAAAAGTCGTATTTTTCTTCACTTTCTTGAAAACACTGATAACAGTTTCAGAGATGACTATATTACTCATTTCAGGCCTTAGGAAAACAACAACAACAAAAAAAAAACACTTAGAAATAGGCTTTGCACATCCTTTGTACTTCTCTACTATAGAAGTGAAGGGCAGTATTATGTGCCCTCTTGTTCCATGTGAACAGGCTCCTTTTGCCATAAAAGACCCTTAAATGAAACAAAGTTAAGATTCATGTGAATGCTATGGTTTAAGGCTGCTGTTAATTATGAGATCCTATCAGCTATCTACTAATTACTTTTTCATAGTTTGGGGTTTGTTTTTTTTTGCAACTATGGGGTCTAAATAAATATAAAAAAATATATTGGCATGGAAGCTCTATGTTCAACTTTCCCCACTGCTGTAGAAGTAGGAGCCCCAGATGATGTTCCATATAACCTAGGTTTTACTTGGGAAGTACAAGCAGCTTTTAATGGTCTTTAAAGCACATGTTTAAGGGAGTACAAATATTGTTGAAATAAATGAGTCAGGCTTGTACAACACACTCTCTGTTCTCAAGTATATTATCTCAAAAGTTGACTAAAAGAAGTTGTTTCCATTAGTTGCTTCTAAAATGTCTTGCATTCTAAATTGTATTAGAATTTCTACCAGTAGAGAAAGTGAAAAGAAGGAGTATGGGAACAAATAACATTTCCAGAAGTGAGTTGTGTGTAATTACATTATATCACATTTTCTTTGGGGGACACTTAATAAGGTCATATTAGATATGAATTGATGCTGAATTTAGTTCATTAATTATGCACAGCACTTAGTTGTTGTCTTCATTCAAATTTTTTTCTTCACTTTAAGAATGTTACTTGGCTATATCAATTTACTTTGCTATAAGAGTCTATCTCTTTGGTAGTATCTGATTTATTTAATTTATCTGATTTATTTAATTAAATTCTGTCCTACATAATCTAGATAGTGATTTGAATTGTGCATCATTGGCTTACTTTGCACTCAATATTTGTTATTCTGTTCTTGCCTTCAGTTGTATCTTCTGCCTAACATAAGGATTTTAATCTTTATGACTTTAGTCATGTTTTTTTTACCACCTAGTTTTAGGCTTCTAAAGCTATGCCTCTGAAAGATCAAACCTGTAGCTGGCCAGCAGATACTATTTCTTCCTGTAGAAAGGCCTACTCTTGTCAATGCTGTTGGCACTGAGGGCATTGTAGGGATTTTTGTTTGTGTCTCCTTAGGCCACTGCACATTTACATTTTAAGATGCAGTATTCCACATGTGGCTGAGTACACGTGGGAGAGGAAGGAGGTTGCTTTGTATCTAGTCCTTGCAGATTTATTTACTGCCCACACATTTCTAATGTTCACCAAAAGCTGATTAGCAACATTTGGCATTCATTCTACAAAAGTTTCCCCAACCCCCCAAAAGATTATTCCTGACACAGGTATGAATTTAGGAGTGTATATACTCATAAGCCTTGCTCCAGAATGGCATTCAGTGACCTCCCTCAGGGAAAGACTGTGATTCTGGGGGACTCTGAATGCGAATGGGAAGTGGCCTTTCCCATTTCAAGGGTGACACATGCACATTTCTAGGTAAATGTTGATATATTGGCAAATCTTTACAACCAAAACCAAACATTTGTTGTTTTGGTTTGGGGTTTTTTGTTGTGAGGTTTTGGGTATTTTTTTGTTTGGGTTTGGGTTTTTTTTGTTTGTTTTTTTTAAGAGCATTTCAATGTGTTGTGTTTTCCTCTTTAGGAAAATTTCTTTGAAGTGTTATTCAAATCGTATGCTTGAAGTTCCTGGCAGCGTATCTAGGAGAAAGAAATGGTATATGATTTAAAAGTAATGGATGGTATCAGCAGGACTCCCTAGCCATTAGATGGGGAATTAACATTTTACACATATTACAGATTCACTGCACCTGCAAGATTTCATCTTCTGTGCCTAAATCACCAGGAACAGTAGAAATAGTGGAATTAGGTGTGTAGTGGCATATGAAAGCATTGAGGGATCCATATATTACTCAGTACTCCTTAAAAGGGAGGAGCTACACACTAGCCCAATAAACATGACCATGGGACAGCAGCAGGCTGATCTGCATCAGACAGATAATTGGGTTTATCAGCAAAGCTGGCAGTAGAACCAGGAAAGGAAAGCTGGCATCCAGATGCTGATGATACAGGCATCCTACCTGGACTTGGCCATATGGGTCCTGTATCTGTCAGTGTTACACCAGCAGTTGGCTCCCAGGCTTGAGTATTCCAAATGAGTTTGAGATCCTAGTCAGCACAGTCTCTGAGTGGATAAGCCATGTCTTCTGAAGCAGTGCTGTTACCTTTGAAAGGCCAGTTTAGGTTGAAAGATGTCCTGTGAGATTGTATGAGGGCTCTTTCCATTCATGGCAAGACTGTCATGCATAAGGGTTTTTTCCTGCTTAGGCAGACATATAAAAAACAGTGACACAGTAAAAAAATGGCAGCATTTTTAGATGACCAAGAAAAAATAATTAATCTGAAAGGAATGGAATTTACAAGTGTTTTTTCTCATGTGGAAAAGACACTCCAGTAATACCTACTTGTTCACTCTCCTGAGAGAATCAATGTGAGTTCCTAAGTCAGCCTTGATCTTCAGAAACCCTGAAATAACTGCTTAATAAAAAAGTTCTCTTGCTATGCTGTCCCAGTTTCAAAACACCATGAAGACCATTCAGGCCACACAGGAAGCTGAGTGAGAAAATCCTGTGTCAGACATAGGGTCTTCTGCTTCCCCTTTTCCCCCATATTCTCCCATTCAGCAAAGATCTTTATCCAATGATACATTTCCCTTGTGTTTGCTAATGGGGAGAGCTGTCTTTCAAAGAGATTGGAATACAAGCATGCATTTAAGAGTTATAGCTTGGTACCAAGATACATCAAGGATGGCCTAGGACTGAGTAACTTAGCACCTTGGCATCCTTTGCAGGATGAAGGTATGAAAGAACTTGGAAAGGAACCTTAAACCATCTTCTTTAATTGCCTGTAATTTCCCTCGGATGTAGCTGTGTACCTCAGTAGAGCATTTACTTCTTGCCTGCCTTAGATCCTTAAACTAGATTCATTGTGATCATCGAATAACAGAAATGCCAAAGGTGAATTTACTCTTGAGTAGACTAGTTAGTTCTTCAAAGAGGGAGAGAAGTGGACTGTGAACATGAATGCAAGTTACTTTTAGGAGCTTTTCCCCACAAAAAGTGTCTGGTCATCTCTTTCTAACATAGAATCCATATGTTACAGGGATTATTTGGAGCTGGTAAGTCCAGAGGGCTGTAGAAGTCTCTGTTCTAAAAGAGAGTAGTACTGGAAGGATTATTGATAGTGCAGCATGTACTTCATAGCTCTTTTACTAGAAGGAGACAATCCTTTAAAAGAAGTATTCAATAATTATTAATTAATTCATCTACTATGATAGAAATACCAATAATTGGAAACTAATATGGCTTAACATGTTTTCACCTTGGAGATTTCATTTTATTTTAGCAATTATGTACTTTTATTTTTAAGTGTTGTTAATAACAACAGCAGTGACACTTCTCTTAAAGGTGTGATTTTATGAAGTGTGCTTTTAATTTTAACCAGTGTTTGCACTGATTCACAGAACAGAGGTTTCGGGTTTGCTTTATAAGAGAAATGCTTTAAAAAAAAAAAAAACAAACAAAAAAACAAACAAACCAGAACTGTAAGGGGAAGAGAATGTACAGCGCCCACCTTTTACTATTTCAGCCCACTAAGACACAGGTGATTTAATGTCTTTATGAACTTATTTGAGATAACAAAAGTACAAACAAAAATATTCTCTGCTCAGTGTGGTTTTTTTCCTCTGTCAGATAATAGAGTTCCTTTGTATTTCATTTAGTTTGTCATTAATACAGATAGTACTTTGAATATTAATTATTTGATTGTCCTATGATCGGTGATATGTAATTTTAGAGATGTCACAGGTGTCTGTTGCCATAATCTTATTTCTTATAAAGCATTTTATGCATGAAATAAAAAAATAAGGGCTTCATATTAGAAAAGAGAGAAAATAAAACCACAAAGATAGTTCCCTTAAAAAAAAAAAAAAAAGTCTGTTTGGAAAGTGTTGAAACCTTTAAAAAATATTTTGCAATATTATTGCACTGGACATGCTGTTTCACTAAACTGTATTCAGTCCTGATTTTTCTTACTACAGATAAATTGTTTCTTTTCTGGAAGAAATATTTTATTTCAATCAAAGCACCTATGTGATCCTGCAGAAACCCTAAGGAAAAGGCAGACCTGAATGCCTGTGTGTTTCACTCTGTCCTGTCAGGCTGAAGGTTCAGATTTGAATCTTCTTGGTTGTCACTATCAGTAGTGAACAACAGTGTGGGCTGTATGAATAGTTGATTAAAAGAAATGGCAGGAATGCAGGGAATAAATTTTTTTTAAAAAATGTAAAAAAAAAGTTAGTGCTGTGGAATTCAGTAGACATTGAAGATGACTCTGTAGAGATACAAGCATTCGTTTACAACCACAATTGTAGATTTGTGGTCCATTTCTGTGACCTTCTGAGCACCACTTATATTTAAAAAAGATCCCAACGTGGAATAATAAGTAAGCCATGTAGCAAAGTTTTGACTTTTGTCTCCTTTTCCCTAAATACTGTGTAGCTTGAAATACAGCTGCAGAGCTAAACCTGTAGGTCAGGTGATAAATTTCTAGCTAATCATTCAAAGTCAAATTCCTCCATGGACTTTATGTGGCAGGAGCCACAGGATGTATTTAATGGTATTTTTAAAATTCCCTTGAAATAAAAGATGAGAACATCTAGCATAGTAGATTAATGTAGTTTAGCACAGACTGAATACACAGGTTTTCTACAAATAATTGCTGTTCTTGCAATACAAAGACCAACATCTTAAAGTGAAGAGACTAGCAGAAGTCAGAGTAACTGATAAATAAGCCAAGATGCATTTCTCCTTGAAATAAGTAAATACAAAACCCCAACAAACAGAAATTATTACAGAAGCCACAATGAAAATTTATAAGATTGAATTTCAGTTGGTCACACAAATCTAGGTGAATTTTTACTCAGAAAGTGAGAACAGTTTTGCAGTTGCCTAAGAGAGTAGAAAGAAGGAAATTCATGGTGTATTTTGATCTAAATCTTTTCAGGATATAGAACTGACTGGCGGAGGTCCTAAAATGTTGTCCTGCTGATATTTGACAGTGTCT
The DNA here is from genome assembly GCA_013396835.1 of Psilopogon haemacephalus. Lineage (NCBI taxonomy): Eukaryota > Metazoa > Chordata > Aves > Piciformes > Megalaimidae > Psilopogon > Psilopogon haemacephalus. The sequence continues at coordinate 229,487 of VWZI01002841.1, forward strand.
AAATGGAAATTTACTTCTCTTTTATTTCTTAACTTTGTTAAGAAGGGAAAAAATGTTGTCAACTGTGTGGACCTCACAAATGCAAGCAATTCATTCCTGTGGCTCCTCTCACTCTTTAGAACAGTTTGATCCACTGACTCAAGTGGATTTATATCACTGTTAATGAACTGAAGCTGAAAACTTTGCACTAATGAGAGCACATACTCTTTCTGGCCAAGCAGTTATGATGAACTCATTTGTAATTGTTTTCTGGGCTTCAGTTCAACCCTACATTTAAGCTTATGCTTAACTTAAGAAGATGTTTACGTGATTCTCTTAGTAGACACATAGAGGCAGGGTGGGGTGGGGTTGGGGGGCAGAAATGTGGTAAGAATGATTAAAGAAACAGTATCCAGTACTGAATATCAGAAACTTCTGAGGGAGGATGAACTTGAATGTATTGCAAAGGCTTTTGTGGAAGAGTGTAGCAGCTTTCCTTATAGGTAGAAAGTTTTCCTTCTTCAAATGAAGTACCTCTTTTAAAAACAAGATTATTCGTAGTTCCATTAATAGTTGCCAATAGAACAAAATAATCCATTACCATTTATTTATTGCCAGATAATTTCCTTGTTTTGTTTTGTGCAAGCATATATTACTCCTACTTCAGCTTTCAAGGAGAGACTTCTTTACTGTTCAACTCTTTTTTCCCCATCCTTTCTAATTTTTATTGGTGTTGCATTTTGACTTCTGGTCATGTGACAATCTTATGTAGTCATTTGAAATAGGACATTTTCTAATTACACCAGGTAAACACTTCCAGACTGATTTGATTTGAAAAATAACCTGTCTGTTTTCATTACTAGATTGTTGGTTTAGTCTTGCGTTTTGGTTTTGTTATTGATAAAGAAGAAATATCAATACCTAATGAGGTTGCCATACAACTTTCTGAACCATTCTTCTCATATTGTGTTCTTTAAACAGCTTTGCAAACCTAGAATACATCTTTAGCATAGAAAATTTCCTTCACAATGGGATTGTTTTAGGATGTTTCTTATTAAATTAATAGTTTTCTTGGCTTCTGTGATTTAAAACCTGGAATATTTCAACCTGGGGCATTTGAATAACTGTGCTGTTGAAAAGGATGGTTAAATGTGTAAGTTTGGTTATTGTCTGTTTCAAAGAACTTTAGCTGGTCATATAATTCTTAGGTCACCATCCTGCAAAAAGCTTGAAATGCGTTCGTAAGTCAGTAATCGTTTGTTTTAAAGTCCTTTGCTGAAATGTAGCCTTATCTTTTAGAAGATAACTATGAAAATAATTAAAATTTAAGTGTCCTGTAACATAGAATTTTCCTAGGAAATAATTCATCTCCTGAAAACGTCATGCCTGCTAGTATCAAGGGAAGAAGAGATGCATTCATTGAGAACATTTGTCAAGATCTCTTATAAGAACTTTGCATTAATGCTCGTTTCCTTCCTGTGTAGATTTAGAGTTAAGTTCTGGCCCAAATACCTCCAACCTTCAAAATCTTTTCTTAATCATAGCATAGTTTGAGTTAGAAGGAACCTCCAAAGGTCCTCTAGTCCAACACTCCTGCAGTGAGTAAGGACATCCTCCATTAGAGCAGGTTGCCCAGAGCCCTGTCTCTGGATCTCCTGACCATGCTTCTTTTGGTGCAGCCCAGGATGCAATTTGCCTTCTAGGCTGCAAGCTCACATTTTTGACTTATGTCCAGCTTCTCATCCACCAGAACCACTAAGCCCTGTTCTGCAGGGCTACTTCCTATCACCTCATCCCCCAGCATCTGCTGATGATGAGGATTGTTCTGGCCTCATGAGTTTCACCTGAGCCCACCTGGCTTCTGTCCTACTAAAAGCTTTTTCTAAACATAAATTCTAAAATAACATTGCATATAAAGGTTGTTGAATTTCTTTTTGAGAAAGACACCTAGCTGAGACTCTACTTCTATTGAAACTATGAAACTTCTATAGTTCCAGTGATTTGTTGCCATGGCATTCTCCTTTGTGTTACTGCCTGCAACCAAACTATGATGCAGTGATGGATTATTTTAATTCAGACTGTCCATCATTTAAGTGATGCTTTAGCAAAGGAAGGAATATTATTAGACACAACTGAATACTGCAGCAAGCCATTCTTCACAAAACATTGTAAAATGTTGAAATCAATGTTTTTCTTTAACAGATTTTATTTTAAAAATTAAGTTGTTTTGGTTTGGTTTAATATTTTAGTATTTTTAAGAAACAGTAAGCTTTCCTATGGGAAGGGAAGTGTCTTTGTAACAATCCTGAGGTATTTATTTCCAGAACTTAAAATATTTAATATTTTAAAATATTGTAAAAGTAGAGTGATACAGTGAATATAAATGTTAAGTCCCTTTGACAATGCTACTAGCACAAAAAGTATTCCCCAGAAATAAATAAAGGTAAATCTCAATTACTTATGAAGTAAAACAAATAAAAGATCAGCAAAAGCTTCCTGGTGAAATGCAAAGACCAGAGTTTTTTGTATCTATAAAGAATCACTGCTTGTTTTATAACTACAGTTACGAAGCTACCATGTGTACAATTGAGCAAAGTAAAATTGTCCTACATAGGAACCCCTATTAGAATAATGTCAAGTGCAGTTGTATCTCTCCTCTGAAAACTCAGATCTTTCACAAGATCACAGGATGCCAGGGGTTGGAAGGGACCCAAAGAGATTGAGACCAGCCCCCCTGCCGGAGCAGGACCATAATCTAGCTCAGGTCACAGAGGAACGCATTCAGGTAGGCCTTGTAAGTCTCCAGAGAAGGAGACTTAACAACTCCTCTGAGGAGGCTGTTCTGGTGACCCAGAATCATGAATGTAAATCTGAATTACATGTATCTATCTCCTACTGAAATATACAACTATAGTCATCTTGATCTGAACTGAGAGATAATTAACCTTTTCATTCGAACTAAGGGCAGTTTTTTTGTGATTTGGATTTGGAGTGACTTCTATTGGCATAAATGCGTTATATCAATTTGTGATGAATTTAGAGTATCACTGTCACCTTCGTGAGCTGCTGAGAACAAATAATAGCCAGATATTCCCAAGGCTCAAAGCTTGAACCTGTAGGACTTCAACTAAATAAGTGGTGTAGGAGCTGTAAACCATTACTGTGATGTTAGTATTTCTGTTATATTTATGTTATCTGTTTACCTGGGAGAGAAAGCAAGACATACTGAGAAGAAATTCTGAGTGGGTTTTTAGAAACAGTTCCTCAATGTAAACATGTGATGCCTTGCATTCATTACTAATTATGTGTTCAGGGTGGAAAATTGCAGTAGAAAGATACAATCTGCAATGTCTGTTTAGTCTTTGTGACCAAGCTTGGTGAAAATTGCCTGCACTCTTTGAAGATAATTAAAGGAGGGCTAAAGGGGGGAGGGGAAGAGTTTTCTACCAATTTTTAGGCCATGAGACTAATTAAACCACTTTTTAAAAAAATTATTTTATTTTATTTTTTCCCCCTTCCCTTTTTGTGAACCAGTGATAATCCTTATATCTCTGCATCATGAGCTTTTCCCATTTCTCCTTTTAAAAAACTGGGGTTTGGAATCTGGCATTGAGGTTAGTCCAGTTTCCTTCTTTAACATTTATGAAAGATCATTAAGAGCTAATAAAGATTTGAAAAATGTGGTTGAGCTAGTATGAGACTATCAAGTGAACTAGTTTGGGCTTATTCAGATACAGCAGATGTGAAGGACAGTCACAGAAACTCAGCTGGCAGTTAGAGATTTTGCAAACATAGATTGCCTTATTTTGTTTGGCAGTAAAGACTACTGAGATTCTGAAGTACAACACTGGGGTTTTTTTTTTCTTTCCCCAAATCCAAGGCCATCATGTGGCTGAGAAACACGAGACTTTTAGTGCTAGTGATACACTTTCAGGTGAAAGAAACTAGAATTACTTGCTGACAACAGTCTGGTATACATGTAGTAATGAGGTGAAATGCTTCTCCCTCCTCTTCCCCTTCCTGCATGCTTTGCTAAAAACTCTCTTTTTTTTAGTATTGTACACCTACCTGGTTATTATCTTCACAGTGCATCTGGTGTTGATTCTAATTTCCTTTACCCTTTATTCAGAGGAAATCCCCCAGTGTTTCGTAGTGGGAGAAAAGACATCTTAAGCTGGAGACAGTGCACATTTGAGATACCATCTTGCTGTATCTTCCCTATGCGCTCCCCCTTCTACCCCCCCCCTCCCCCCCCAGCCTTCTGTTAGTTTATTAGAACCTGGGTAAGAGATTTTCCTAGTTTTGCCATGTTGGGCCCGAACAGAAAAGATTTTTTTTTTTTTTTTCTGATTAATGAAATGAATACTGTCATTAGCATTTGGGCCAGTTAGCTACCTATGATTATAGTTAATGAGATGTAGGCATGAGAGTGTAAACGGAGCTGCAGAGTTACAGTGATTTATGTCAGCTGTGATTCTGGCTTTTGAACTGTTTGTGACTTTTATTAACCTGTTGGGGACATCAGGATGAATAAGCTGAGTCCTTTCCAACAGACTGTTTCTGCACACTGGGCTTCTCAGAATAGTATAGGATGCATACTTTTCAGTCTCTGCTTATAGATGCTTATTTACACATATCACAGACTCAAACGGAGGTCGTTTTTTGGGGATTGCAGTTGAATTATTGTGGGTTAGACTGTTACACATGGCAAAATAAGGGACCTTTGCCTGTGCAGTATCGTTGCTGGAGGCCTGAGGCTGTTGGCTCAGCTCATGATGTATTGTACTGCTAGTGTTTCAGCTCTCTCAGGGGATTGCCAGTCCTACTATAAGGTCAGGAGTTAACTACTTGTGTTTTAGCAGTGTACTGATATCAATACGGCTCCTATGGAAACATTACTTGACGTCATTTTCGAATCTTTGCTACTGTAGCCAAGCTTTAGTAGAAGTCAATAAGAACATTAGATTGTTGTCTGTATTATTACTTCCCACTTCCTGCCAGCAATCTACCAATTCATTAGCAGAGAGTTTTGGAAATCTCACTTGATTATTTATGCAGTCAATAGCAAGGCTTGTCGGCATTCATAATTGTTTGATTTTATGGCCTCTTCTTTAAACAAACATTGTCTATGGTAATGCGATGCCCTGATGGATGGGAAAGGTTTTGTCTGTGAATATCATTTAGATAATTAAAAATGACAGATGAAATCGCCTGCTGTCTTGACCTGTACTTTGTTCCCTCAGTGATGCTGAAGAGATGCTGATTGCTGTCAATCAAAACCCATTGGAGGTTTGTAAATTCTGGCTGCTGTGAACTCTGACCTCCAGTGTTGATCTGAAATAGATAATAACCTTGAAATTCTATTAGAATTTAAAAACTGTTTCACCAAAGGGGCATACTATATATTTTTTTTCCTCTAGAACATGACTACTGAATGCCATTGTTTACTTCACACAACCTGGAACACAAAAGGAAATGTGTTGCATTTAACAAAATTTAATAGTACAAATCAGAACTAAAAATCTTATAAAATAAAATCCTTTCTCCCTCTTCTATATCTGTCTCAAGACTTCAAATCCTCATTAGGAGGAATTCCATATATTCATCCTGCACGATGGTGTCCAAATACTGTTTTGATTCTGTTTATTCATGCTAAAGCTTATGATGATGTCCTCTCTTAATGACGTATTCTCACTGTCTATCTCATTTGCTCATTTCCTCTATCATTGGTCGTTGAGACACCTTCTTTTCTTTTTTTTTTTTTTCCCCAAACAATAGTTCTTTTCTTAAGAGCCAGAAAGAAAAACACTGGTGTAGAATATTCAAGATGCAGAAAGTCCAGGCAGAAATGCTCAAAGTTCTGAACCAACAACTGCCTTGAAACCTGGGTCAGGAGATCAGGTGCATAAAGGGCAGTCATCCTGAGACCCTTTTTCCACCCCCCCCACTACCTACAGACTTACGGGATAATAACAAGTGGTATTGTTTGCATTGAGATTTGGGGTTATATTTGTTTCATTTTGGTAGAACAAGGGGTTAAAATCATATTGAGATTATATTTTTAATCAGTGTTTAAAATCACTAGGAATAATAATTGCCAAACTGGGAAATTAAACACTCAGGTGGTATATATTTGTCTTAATAACAAACAGCAAATAAGCACAGAGTAAGTGGATTTAATCATTTAGGATTTAATCATTTTTATATTACAATAAGAAATAATAATTGAGAGACTCCAGCAAGTTCTTAAGTACCTGTTCTTAATGGGATGGATTTACTTACTCAATTTGGTGAAGTAAGACAAGTGACTAAACAGGATCTCTGAAAAAGCAGTTGACAGAATTGCTTTCTTCTTTGGAATTTAATGTGAAATTCCAGTAGGGCTGGCTTAATAACTAGGACTAGAACAGTTTTGGCTTGGTACAGAAAAAGAAAATAATGTAGACATTTTTTCATAGGTGAAGCAAAAAAAAACAAACAAAAAAAAAACCAAAACCCAAACCCAACACACAAAAAAAAAAAAAAACAAAACCAGCCAGCCATTCAAAAGAACCCCAACAACAAAACAAACAAACAAACACCACCACCCCCAACCCACATATAAATGTTGTGCCCAGAATGAATTGTGAGGGCTGTATCCATAAACCTATTTTGGAACAATTCCAGTTTTGTCTTCAGTGGGCAAATAATTTCTTCCTTGAGCAAAATCCAGTGAATATATGACTATTTTAATTTCCTAACTTACTTCCATTTGTTAAAGAAGGTCAGGAGAAAGTCTTATGTCTAGGTTAGTAAAAGACCAAATGCTTCTAAGTCAGCTGGAGGAGATGCGTTTTGCAACCTTTTTACCTGTCTCTTGTAAGGCAACTGACTTCCAGTGTCTGACAACCCTTCAGTAGTAGTTGCAGACCGTTTTTAAAGGCAAAAGTAGTGTGTCAGACCAAACTGGCAAATTGATTTCTTATCAGGATGATTGTGAGCAACAGCAGAAGTCCATAAGTCTTGGGGCAGGGGGTGTCTTGCAACTTTTTTTTTTTTTTTCTTTAAGTGTTGAAGGTTTTTCTTCAATTAGTTACCCCTGTGTAGAAGCATCTCTTTTACTTCAAACTGATTGCTTGAATATGTTTGTAGTTTGTTAAAAATCTTAGTAGTATTATAGGATTAGTTGAAAATAAGAAAAACATGGTGAAGGTGAAATGTAGTGAATGGAAAATAGTTAATTTCAAAAAAATATCAAGCATTGTTGTACCCTGAATTTAGACACTTTGAAAGTTAGGTTTGGATTTATTAGGATACTCTTAGAAAAGATGTATCTTTGCAAGTAAGGTAATTTTACCAGTTGTATCCTGCCTATGATTTACGTGATCTGGTTTTCTATAAACACACCTGTGTTTTAAATAAGTACTGATTTTGTAAGATTTGTAGTAAAGATGTAGTAGAGTATATGTGTAAAATATTACAAGTAATATGCTCCTGAATGTATCCCATCCATTTTCTGGAAATGGGACTTTATTACTTAACTATCTTTCTTAGACAGAAAAAAAATATTGACTGTTGATTTTGAGGAGATAAAGGTGGTCTAAAATTGCTCAATCTGATGTAAAGTACACAGGCTGAGAATCTACCAGTATAAACGGAGTTATCATTTAATTCAAAAAGGCTCCTGAGGTTATTATTTTGCTACAATATGAAAATGGATTGTGACAATACTGGCCTGATTACAAGCTTTCCAGGCTGTCCCACTGTGATAATTAGCTCCCAATTGTTAAACCATTTGTTTATTAGAACATTAAGGGCTGGTGCTGTCTTGACTCAGAACTGGAAATGAATTGCTACCAAAGATGGTTTTGAACACAACTCTCAAATATTTTATTGGACAATAATAACCATGTGTTTTGAGCTAATTTTAAGTGAGTAACCTCCTGTGTTGCCGAAGACATCTGTAACAGGTGGATCACTTAGTCTAGCAGGAATTTGTTTTGAATGTTAATAAGACTTTAAGGTATTCTTCAGAGTCCATAAAATGGTAGACAATGTAGTAAAATGATCCAGCAATTAAAAACAAGTTTGATTACTCTCTATGACTTTTTAGTACATGCACCAGTTTAAATCACACTCAACACCACTGCATAATAAATACGGGTGTTCTGTGCATAGGTGTCCATATCCATATCTACTTGGTTCCAAAGCTTTAGCTAGTGTTTTGTGGAAGATTTTTTAAATATACAATAATCCCTGGGAAATTTTTTTTATCACAAACACTGCTTGTGAAAACCCACTGATTTCTACATGGCACTATTTTGCTGGAAACAATTATCAATCTCAGGGTGGAAATTCTTCTCAGAAAAAGGGAATGCTCCATTTTTCTGGACATTGCTGCCGCTTCAAAACATGGTTGGCTGCTGGTTGTATCCAGAAACCCTGTATTACTCTTTGGAGAGACAGTTTCTGTAGTGTGAGGTGTAGATGCTGAGATGCTTATGGAGTGCCCTGCAGAAAAAGCACACATAAGCACTAGTCATGCATTTGAAAAGGTATCCTCAACCTCAGTAAATACCTAAAAGAACATCCTCCATCCAATACTCACTCATGGGAAAACAGAGAGAGTAGTCAAACCAAGCCCATGTGTATGTGTCTCTGTTTATACCCTTCCATTCCAGCCCTTGCTCTCTATCCCAGTGTCATCACTGGAGCACAGCATTTCTGCTGCACTATACTCCATGCAGACAGATGAATGTGAGGAGGAATTTTTTACAGAAGACAACAGAAAATACTTGCACAAAATCTTTTTTTTTTCCCCTGGGTAGATAGCACAGGACTAAGAGTGTAGGTTTTTTTCAACTTTTTGTCTAAGTGAAAGGCAAAGGTGAGGTTTTATTTGCTTTATTGACATTTTCCACAGAAATTGTGATTAAAGAAAAATAAATATCCAAACATACACATTGCTGAACCAAAAAAAAATCTTTTTTATTTTTTTTTTAGACAGCTTGGATGTATTGCATTATATGCCAAATTTCTTAATACTTAACCAGTTCTTGCAACACTTATCACCATCAAAATTTAATGTCTTGCAACACCCTCATCTGTGAAGAGATAGAAGCAAATAAATTAATTGGGTGTACCTGGAAATGGAGAGAATACTCTGGGGGCATGCTAGAGCTGCCTTGCAATACCTGAAGGGATCCTACAGGAAGTCTGCAGAGGGACTTTTCACAAGGGTGTCTAGCAACAGGGCAAGGAGGAATGGTTTGAAGCTGCTCCAAAGTATAAACTGTGGCTCCACTGCTGTAAGAGATGGTGATATATAGAACTGCCCCACTTTGTTGATGAACTGCTAATAACTAAAAAACTTCCCGAGACATGATAACAAACATTTTAAAAGATATTTCATTGGTTTGGTAATTTTATTAAACAATTGTGTGTTGTTAAATTATAAATGAAGGAATAAAATAAAAGGTTGTAAGCTGTACTACTATGGCTTTGGAAGAAATAACCTTCAAAAAGGTGGGATAGTGGGTGAAAAATAGAACAAGGTTATCGTTGCTCCTTAGAGTAGCATTAATCTGGATATGAAGAGAGAGATCTGAAACTTTAATAAAAATCACAGAAGCACAGAAACATTCCAGTTGGAAAAGACCCTCAGGATCACCAAGTCCAACTGATATTCCTACTCTACAAGGTTCACCCTAAACCATATCCCCAACCACCACATCCGAACAACTTTTAAACACATAAAAATGTTTGTGAATGTGCTGCTTGGTGATGAATGCCTCAAAAGAACAGGAATAATGATATTTCGGCATATATTACATAAATGCTTACATTGTGTCTACAGTTACTTAAAAATAAAAGTAACCATGTACTAGAAATGATTCCAAATATATTATAGTATTTAGGAGCATTGAAAACTATGTGAAAGCTGCAGTGGTTTAAAACACGTAGGTAGATGGGTTTGAATTATTTTATTGCTTCCACATTGTTCTTTTTCTTCTTATTGAAGTCCATGACAAAATAGTAATTGTTAAAATTGTTATTTCTGTTCATAGTTTAATACAAGCAGTGTGCTCTATTGAAAAATTTAAAGGGGAACACACACTCTCATTGGAGTAACTGAATTAATCTTTCCCTAAATGAAGAATTAATAGCTTACAGTACCGGAGGTAATAGCATTGCTGGTTGATTCTAAGCTGGTGTATTGTAAATTTATTTCATAACTTCGGCCTTGGAAAATACAGCAACACAATGCATCACTGATACAAGAGCGATAGATTTAGAAAATGTTTAGTGAGAGTATTCCGCCTAGACCAGTAGGAACACCTGCTTCTATTATTCAATCACTGATAAAATGGTAAATAGCTTATGTCAGTCATGCAGCTTGCATAAAGCTACATAGTTTGCCTGTAGGTTTGGCCTTTTTTCTGAATTTTTTTCTTCATTTCTACATGTTTTGTATTCAATTTCTTTGTTAACTGACACCTTAGAATTACAGCATCATAAATGGACACTGACACTATTTTTATCTTTGTTCGTGTTATCTAGTCTTGCAAATGCAGCTCTGAATGCCATACCTGGAAGAGAAAAAGGATGCTAAAGCAATAACTCTTGCTTTTAAATAATAGGGTAGAATCCGCGTGGTCTGTTTGGTCCCAGAGTTGTTTTTGCTTTTTGGGTTTTTTTAATCTAATAAGGTGCTGTGCTTCCTGCAAATCTGTGACAATGTGAAATTCACTGTTTGTATCCTCCCACACACTTCTTACTCCCAGTTTCATTAACTATTATGCAAATAGGAGAAGAAATGACACTGCAACTTTATATTGTATGATATAGTGGTCATCACAGTCATTTCAGTGTACTATGCAAAATAATATTCCCCTGGGAAAAGATGACTTACTTGGACAATAAACTTTTTTTCAGACTAGAGCTTCTAAAAAATGGGAATATTTTCCCCAAAACAATACATTTCTGGTTGTTGTAGGTCTTCTGGTCCCACTGCAGTATTGTTTTTTTTTCAGAATGGCAAGGGTATTTAATTTTAGCTGAGTAGTATTAATTAATCAAATGATCCTTAGGTGATATTAGATAATCCTCATGATGGCCGACTGCCATCATGTGTGTGCCATGGCTTCCAGTTTGACAATATCATATTACACTGAATTTTTTTAAGGAATCAGGAGAAACAGCACTTCTAAACAAGGCACTGACTCAATCGCTTTCAAAACCTGCTTGTAATAGCTAGGTAGTAAATACTGACTGCTGCCTGTACTTAAGAAGCCTAACATTTTTCATTATATAGGACTTGCTTCTGCTTTACTTATAATTTTTTTCAAGAGCTCTTAAAGCTTAAGTTGTTTTTCTTAAGTATACTTGCAGGACTAAAACCACATAGCTGAAGAAGTGTTGTTTTGGGTTTTTTTCTGCAAAGTTCCATTCACTTTGTCCAAAATACTATTTTTGAAGGAAAAAATAATCCATTACTTTCTGCTACCCATGCTGCTGGCAATTAGTGGCAAGCTGTCGAAATACTGATTGAATAGATATATAAATTCTGAGTAGAACTGGTGGAGGGAAGTACCCAAATTTCATCAAGTGTTTATCACTAATTTGTTCCAGCACAATTCAAAATCTTTCTCAGCTCTAATTCTAATAAAAGACTAAACCTGTAACACTATTAAAGTAACAGAAGCAACTGAACTTGCCTCACTGGGAACTGTGACAAGTCTGGGTTAGAGACAAAGAGAAGTGTGAGAAGTAGGCTATAACCAACAGCTCTCCAAGTCCTCTTCCATGGAGCAGAAGCCATCTGCTGTTGTCAACAGGGTAGCTAATCCTTCAGCACAAGACATGCTCCCAAGTTCAAGTGTCAGGGCTTCAGCCCCTTCTGGTATGGAAGTTTGACTTGCATGTTATTGCAGTCAAATTTAATTTACTTTTTTCCCCCTAAAAAAATGGAAAGAAATGTTAAAAGCTACTCTTAAGAGAATAGTAGCTTAGTTACAAAATCGACCATCAATTACCAGCAGCTGAAGCAATACTAGATTTATGGTTTTGTGCATTTTATGACAGTTTTCAAACACATGATCCCAACCTGTTTTGTGCTTGAGTTTTCTGCATTTACTCAATATGCACAAATGATCAGTTGAGTCTGTGTAGATGATAACAATTTAGAGGGTTTTTTTGTTTTTTAATTATTAGTTTATTTATTAACAGAATTGCATAGAAGGAAGAAAAAAAAAAAGATGGAGTTTCAGGGAGAAAAAGGTTGATCTTATGAATGATAGAAGTTCACACTGCACCAGAGACCTTAGTTTGATCCATGTTTCTGCCAGATTTTTATACAACACTGAGTTATTTAAATGAAATTGTTGGCAGGAGGCCACTCATTGTGCTTTCCTCAAATCCTTGTCATCAGTTCAAGGTTGTAGAGGCAGGTATGGAAAAGATCAGAGTATACACAGCTGCACTGTGTTACAGTTCATCCTAGGAAGTACTAGTGGAAGAACACTGCACTCAACACTGTAGGCCAGACACTCAGAAGTAATGCAGTTTTGTGTTCCAGTGCTGGCTGAGATACCTGTTAACTTTTTGACCTCTGCGTAGTCTCTTTGTCTTGATTTTCCCACCTGTAAAATGGAGATAATAACACTCTCATCTCATAGTGGAGGTGAATTTATTAATGTTTACAAGGCATGAAGATTCTGTGGTGATGAGCACTCTAGTAACACCACGAGGAAATAAGCAATTCTGCATTCACTACAGGCATTTGATGCTTTGCAGTAAATAAAAGGGGGGCAATAATAGCGTGTTAAGAATAGAAATATTGAAGAGCTGTCTCCTTCTCTGAACAGTATTTATCTTGGGGCTTCAAGCAAGGCAGAAGACTGCTGCACCAAAAAAAAAAAAAAATGGCCTGTAATTTAAATTTGTGTCATTAAGTTTATGCATGAGAGGAGGGGAAAGGTTAACTTTTTCCCAAGTGATGTTAATTCTAACAGTGTGTAGCTTTTGGGGTCTTCAGTTTTCACTTATTTTAATTCTTTTGTTGAGTCTAATGTCTCTCATTGCATACAGGTGAGAAGGAAAAATGTTAGTGTAGTTCATACTTGATAAAGAACAAAAACTAGATCTGAAAGGGACTGTACCTCTGTGTCTACACACAGGGAAGCACAGCTACTCAATTTTGTGGATTTTTTAAATGCCCCTTAAGACTCTTAGTTTCTTACAGTCCATGTTACTCAGCATACAACCAACACTCTTAAACTTTTTCTCCCAGCCTTTTCTTGCCGTTGCATTCCATCCTTCTCTTTTTAAATCAATACCAGACTATATTTAATTCTCTCAGACCATAGCTCCTTCCTGCACTTGGTGTAGCCTAGTCTTCAGAGGCTGATTGGAAATCAGCTCAATCTGAAATCAGGAAGGGTTGAGTCATAGTTCACTTGGCTCCAACTCCAAATGTCACTCGGCGATCACTTTTCCCGTCTCAGTGGTAGAAAATGAAATATGTAGAGACTCACCTCACTTCCACTTGCTCATAGAGATGAGATAGGAAAAAAAAAATGCTGTCAGTGTTTTCTGCCTGTCCCTGGCAGAGATTTACGCTTCAAAATGTAATTGCAATCAACCACAGCTTTAGTTTTCCTAAAACATTTAATTCAGAGAAATTAAGCAATATGCTTGCATTCTATTGTGTATCTGCAATGATTTTCAGCATACAAAAAGATACGTCCTCTAATCCTGACAAATAATGGTTGATGTTGAATGTTTATAGCTCCTCTGGTTATAAAGCATTTAGTTGATGAGGAAGAGTTGCCTAGTGGCTGCCAGAGTTACAGGTGAGTAAATTCCAAACTAGGGGAGGAAAAAAGTAATTGTGAAGAAATTCATTCCAGGTCCTTTCTGTGAAAAAATGTGTTTAATATACAGTGGCCCAACCCCCGGGTTTGTAACTTTTGAAGTAACTTTTATTTGCCACTTTGTCGGTGTTTCATAATTTTGATAATTGAACCACTGAAACAGCTGGAATGAAGAGGAAGGTTTTGTGGTAATGTCTACTAACAGAACTATAGTCCTGTCTCAAGTTCTGCAAATTAAATTTCAATCATTCTGATGATGCTTTTAATACTTTTACTTGCTAACGGCTATTGTGTGATGAGAGAGCAGGGATGCCTTGATGCCTTGTAAATGCTACCCTGAAAGAGTAGCTACAAAAGCCCTTCTCTCTTCTAGAGCTTACATACATTCTTATAATTGATTTGTAGTAGAGATAACAGAGTGAGAAGACTACTGAGCTCCATCTTATTACTGTAGAGGCTATCAGCAGGAATGTGACTGTAGTTAGGTACTATGGAATACTGACATTCTAGGTTTGAAACATCTACAAATGCATATTAAATCAGGTTTAAATTATTTATAGTCTAATCCAGACATAGCTATTTACCATATTTAAAGTAACTTGCTATTGTCAAACTTTCAAGTGTTTTTTTCAATACTTAACACAATCTAATACTAATTCTGTCTGTTGTGGAACTCTACCTACTGCAGCCTTTGCAGCTAATGTCAAAGACTAAAGCAGGTTCTGAAAATAATCATGGAAACAAAATGCTGTTTTGCACTGAGAGTAGCCATCCTTTGGCAAGGTAAGCCATTGTGTTCATGGCTCCAACTTTCTTAAATTGTTTTTTATTGACAGCATTAGCTGCTGTCTTCAGAAGCCGGAATTCTGAAGCCATAACAGTGAAAGTGAGTGCAAACATCAACCGCCTGATTAGAAATCCCAAGCACGTGCTTAGTCCTGAAAGATATATTTAGGATCAAACAGTTTAGGACAAAAACTCTTTATAATTTAGTCACTATTCCTGATTCTACTGTTGGCCTGCTAATTGCTACACACCTCTTGTTTTGTCTGACCAAAAGGCCAACCCTGTGATTCTTTAACAATTTCACCTTACAGAACAAAATCTGAATGGTTAGACAATCTTCTGAAAATGCAACTCATTTCATTATATGTGGAACTTGTGCTTGTATTCTGGCAACCCATAAGCAAAGAAAATAGTCTCCAAAACGTATTCGCCTTGATAAGAACACCGTGTTCTCTACAGTTTTGTGAGGTGTGCCTTACTTTTGGCCTGTGGAATGCATGTGAAGTGCTCCAGAAAGAATATCCAAGCTGATGTCCCTGTTCATTTTAATGACTTGCAACTCTTGTAAAATGACATAATCCCATGCCTTGATCTGCAGAAGCTTTTTAAATTGCAGGCAAATAGAATCCAATGGAAAACATCCTGAAAACAGGCTTAAATAGTTTGACACTAACTGCATCTGTGGTTCCTTGAACTCTCTTATTTCTGTCAACTCCTCTCTGATATTTAGAAGTCTATTTGAAATCAGATGGGACTTCATTCTCAAAGTCCAGATCATCAGTTAAAGAGCACATTTGAATCCTCTGTTTTATCCTCTGCCAAGATCATTTCAATTTCCCTGAGGCATGCATCAAATGCACTTATCTAAGTAATGGGAGATGAGATCATGTCATTCCTGATCTCAGGTTTCTAGACAACACCCACACTCTGGGACAGCAAAAGCTCACTATAGTGAAACCTTCAACCAAATATTTACACAGAATGTTTACATACGGATGGGAGCTTTGAAGCTGTACGAGTATTCTCCTATCCAGGGAATCACCTTGTTTTTATAAGCTGACACTATTTACATGACTCTCAAGTCAGCTCAAATTCCTGATACTTCGATGTTTGCTTGAAACATTTCACAAAGGGTGGTGATTTTCCCCCTCTTTGAGTTACTTCACCTACTACTCTGTGACACTATGCACAGAGTTTACACACAGAGAAATTATTACCTTTGCCTTTGTGAATTTCCTGCATCAGGCTGTCTGCTTATCAGATGCACCAGTGACAGTTGTCTCTGAGTTATTGATAATCAGGTGTTCTCAGACATCCCTTCTCTGTGACCACAGCTGAGTTTGGATAAGCACACTATTTCTCATATGCATTATGTAAATAAAATGAACACCTAGCGTTTCAAACACTGAATAATCCTACACTGTTAGAACTAAGTCTGAAGGATTTATTTGTCAATGGCTCTTAATAAATCCATATAAGCTGAGGTCCAACTGTATTATCACTGTCGGTGCTATATTTAATTTTTAATCTGTTTCCTAGTTCAAAGTGACCTCTGTACATCTGTTCTAAAACAACCCCTCCAAATCAGTAGCTAAATCTCTTGTATTTCTTCATGAAGTCATTGTGTCAGATTTTTACTCTGGAAGTCTGTTTTCAGTGCACACCAAGAAATAGGAATCTTCAAAATCTTGCAGTCCTTATGCAGAAATGTGCATGGGTTTTGTTGTCTTCACTGTTGCCTGAGAATTTTGTGATTGATGTCATTTCAGCTCATATGTAGTAGTTTCTACTACATTTCAAGTTTGTGTATAGACTTGTTAATAAAAAGTGAAAAAGATGGAGGGGAAAGGTCTGTGTGCCTGTTTCATCCTATTTCTTTAGTGCTTGGAAAGTTTCATCCTGTCAGAGAAAGACTTCTCATGTTCTCACCTCTCTGTTGTTCACATTTTGCTTGTTATGTTTTGTGGTGTGTAATTGACCATAGCCTTTCTTAGTGCTTTTTTGAGCTCTGACTTGAATGACTGTCTCTGCTTATATAGACTTCAGTTTAATCAGAAAATAAATTTATGTTTGTGCAGCTGAAATATAGCTTGTGGTAATTTCTGTAGGGAGATTTCCAGCCTTTGTGAGGCTGCTTTTTTTTTTTTTTTTTTTTTTTTTTTCCTTTCTCCTTTCNGTCACTTCTAAGGCATTGGGAACTATGGTTTCCCCACTCACAACTTCCCAAAGTTCTAGGAGCCTTCCAGTGTAGTGCAGCTCTTCTGGGGCATCTCAGCCAATCACGTCCCCACTGATTAAGACACATTTTAGGAATGATAATTTGTCATGCAGAGTTGGCATAGCTTTCAGAAACTTTCCTGTACTTTAAATGTCGCTTTACAAGCTCTTGTAGCTCTGGATGAAAGACGGATGTTAGATAGCATACCTGGCTCATTCTGACATTTCCTAGTTTCATATCAAGTGTCTTAGCTCCCTTTTATGCTTAATAATTTATCTGGTGTAGAACTTACACCTGAATTTCTTTCTTTTTTTGTCCAACATATCTGTGTGGTTTCTACCCAATGCTGTGATGTGGTGGTGATATAATGAGAGCCTAGTAAAATGCTTGGCCCAAATGCCATTGGAGGCTCTTAGGCTTGGTTTTTCTGTCCCCATCCAGACTTCTTGGCCTTTGGAAATGTCTAGTCAATAGAAAATACTGGGAGCAGAGAAGCTATCTAAATGTGGTTCTATGTGCTCAAACTAGCCATAAAATCCGAAGATCTATGATGAAGTCTTTAACAATCGTGAAGAACGGCAAAGTCACAGTGTTGAAATTGTAAAGACAAAAGAGAATTCGTAAAAGTATTTAAAATTTCTATGGATTACGATGACAAGTGATTTGAGTACATGTGAAAAGAGCATTCTCTACAGGAAAACTATCCTTACTTACTCCAAAGGAAGTTGATCTGTACTTTTCTCAATGGGTATAGAATTTTTTTAAAAACCTGAACAAGAAGAAAAAAAGTAGAGGAAAGGACTGGAGACTGATGAGTAAGAGCTTAAGAATGTCTGTGAATTAGTAATTAATGTAAAAGTGCCTTAAATTTTTCAATGCGCATTGCCATTCTCACTGAGTAAAATAAATCATGCAGATGGGAAAAAAAAATGTCCAAAGACTCTTGCAGGGTTATGCTATTGAGATTTCATTCCAGCTCTTCACAAGAAGAGTCTGAGATTTCTAATATGCAATACTTAACTGATTGAGGAGTTTGAGAAGTATTGTACTGTCAGTAAGTGCAACCTCTGCTACAGTATGGAAGAATGAAATATTAGAGCTGTGCTATGGCTTAACTTGAAATAAGGAGCATTCCCTTCAAAAAAGAACATGCTTGACTGTGATACAGCAGACCATTGCAAGGGCTCATGGAAATGAGGGAGGGTGGGAGGTGTGCAGGGAGTTGGAGAATCTAGCTTTTTGGAGTGCACTAAAGATGAGGTTCCATGCTTCTGCACTCTGTAGATCTCACAGAATAGTGGGGGTTGGAAGGGACTTCTGGAGGTCATGAAGTCCCACCTCCCTGCCAAGGCAGGATCACCTAAGTCTCAGTCAGATGCAACACTAAATCCACCACTGCTATGAAAATTCCCAACCTAACAAAGAAAGACAAAACCCACAACAAGCAGAAACATGGAACAAAGTAGCTTTGCTAACATGAGATAGTTTGAATTGCTTTGTGGTATAGTTCATATTAATTGGCTGATCAAATTGTGAGGTGCATGTCCCTTTTTTCTGCTGCCGTTGCAGCAACATCTTTACAGAGAACCAAAGCTTTAAAAAAAAACCCACAAAACTTGTGCATGCACATTGATGAACTTATTAACATATTACTGCATGTATTTGTTTCAGAAGCCTCTGCAGGTCTAAGCAATTAAAAAACATTCTGGAAAAACTATTTTCTGTGATTAAAATATAACAATTGTGACCAAACTCACATGAGTTTCCAATCTATGCTTTCTGGAGCAGCTGACTAGCGTGATACAGTCCTAAATGTTACAGAAAGAGATTTCTTTTTCTACCATGCTGTTACGTTGCTTGTCTGCACATGGATATGTTCCATATTAATTGCTCCTGATTGCCGCCATGTGTGAACACTCTTATTATAGAATAAGAGTTCCAAATTTCAAACCTTACAGGAATGGAATTCCCTTGAGATACAAGAGTGGCCAAGCATGCAATTAATTTGGAACAGCTACTGAATTATGGAGGAATGAACGAAGTCTGAAAAGCCCATGAACTCCCAGTAAGACTGTATGAAAGGACACAGAATGAAGCTGTTTACAGCCTGGAGACTGGCACAGGCCATTTAATTGACAGAGGTGTACTAGTTTTACCACATGTGGCTAAGGAAAAGCTAAACCTGTTTGATTAATCCAAATGTATTCCAGAAGGAACTGAATCAAGGGATTGTCTGACACAAGAGAAATCCAAACTAGGTTTGTATATCTCTATCCTATCCAGTGTTTAGGAATTTGAAATGCAATTTGAGTCTTGATATTTTATGTAGCGTGGCCCATTCTTAGTGAGAATGTTCTAAGTTTCACTTTCATTTTAATCAAAAATGCTATACATGATGTTAATGCAAGGGGTTCTTAATCACCAGGTGGCGATTCATTTAGCTTTTGCTTCTTTCCACTTCCTCAACTTTTCTGTCAGCTTAAATGCTGTTTTTCTTTTTAACTGCCCTTGCACAAAAGTGACAAACTGCTTTCATCCTAATTTTTAAGTCTGTTTTGGTCTTTCTCTTGAGTACTATTCACTGGTGGCTTATGTGGTATCGGGAAGGAAAAACAAAGAATGCAAGGGCATTTCTGTAAATAGGAAATATGAAAGTGATTGCTCATTTCTCCTGTACATGGCACAAAGAGGCTGCTTCCATTAAAGATTAGATACAGTTTTATGGCTCTGTGTAGTATAATCTTGTGCAATTACCTCAGTGTGGTTCAGAAAAATAACTGTAAATACGGTCGTATCGGTTTCCATGGCTGTTTCTCATTTGTTTTGTTGGAACCTTTTTCCTTCTCTAAGTTAAGTAAAAGTTTTGTATATAGAACCACAGAATATGTAGGTCAAGGTATTATCTCTCTCATTGTCTGTTAACAGCAATCATATATATTTTACTTTTGGAAATTATTTCTGCTGAAAACAGGCCAAATGCTACTCAGCCCAACCAAGTTTTGCCCGTATTCTCTTTTCTCCTGCCCCAGCTTTGGTATTTATTGTGTTAATAGGAGAAGAAGATGTGACAATGCATTCACATTTCCTGATTCATGATATTAAGCTTACGCCTAACTGTTCAGCATGTGCGATGTCCTACCAATTTGTGCTTAGAAAACTGGATTGAGATTCAAGAATTTCCGTTGTTCTCTTTGGCTCTGTGTTAGCCTTCTTGTGTTTCTTGAGCAATTCAAGTCTCTGGCTGGATCAGTTTTGCAGTGTATTTCTATTTAGTGTATGTACTTTGTGAAGGTGGACAGCTTTTGTAATGTGTAAGTAAAGGGCAGTAAGTTGTTATCACTTTGAACTTTGTATAAAATCTGACCAAGATTAGAAAACCCAGTGATTGAGCCACTGATGGCAGAACTGTAAGCTATAGCTTGCCTTTCAACTCACACTTCTGGATCTGGTAGAGTGTGAAATTTTAAAGGAGAAAAATAGTAGGTTT
Organism: Psilopogon haemacephalus; assembly: GCA_013396835.1. Lineage (NCBI taxonomy): Eukaryota > Metazoa > Chordata > Aves > Piciformes > Megalaimidae > Psilopogon > Psilopogon haemacephalus. The sequence goes on from VWZI01002841.1 coordinate 249,810, forward strand.
CCAAGTGAAACCAGCTGAAAGTGGTTTGATTTTGGAAATTGAAACTTGGTAGTTATCCACAGACCTAGAATAAAAACAGCTGAACGGGAGCAGCAGTGAGTGCTAAGCACCTTTTCCTGGCTAATGTGATCTGCCGTCAGATCTTTGAGTTAATGGCATGATACTTTGAACCTGCTCACGGCAAACTGCTGTCACTACTATCTGCTGCACATTATTTAATTTTGATTTTTTTTTTTTTTTTGCCTGGTTTCTTGTGATAGAAATAGTTTGGTTGAAGTAAATGGAAATTCTGCAGCAGAACCCATGGTTCCCCAATGATTTTGGCATTTGGGTTGCTTTTGTTAATACTGAAAACAAAATACTCTTTGTTATGGCACTTGTTTGATCATTATCACTTTAGTGAAGTAAGTTAGTTAAATAAGTTATTATAAAATGATATAATTATGAAAAAAACTTAATGGGATATCCTCTTTGTTATGGAACTCCACAGATTAATTTTGTATTGGCTGTCATTAAAAAAAAAGACAGTCTGTGTATCTATTTTCAAAATACATCTAGTCTTAGGGAAATCACTTAAAAAATAAAATATCTATCTACTTTTAAGCTACATATCTCAGATTGAAAGCTTATTGTTTCTCCTGGCAGCTTACATTTTTGAGTTTACTATTTTATGCTGTATGAAATATATTCTGTTATTATTATTATTACTACTACTACTGTATTTTACAACTGTAAAAATTATGATACAACTTCTTTTGAAGAACAGAGACTGCATATTGTGTGTTGGGCTTTAAAAGTACTCAATACATTTCAAAGTGAGCTTCTGTATGATAAGGAAATCATCTTTTAAATGTTCGTATTTATCAACGTTATCAGAAAAACATGACTGGATGTGAATATTCCAACAGATTTGTTTTCTTGCTATTAAACTAAACTGACATTCTGAAAGGACATTCTCAAATCAACTTCTTCAGATGCTGCTAAGTTGTATTTATAATTAGTTCCTAATTTAGCTGTGTAAGCAGAAGGGAGGAGGGATGCTTATGTTTTGCCAGATACATTTTTTTTCCCGTTTTAAATGTAATTACAGGAGGAGTTTTGCATTTAGGCCATCTTAACAGACATCATCTCCTCAGCTACCAGTGTGTAGTTATTGCATTTATGCATTCAACTTCTTAGTCAAGTGATGCTTTTTTTTTTTCTGCTGCTGCCTGACAGCCACTAATAATAACACATGAGGACAGTCAGACAAAATGAAGACAAATGCTGCTTGTCGCAGCAGAATCATAATGTCTCCAGACTCAGTAAAGACAGTCTAACTGTATGTGGATACTCCTTATAGCTTATTTAGGCCTGTGGTTTTTCCCTGTGGTTTTTCTAGGGGGTGGTGGTGTTGGTTTGTGTTGAGTTTGAGGGGTTTTTTTTAGATTTTTTTTTTTTTTTTAACTCTGAAAGAACAAACATTGTGCAGAAATACATTAAGGCAACATATGGGTCTGTTAGTTAGCCAAAACAATGTGGAGCCATGGAGAATGGAGATTGCAATGCACAGATGGATATTGTAAAAAATTCATGAGTGGCATAACAGATCTAAAAGGAAAATTTTAGTCAAAATTCAAGTGGAAAGCAGAGAAAATAGTTAAGAATAGGGATTTAAGGATTTTTAAATCACTTGATAAGAGACATGGTAAATATTGTACAGATGTGTTTATTATTCAATAATCATATTTCATCACTGCAATAATTATGTCTATACAGATATATGCCATCAGTAGTAGATTGCTGATAAACAATAGCACTTTTCTTCTACTTGGTGTAAACTCTGCAGTATTAAATATCCATATTATTTCCAGTTCAATATTAGAAAATGTCACTCACTGTGACAAGCCTGGCAAGAGCAATGCCTTGAACAGCCCTCTGCGTAGTGAAGTGCTGGTTTAAATAATCGCACTTCCATGTTACATTACTTTGTTGGTAAAATCAGACTCCATTCAGAAAATGAGCAAATAGCGCTTTTCTCCTCTAAATTCAATGCTTCATAACAAAACTAAACAGCTCACTGCAACAGACGGGAATTACTTTTGCAAAGGGGAGGATGCAGTGCCTACCCACAACTAAAATCTTATCTGATTTTGCTTGGATGTAATTGAGGGCAGAGTTTGGTATTTAAAATAACATTTATATTATCTCTAGAGCTTGTGGATATTTGTAGCTTTTATCATGGTGGTTTTTATTAATGGATTATATGCCTTGGAAATTTTTTACATTTTGGGTGGGGTTTTTTTTGTTTGTTCCATTTTCTTTATTATGCTAGTTGTGCTTTGAAAAGTTAATGCGCTATGAGTCCATTTTCTTCTGTATTAAAAAACAAAAAATCCTTACAAATTTGACATAGGCTCTTTCTTAAATATACTAAATGGCTGCATGTTTATACTGATGTATCCTGGAGCTTCATTCCTCCAGTAGCTCATCTTGCTGTAAAATCATAGCATCTGCTAGTTTTCATAGGGGCAATAACTGGACTGCTACTGCAGGAGAATCCAGAAGGACAGGGACATTATGAGTATTGCATGATGTGAATCCACTGTATGTGGTAGTAGTTATCAAGAGCTGTGGATGTAAAATAGGAATATGTCCAAGATGAATGTCACTTTATTTCTGTGCTTTTCAAACTAGAAGCCTTGCTTCTTTCCTATAATGAACTCCAAAAAAGGAAAGACAACTGCTTCTTTAGATCTTTTGTTTAGAATTTCTGTGATGTTGATATCAGCATTGGCTAGAGAAACGAGATATGCAGACTATGTCAGTCAGAAGATGTCACCTTAACTCAAAAGGTGTTCCTTTGCTATGTGGATACAAGCTCTGAAATTATGGGTAGTTTACAACTTATCTTCCCACAGAACTGCACCAGAGAGAGAAAACAAACAAACAAACAAAACCCAAACAATAAAACAACCAAACTAAAAACCATCACCACCAAAACCCAGGAGATTAAAGGAAAATTAATGTGGTTCCATTGCAAATTTATGTTTCCTTTATGAATACGTAATTTGTAAAAAAATAAGAAATGTGCTGTTTGGAATCCTACACCTGTAATAAATTATTTCCTTAGTTGACCATAAGTTTAACAGGACTGCTCCCTAGAATCTCTTGAGAAGACCACCCAATGATCATAAGCATATGTGTCTATTGCAGAAATCACTTCTCTGTTCCTTTCAGTGAAAGATTCAACTTTCCCATCTGTTGTGGATCTTATTCTGATTTCATTCGTAGAGGATACTTTCAAATGGACATTTGAAGTAAAGATGGAAAAATGGCTCTGTGGGTGCTTGGGGAAAGTGGTTTTACATGAAGTACAGAAAAATGGCATAGTGTTCTACATGGATAATTCTAATGTATCAGAAGTGCTATTGGAACAGAAGATCAGTATTCTAATACTGAGCAAATAGGCAAGATGCTACCAGTAAAAGTATCTTGTAGCAAATTCAGTAGGGAAAGGGTGACAGAGAGAAGGTGGCAGTAATCATGGCATTAGAAGATACTGACCCAAAAGGTTTGTTTTTTTTTTTTTTTTTAATAAATAGACAAGGTATATATTGTTTGCAGGATTCTAGAAGGATGATGGAAGTCAAGACGTGGTAGTGGAAGCCTCGACAAAGTTCTGCTTGGGTAGATGAAGAAGGCAAGATAATAGGAATGTTACACAGAGAGACTGGGCAATGTTTTGCCCAAATTCGAAGAGAGGAAATAATTCATATACTTTCATTAGAACCATTTGTGTATCTGCTTCTTAGGCAGAAATAAATTGATGCTGTTAGCCAGCTGCTTGCATCAAGGAAAGATACCTATGCATTTGTAAAGCAGTGCTGGAATTTGAAGGAACTCTCCCCAAACTAAATGTCTGAATGTTTCCATGTTGCTACAAAAGCACACAAAAATAGAGCACATTAGCATATTAGAAGCATATTTGCATATTCAGGTGAATATTTAAAAGACAAAAGTTATTTTCAAAATAGTGTGTTGTTTTTTTTTTAATTATAAAAATAAAGATCTATAAAGCTAGTCAGGCTATAAATACAGATGTCAAACAAATCTGACAAATTTTTAAACCCTAAAAAAATTTGGTAACTACAAACTAGAAAGTTATGGCTTTATTTTAAGGACATTCCTTTATTGATATGGCTGTACAAAGTAAGAGACAACTTTCACTGTATTGTGTTATTTTACTGTCAGTCTGATGCCATTACAAGAGCATAACTTTGGAGGTGGGATTTCAACCTGTTTACTTGCTATTTTAAGATGAGACAATTCCGGAGGCGCTAGCAATTCACCTCCTAGCTCTATGTCAAGATTCTCCCTGTAAATTAAATTATTAATTGGCTTGTATATCTGTTCATTTAATGAGGAGCGTGACAGCCTTTACTGGCACATATGTGAGAACAAAAACATCACAGTAGGAGCTTCTAAACTGCCCGGCAAGCCAAGGGGTTAAGCAGTTTGATATGTTGTATTAAAAGTAGCTGTTATTAGCAAATGTTGTCTGGCTAGTTGCAACATAAATACCAGAATGTGATATTCATATGGAAGAAAATATACCATATTTTATGCAATTCGTAAGTCTGCAGTAAAGACAAAAGTTCACTATCCATGTTCTTTCGTTTTCACTTATTCATGTGAAGCTCATATCACAACACAGTGGCTTTGTAAGTTTTACAAAACACAACACAGTGGCTTTGTAAGTTGTACGAAATTATTTCTCATTCAGAGCTTAACTCCAGCTTTGTCTATGGCTGTGTGGGGCAAGGTTGACAAGGGGTACACATAACGGTACATGCAGAGTGGCCAGATTCTCTCCCCTCTACCTGATTTTCTGAAAACCAAGTAGCAACCTCTACAGTCTTATTAGCCATTCTGCAGCAGCAACATGGATAGGAAAGTTTTCCCTTTCTAGGTTCTATGGCTCCAGAAAATAAGTATCTGTCCAGTACTCCCCCTTATTCTGTCTGCTTTGTGCAGTAAGCTTAAAGGATACAGAATTTTCTCCAATGGCTTTTTGGAGTTCTCTATGGAGGATACTGTAGGGTCCTGATCCTGCATTGTTGAAGTCATAGGAAATTTTTATCACTGACAGTGAGTGAAACTGCATCAGTCCTATCAGCACATATTCAAAAGAAAAGAGAATCATGCTGGGTTTTGACTCCTCTTTTGTATTTTTAATGGTTTCAATAGTTGAGTGGAATGGGAGGCATATTCAGCTGTAGCACGTATATGGATCTTCTCTAGGATCTCTTTCATAACCCTGCCCCTATTCCCTTCTAGGCATATATATGTAATGGAACTTATGAAAAAGTGAGAATGTTATGTAATATTAAAGAAAAAAGAATTGTATTTTTAAGGCTCATTGACATTTGACCTTCTTTAACACTTGAATATTCTGATTACCTGATGGAACTTTGGAAGCATAGCTGACCAAACTATTTTCTTTCTCTTTGTATTTTTCTCATGTCTCACTACAAAGTTTGGGCAAAAATTGCAGACATCTAGAAACTGAGAAAAAATTGATTGTGTACATATGTTGCAGCCATTTCAACTATTGATATACCAGTACTTTAATCTTTTAATAATATTAAAGATCAGATTAACTTTTTCTTTCCAGTGGCTTCTTGTGTGTTCTTTATAACTAAAAAATGTTGTTACTTATCTTGGGAATGCCCAAGAAATAAGTCGAACTGAGTAGAAATGGTAAAATATAAACAAATACATATATATAGAGACCACTTCTAATGTCACAGTGGCATTTTGTAGTTCTGGAAGGCAAATTAAAAGGTTTTTGCAGGCAAGCACTATCAGTAAATTATCACAAAATGTTAAGTTGATTATGAGTGGATTCTGAAATGTGTTTGCATGGGGCAGAAGGAAATAGCCTCCCAGTTCTCTCTTTCTGTATTTTTCATGAAGGAAAAAAAGAAAAAAAAAATAGAAAGAAAAGAAAAGAAAAAGTTAGATGCCATTTCTCTTTGACTTTTGTATTGTGAATGTAAGTGCCTGATCAATGACTAGATAGTGTTTCTTTGATCTTGCTTTATACAGATTTTTACTGAAATTCAAAATACACTGAGACCGATCATTCTTAATAACACCCAAAGCCTTAATGAAAGAAAATGTGAAGATTGGGGTGGTGTTTAAGGAACATTCATAATGCACCATTTGTATATTGGTGATTTGCTAAAATAATTGATGGGCCTTAGCACCCAAACTGCTTGTGTGATCTTTGTGTTTCCTATACATTGGAGGAGTTTGCGTTTTCACATTCTGTTTCAAAGGAGCCCTCTGCTGGACAGCCTGACTTGATCTATAGTACTTTTGTGTCTGTGCAACAAATGAACCGGTGTAGAAATATATAGGATGGATTTACTGTTACTCAGAAGTTTCTTTGCCATTAAAGAAGGCATAAGCCACTTGGAATAAATAATTTCAAAGGATGCTTTGCTTTCTTACAATGTAACTTGTTTAGAAGAAGGCATGTTTTAAAGCTCTGAAGAACATCAGCATATTGTGAAACTTAGGTTTTTGATAAATTAGTATTATAGATAATGCAATAAGCTAATCTTTCCAAGGATAAATAATGTATTTAGAAAACAGTGTAAGCACTGCACATGGAATACAGCATATTCTGTGCCATTAGTATTTTTCTTTATTACATGCACTGTCTAAAATTATTTAAGTCTTTGTTAATACCTCTTTGCTATTCAAAACTAGCTTTAATGTGTTCTTTGTTGCCACATCGTGATATCATTAGTAGGCCTGTACATTTAATTATGAGCAATGTTTAAACACTGCAGGGGAAAAAAATAACCAAAGCAAACAACAATATAATAATACAACTAAAGAAAATGTTAACTTACCCAAGTAGTACATTAGTAGATTAATTAAAACATTCCTTATTAATCTGAAAAGTAAATTTCTAGTTCTCTTAATTTCAGAAAATAAGGAAATACTTTTAATTTTTTGCAGGACTTGCTGATATATCTAAGGATGCAATGTTTTCAGGTGTACTGTATTGTAGGGTTTAAAGCATTTTTTTTTCCTTCTGGCTTAGCACTTATGTCTTTGTTACATGTTGGCAGAGTAGCACTGAAAAGTACTTGAGCTTTTTCAAACATCAGTGGTAAATTGAGCATGTTAAAGGAGAGGAAGTCTTTAGTAGTGCTGCAGTAGGCTGCCAAGCACAAACTGAACACCTTGAAGTATTATCTGTAGGTCTCAACTTCCCAGTAGGAACATAAAGTTACTGCAAGATTTCTCTCTCTCTTTTTCTTTGCAGGAAGTGTCAGTGCAGCTCAGACCATGGCCAGGGATAGCTAATCAGTGATAAAGGCCAAAATTTACAAGATTTGGGGAAGTTCAGCGTGTGATGTGGTATTTTGTTAGAGAAATTTAAACAACCATCTTCTTTACTTCTGCATGTCCAATAGAAATATGTTCTTAGTATATCCCTAAAAACAAATTTAACAAATTCTTCAGAACATGAAGTGATCATACTTTCAAATTTTACTTTATGTAAGCCTACATTAAAAATAACAAAAGTCCATGAAACTGCAAAATTCGACTCTAGTTTCTAGCATTTTCTGTTGCAGACTCACAGCCTGGTAACGTAAATATCCACAAAACCCAGTGTGCTGTCCACCCACAATAGCCACTTCCACTGGCAAAAGAGTCTATTCATCCAGTTGCTACAAAGGTGATTGACATCACTGTCTAAATTCTCTGAAGTCACTACAGCCAGCTTGCAAAAGGTAGTGGCAGCCACAAAGTACCTCAAATTAGAAACAGTGATTTAATACTGAACTGATCTAAGGCAATCTCATTACATAGAATATTTCTTTTTTGAGTGAGGTTTTGGGAGGTGTTTTTAACAACAATGCCTTCGTGTATTTCAAACATTTCTATCTAAAATTAAAGGGGAATCCTCTTTGCTAAGTTGGTTGGTTAACTGCTAGATGAGTCAACTGAAAAATGCACCATTCTTCCATGAATTTTTGGTTAAAACTGCTTTTGGTTAGCAGTTATAAACTTGGGTGCACACTATTACCACTGCTGCTGCCTTCTGCTTGCCAACAAGCATTACAGTAATTTTTCTTCAGTTAAGAAATGAGAAAGGATTTCATTATGAATTTGCCAGTGTGGCTCCTAGAGCGGTCAGAGAGCTGATGTTGAGTGACATTACAATCAGCTACTTCACAAGGCTTAAGGGTCTGATCCAAACCCATTGAAATTAATGAAAATACTCTGCTGACCTCAACTAGCTTTGAATTAAAGGCTGTGATTGTACTGCTGCTTCTTGGGACTTTCAGTCCACTAAACTGGGGACAGAATCCAGAAGTAATATCCAGGCTTCTGACTTTTTAATGCAGAATGCAGGATCTCGCACTAACTCACACTTTTTCTCCCTCTTTTCTCCCCTTTTCCTCCTCTTTCCCTGCATTTCTCTTTCTTCTCTTCTTTTTCTCTGTGCCATTAGAACTTCACTTTGTCTTCCAGTACCCATTTCATGAGTTCTAGTAGTGAAATGCAGACAATAACTTCATTTTTTATTTAGACATGGGCAAGCATCAGCTTCAAATAATCTGCTTTCTTACAACCTGAAAACGTAATATTAAACAATTTTAAAAGGAATTATCCATCCACCAGAAACTGAATGTCAAGTTAGAATAGTCAAACAAAGCACGTCATAGCATACTGCAGCATAGGAGTTTCTATGTAACAGTATATATACTGGTGTAAAGAAAGAGTTTAAATGAGCAACACAGTATATCATATTTGATCTTTAACTGTGGGGAATTGTGGCATGAATTCTCTCACATGGTTAGCAGATTACTCTGTTTATTATAGTTTCTGGTGTGTGAACATGAATAAGCTTTTGTGTCCAAACCCAGTCAACTTTGCTGCACGCAGAACTACTGAGGGTCCAAGTTTGTGACAAGGCAGAGGAATGGTCTTGCTGGGTAGACAAAAGATTCACCTGCCTTAGTGTGTCATCTTTTGCAGTGACCACTAGGAAATCCCTGAGGAGCAATATTAGGGTAAGGCAAGCATATAATAGCATTTTCCTCCTGGCTTTGTCTGTCTGCACTTTAAGGATTACCCATACTTTTATGTGTCTTTAAATTTCTCTTTGTTGAGTTTAAGAATTTGTTTCAATTTTGCCTAGGGCTTTGTCCTCTGCATTTTGTATGGCAGCAAGTGATTGGAACTGTGCACAATGTTAAAAAAATACTTCTTTTGTTTAAACCTGCTTCCATTTGACTACAGTGGATGCCTCTAAGAGTTGAGAGAGTAGGAAAGAGGAGGCAGTGAAAGGAAGAAGCAATGAACATGTCTGCTTACCTTTATCTTCTCCAGACCTCCCTTGACTTTATGCAGTCCTGCCCTGTTTGCACATCACTCTTTTCTTCAAAGTTCAAGAGATCTGGTGTGTTCAGTCATACTTCACATAGAAGCCACTCCATTATTTTGAGTCTTGTAATTGCCATTTTTTTAGACATACATGTTCAAGATTAGTTGATTATACATGCATGAAAGGATTTTTAAGGGCAAATAAATACTGGGTTATGGTAAGAAGCATGCCGTAGTCTGGCAGGGCCTAGGAGAAAGAACTCCCATTCATTTAAACTTAATTGCACTCTTATGCCTCACTGATCTTTTTTTTCCCCCCAAGTCCTACTTCAGGCACTAGCATATCGCAGATTGTTCTGTAGAAATCACAGTTCATGTGATTCCACTCATAAATCCTTCATCAGGTAAAAAACATTGCCAGCCTATCTCTACAGAGGAAGATGTCTGCTCTGAATATGGTGAGTACTAAAAGAGTGCAGAGGTCAGAGATTAAAATAAATAAATAAATATTTAGTGCCGTGCTCTGCTCTCACAGGAATAGCAATGTGTGATCCAAGGAGCTCTCACTTACATATTGGCAGCGGAGAGATTCCAACCGAAAGACGATAAATGAGAGAACTAATCTGGGTAGCAGCCTCACATTACACCAGTCAGGGTGTATGAGCAAAGAAGCTGGCAGTCCATCTTGTTCACAGAAAGAAGGACAGGGAGTTAAAGTTTATTGATTTTGTTGTTGTTCTGTATACTCCACCCAAATGAGAAGCAAAAAAAAGATTAGGGTTTGTTTTTTTTTTTTTTAATATAGTCACCTTTATCAGGATTGTGACTCTTAGCATAATTTTGAGGCAAGCAGGAGCTGGAAAAACTACAATTTAACCATTCAAGCATTGTCCTTGCATCAGCTAATTGAAAACAAATTGATTTCCAGTGCTATTCTTTTATAGTTTAGCTGTTTGTTGCTGGTGATAGTAACTCTTTCCAAAGAGCATAGAAGGCATCTCTCTCTCAGAGAATACTTAAGCCATCTTCTTCGTGCATCTGCTTTTCCCCACTGATGCAGAAAACAGTAGACAGGCCTATGGGTTGACAGTAGAGAGCCTATGGCTGCTCTAACACTACAGAACCTTTCACATATATCAGTATCATACTTTTAGCAGCACGAAGTAACTTATGGTAAAAAAGTCCGTTTTCATTTAAGCTTCAAAGTAGGTAGACAGATTTTCAGTAGAGCTCAGTATGAGCTCTTCAAAAAAATCCCACAGTTCTTAATGACCTGGTAAGAGTTGCAGGGAGAGACAGGGAGTTTATTTGTATAATCTAATTATTGTTTCACAGGGTTTGTGTACACATGATCATATTTCATGTGGTGTATGCATGTTGTCACGTTGTGTGCTTCATTCCTTTCTTGCAACTTATAATTCAGAAATGTGCTTTAAATGAAGGCATATAATCATCTTAAAAATCCTTCTGATTTTAGGCAACAGTCTCTTCCTTTCTCATGCACCTTTTTTAACTTTCTGAGCCTATGTCAGGTGTTTGTATGCTTGGATGCTGAATTTCTCTGTAACCAGCATAAAAGCAGTCTTAGCAATGTCTGTGAGTTGAGCCATTTGATATGGTTGCCTGTCCATCAGAATAGTAAAGATTGTTCAGGAATTCCCTCAACGCTTTTGTTTTACTTTCTCAGGAGAACCCGTCCTGTCATTGCAAACTTCTCTTCCTTCCTAACATGAAAACAGTGGACTTTCAGAAGGGAGATGGTCAAGGAACCATGTGACCATGAACCTAAGCATCATACACACAGATTATGAGAGAAACTAATTTAAACCAAAGCCATAATGATAACAATGACCATGATTCTTCCTGTGGTTATTTGGCACAACATGATACAGTTTCACAGCATGTATCTGAAATATGGCTGATTTCTATGATCTTCACACTGCTCCTAAGGAAACAGAAATCTAGGATATCTATACCTAAGGTTTTAAGTACACAAAAAATATGCTATTTGTGAGGTAGCAATGTTTCAACTTGACTATTACAGACAGAGTATACAAGGAGTTTAAATTGAGGGAACAATCATAAGACTATTGTTTTAATTTTGATCTGGGTCCTTACTGCAGACTGCCTAAGCACTAACTCCATGAAGTAAAGGTCTTCATCTTACTATTCTGTAGAGGGGAAGATTCCTCGGCTTTCTGGCTTCCTTGATAAAAGACAAGGTGAAAAAGAGAAAGAAGGACAGGAGAGGAGAGGAAAAGGGGAAGAGAGGAGAAAATGAGAAGGAGGAGAGAAAGAGAGAAAAAAAGAAAATCAGGCACAAGTTACATCCCTACTTTCAGTAATTTGTTTTTCTTGATACACAGTTCTGCTTAGATCCTGAGTCCCTTTCACTTCAGCAAATGTTTAGCAATTCATGAGAATGTGGACCTTGCAATGTGTAATCTATCCCTATATTATAAAGATCTCACAATCTATTTAGTCAAAAGATTCATCTAACCTCCATGTCTAGGTTCATATAAAAATTTTCTTGACCTCTTTCTGTATGAAAGGCATTCAGTAGATAGAGCAGCCTACTCGGTTCTTTAGTAAAAAGGTCAATAAACCAAATGTCTTTTCCCATGTCTATAACCTTTTTTCAGTTTTGTAGCAAAGTGCCTAAAATTGCTGTGGTTTATATGACATCAGACTGGTATGGAGACTCTTGTTATGTAATTATCAAGAATATTTTTGCTAATGCTGAAGAGAAGAATTAGTATTCTCCTGATGTAAGGAAAACTTTTAGGCCAGTTTTCCACCTCCATATGTTGTCATACTGTACTCTTTGCTATTTCTTAAGATTTTGCAAGCTGCTGTAGAGTGCAGTATATTTGACCCAGTAATTATTACTGAGATGCTTGGAGTTAAAAATGTTTGTTGGTTTTGTTTTTGGTTTTGTTTTTTATTGAGAGCAGGCTGACATACTGCTAAAAATGAACTACATTCCAGACTATATTTCAGTATAGCAACTATTTCAAGGCCGCTTGATACTTTGATATCACAAAAGCAAAGGTTAGTATCTCTAATCTCTAAGCAAGCTTAGTATCTCTAGTTTCTGGTATTTTTTTTTTTTCCTTGAAGGAGTTACTGTTCCAAAGACAGAGTTTTATCTAAAAATCTGTTCTTCTTATCTTAATGATAGTGTTGTCCTTTTACCCACTCTGTTTGGCTTTAGGTGTAGCAGAGATCTATATTAATGTCTTCTCATTCAATTAAAGCTGTTCGATGCTTGTGCCATACAGTGCAGTCAGCAGCATATCTTAGAAAATGTTCCTTTGAATGGTACAAATGTGTAATATTGAGCTGTACAGTTTAACATATTCTTCTGAAGGAGGATCTGTGCTTTTTAAGACACAACTACTAGCTTTTATTTTAACCACTGAGGCAAACTGAGTTCATTAGTGAGCATAATAGGATTAGACATGAAAAAATGGACCCAAACTTTCTAATCTCATTTGAAAGGAGCCTCTCCAAAAGCAGACAAATGCTTTCTTTTTGCTGCCTTTTTGAAGCACCATTTCACTGAAGCTGACTCAGATTGATAGAGTAAGTAAAAAGACCAGTTACATTCTGTAGAATGACATTATGTCTGACTAAGGCAGTAAGAAGCACTTGCCTTCAATAAAAGAAAATGTATTCCACTTCCTATTAAGTTTCCCCTCTGCTTCTTGTTAAGTTCGAGTAGGTGTAGTTCCTTGATATATAAAAACATGTATCCAGCGTTGACTTTCTCCTCTAGTTGGGGACACTAAACTAAATGATCTTCAGCAGTGGTTGTTGCTTATTATCTTTCAAACACCTAAGTGTAGCAGGTTGCCTTTGAATGAAGTGGTGTTGCAGCATAGCTAACCTTGCCCAGGTGTCTGCCTGCATGAAAGCTCCTACTACTTTCCCCGCTGAAGTGTACTTGATCTCTTCTCTTTCTCTACAGTTAGGGGTCTGTCATTCCACTCTTATCTGAAATCATCTTGCAAATGACATTTGGATGTGATTGACTTCTAATGGAAGATTACAGTCTTGTGGATCAAAGTGAACCATACATCAGAAAGGGACTCTTAAGCATATTGAAGGTTTAGCATAAAGAAGATAATTGCACAGTTTGATTTAGAATTGTTTCTGTACTTATCCTCTTACAAGCTAAACTTGTACTGCGACTACATATGCCAGGAGTGCTTTTGTGTAAGAAATGTATTTGGAGCTTACACAAAGTTCTTCCAAGATTTCACGTCAACAGAACCGAGGTACATAGGAAGAAAACTTTTTCTGCCTAAAGATCTTTTATATCCATTTTGTTTAAGACTTCTAACAGTTTCCTTAGATTTTTTCCCATATGAATCCTCATTGATACTGTTGTGAGATTTAGAGTATTTTTTGTTTTATGCTTTGGTTAATAACTTGGATGTTTTGCAGCCCAAGGACTGCAGAGTTCAGACATTCAACAGTGGAAGTAATATAGAATAGTCTGCTGTTTGAATGCTTCCAGTAGTGAAACAGTGGTAACTGGCCACAACTTCAGGCTATTCTGCATGATTCACAGGTGAGATTTAAAAAGAACTCTACATTTGAGAGCTGTCTCTGAGAAATTACCTTACAAGAAAAGCTGGGATTTCTAAAATAATTCTTCATCCATCTGTTAGCCGGGTGATTTGTAATGACTCCTCAATAGCAGAGAATAGCTGCAGCCTTGTCTGACACTGACCTTACTACTTCACATGACTGATTTTGTAAGGATCTACATGTAGGTGTTTAGGTATTTCACTGCTTCTGTCTGACATAAACTAATGATGTATACTGGCTAAACATGGTGAGATGATTAAACAGTGATGTTAATTAGTGGCTTCTATGAGAGACATGATTTTTTTTTTTTTTTTTTTAGCAGCATTTATTATTCCTTTACAGAAGTTAANAAAAACAAACAAACAAAAAAACACCAAAAAACCAAACACACAGAAAAAAAGCCACCAAACATTTAAACTCTCTGTTAAAACACACATGGCCCATCTTCATGCCCTGTGGTTGTGCAAAAACAGTATCTTTGTGTAAAAGGAAAAGGCAATTTTCTGCAGGCAGTAATCATCTGTACTATTACTTAGATGTCATGTATTGATGATACTGTTTCAATCAAAGATATCTTATTCAGAGAGCTTTTGATGGGAGGAATTTTTGGAAGGGTTTAGGAAGGTTAAATCTGTGAGACATGGCTTCCATCTGGAATGCATTAGCTACAAAGATTTATTAGCCGGAGTGTCTCTGCATAATGTTCCATGGAAAGCAAAGCCCTGCATCTAATTTCCAGCATGATGTCTACATGAGGAGTGATCTTTGAAATATCATAGGTGACAATCAAGTTTGTTATAAAAATAGTAAATGCATAGGATTTTCATGGTGGCTATTTTAAATCCCTCACGAGGGCTGCTAAGCAGGTAGTTGATTTGTTGACAAATGATAAAACTGTAGGAATAGCAACATGCATGACATTTTTAAACAGGATAGACTCTTTAAGCAGTAGGAATCACATCAGGAAAATTATCAACATTTAGTGGTTGCTTAACTCTGTGAAGGATGGCATTAGGAATAATAGGAGGCAATATTTAACTTTCTGTTTCAGTATTTTCTGATTAAATCTGTTTTGAGAAGGGCTGTGTCTGATCAGCAAACAGGAGGGAAAGGGCTTTACAGATTCTAATACATTAACAGAGCTGATTCTCTGTGACTCTAAGCCATCATGTGTCTGATAGTGATTAAAAATTACTTGCATAAGGACAGTACACAGTGAGCCAAATGGGGGAGTGTGTGGAGAAGTGGGCTTAAAAAAAAAAAAAAAGTGCAACTACAGGAAAAAAATCAGTGACAAGCCTGCTAGAGAATGTTTCTACACAGAACTGACAGGGTAGTGTGATTGAATTTCAATCAATGATGAGAGAAAGATGTCCAAGATGCTTTGAAAATCTGACCCATTTAAGCAGAACAGTGAATTAGTAAATATTAACTGGTGCCTTGAGGAGAACACTGATTCTGAAAGACAGAGACAGCAATTTCTTTTCCGTAAACTCAGTTGCAATATATATAGTGTACAGTTGTTAGTGCTCTCCACAATTTGAATAAACATAATTAAAAATACATAATTCATGCATCATGATCCATTCCATTTCTGTCTTCTTCATGGCCTCTGAATCATGGTTGGTTCTGTCCTTGTAGAATAGGTACGAAAAGAATAATTTTATATATAAAAATACATGCTAAAACCACATGGAAGACAGGGGAAAAACTAAAACTTTTTAAAAGAGCATGAATGTAGAATTAGAATTGTGAGCAAGGAATCTGGCTTATCTGTATTTTCAGCTCTACTTCAGAGAGAAAATGTTTGTGAACATTGGTGAATCTTGACATTTCTGTGTTATGCTCCTTCTATTTGTGGATAGTATTAGTGTGTATATGGTGTAGGAATCCTGCTTTAATTGTGTAGTGATTATTCAGCCCTTTATAAAAGAACTAAAAGAAGTAACATGTAAATTATTTTCTGTACTAGTAGAAAAGTCCATTGCTGAAATATACCAAACAATCGCTCTTTCAGAATGGTTGGCTGAGAGAGAGAGTCAAAGTGAATAGCTTTAGCAGATGATTTCTAGTTCACATTTTCTTCCATTTGTATGTGTTTGTGTGCACATATTTCTGCAGGCATATTTTTTAAAATACCATAAAATACATTGGC
The DNA here is from genome assembly GCA_013396835.1 of Psilopogon haemacephalus. Classification (NCBI taxonomy): domain Eukaryota; kingdom Metazoa; phylum Chordata; class Aves; order Piciformes; family Megalaimidae; genus Psilopogon; species Psilopogon haemacephalus. The sequence goes on from VWZI01002841.1 coordinate 265,957, forward strand.
TTTCATCTTTTCTGTATAGTATCAGTTAACTGAACATCACAGATATTTTTAGACAATTTGTAATCTTTTGTCTCCAGAAGTCTGAAACAGTGTCTATGACCTGGAATGTGCTAGTGAAGAAGGAGCCCAGAAATCTGCTGATTTCATCCAGCAGTACCACTTGTTGACTTATTAGTAAGTGTTAAAACACAAAAATGGCAAAATGTGAAGGACAACAATAACTATCCAACTTTGCCATCTGTGTGTTTTGGGGCTAGATCAAGGTTTGCAGTTTTTAAATTGCTAATTCATTTGGCAAAGGGTTGGGGTTGAAAAAAAAAAAAAACTAACAAACATCAATAGTACTTCAATCTTCTCAGGGAGTTTGGTGAGTTCAGAAAAAGGTATTAATGTATTTATTTCTATCTGGAATGAGGAAGGTAAGAAAACTCTTAAGACTTTCTACTGCATCAAAAACATTGAAAGAATGATTCGCAGCAGTGAAGAGCACTTTCTCTACCTCCTTCCACTCTTCTGTTTCCCATTCAGGTGAAATGTGAGGTCCAGAGAACCATTTGCCACTAAATTCAAAGTTAGTGTACAATAGGATTGGAGAGTTGTCAAGATGTTATTGATTGTAATTGATGCTACAAATAAGATGGCACTGAGCTGCATTTCCATTTTATTGTCTTTGACTGTTGCACTTTGTTGTTTTGGAGTTAGTTATAAGTTTATTTCTAAGAGGTTGCTTTCTGAAAGTTAAGCTCATTACTTCACACTGTGTGATCCCTGAGAGAGCAAATAGCAAAGAAGGGCAAATGTGCAGGCATGTGGTCATTACAAAGGCATGGAGTCTTGGGTAGACCCATTCATGACAAAAAAAGTGCATGTTAAGACAAGGGGTAAGGTTGCATTATGTCATCAGGAATGAGCATGTTGTTAGTGTGAGTTGTTCATACCTCCTGGAAGAGAGAAACTTGGCAGTTTGTTGATGAGTTACCCCTTGAAAAAGATAAGCTTCCACTTACTTCAGAAAGATTTCATGTTATTCAGATGGGATGAGGGGAGAGAAGTGGGGGGAAATGGGTTGAGTCATTTGAGTTAAAATGACGAATTATTAGTTATTCAGTGTAAGTTTCAATGACAACCAGTAAAATGCTTGAAAGCAAACAACAGTGTCAGGAAGTCACTTTTCAGTAGACAATTCTTTGAAAGGTATTCCTTGTGCATGTTTCTTTCACTTGTTTACTATGCTAAGTGCTTGGGAATGGTTATCTTTGAAACAAGTGATTGATGTGTACAGTAAATGCTGTATTTTCAGTTGCATATCCTATTGTCAGTATTTTATTTTAAATAAATATTTGGACAATGCTAAAAGAACTTGCCTTCATTGCAGCAATATGGTTGTGTTTGTCCTAGAAGAGGCAGCTGTAGGAGACCACTGATATGAAAGAGAAGCTTGATATTTATAAACATTTACAGGATAGATTTCAGCTGTGGAGATTATGTGGCCATTCAGTCCTTCTTCCCCATTCTGTCTACCACCACTTCTGCTCCTGGTTTTCAGTGTGGTATCTCCTCATAGTAGAAAACATGGCAAAAAGCTGAATCATTGTAACGTTTCAGCATCTTTCATCTGCCTAGCTTTTAGGTAGTCTCTGTTGCAAATGTGACTACTTACTTTCCGTCCAGAATGCTTAAGAGAAGGCAACATTGCATCGTGAAGCTATTGACCTCCTCATTAGATCAAAAGTGAAACTCACATGCAGATCTCCACTATGGAGGGAGTCCATAGCAGAAACTTGGACTAAGCCAACATCAGCCTTGATACAAATAGAAGCTGCTATAGAAGCCAGAGTTGATGTCCTCTGAGGTATACAAGAAGTTTCTTCCACAGGAAGTGGCGTTAAGTGTCAAAATGAGTGCTGGTATTTCTAGACTTCCTATGTGCATTTCACTGGTTGTATGCAATCAGTTACATTGAAGATTTGTTTCGACTGTTTACTAAGCATATTCTCATTTGTAATTCACTCTAAAAGGAATCTTACATGTTGCTAATATAAAGATCTCATGTTTTGAAGCATCTGGGTTCTAATACATCATGAAATCTGTCAAATGCCAAAGCCATTGTTAATTCCAGGAATACTAAAGTCTACAGTTTGGTTTATGGTGCATATGATGTGAAACTAAGACAGAAACTTGTCCCTTTGTGCCTGTTTTTCAGAGTACTGAGTAGCACATATACTGAAGCAGGGAAACTGTCCTTTGCAAGTTAGAACAGTGATTGTGTTAATATAAGCAAACCTAAAGCATGTTTTGAATGCTTATCAGGCATTAGAATCAATAAGTAGTCTTTACATTTAAAATTAATGATTTTCTGTGTTCTCCAAAAGTCAAAATCTCTCAAAGTTGTCTTTGTAGCTTCTGATTTCTCCCAAGAGAATAAGCAGGGTGTGATAATTCATCATGCCCACAAAATAAAGTGCCAGACAAAAAAAAAAAGGACCTGAATTAGACTTCAAAGAGGGAATCCCTGCCTTAAACATCTTCAATATTTTGAAACTGTAGTTGTGGAAATGTAAGATTAAAAAAAGATCCGAGTCAGCTCTAACCTAATAGTATTGCAGAAATATTAGAAAGAGTTTTAACAGTATCTTGACATGGGATTGAGGTGATGTTGTTGGATTAAGTCATCTAACTGTGTCTGTATTTATAGTAGGAGTCTTTTATTGGTTTTCATTGATAATGCCAAGTGATATAGGAAATTTAAATACATAAAAATATTGGCAGAATACCTGACTAAAAGCAAAGAGCCTTTACAAAATCTTTAATAAAAATGGCAGAATTGGACTTCATTTATTAAAGACTTTAAATTGAACTAATAAATATATAAGCACATAAACATGCATTTGTGCATAAAGGAAACAGAAGAGAGAAAACTAGTAAATAAAAATGAAACACTGTAAAGGACATTGTTGTGAGGGTGTAAAAACTGTCTAAATGCACATAGCAAAACATATTTTGGAATGTGCAAGTTTATATATAAACTCATAAAAGCCTGAAGCTCTTGTTAGAAGCTAGCAGTAGCAGTATTTTATTCCCCCAATGCCCTTTGTTCAGGTAGCAATGTGAGTGAAAGTGAGGCCACCTCTGGATAACGCTACAACCCTGAACACGTATGGAAAAAATATTATTAATGAAAAGTGTGTGTCATTCTGCAGCTATTTTTTTTATGTAATGATTCATCCTTGTTCGTATTCCAGTAGAATTTTTATTTTCTTGTCTTGCAGTCAGATTTGTAACAAAATTGGAAGTTTCTATCCAGTAACTTTCTTTTTTTGAGTATGTCAGACTCTTAGAGGTATTATCTCATATTTTTGTAAAACCTGTCACTGACAAGAAATATGCAATACACTAAAACATCATTTGCACATGAAATGTAAAAATTCACCTAGGAAAGCCTCTATGGAACAAAACAGACGTCAGCCAGTAAGTAGTAAAATTCTGAAACTATGACCTGTACCTACTAAGAATAACTGAATAGTAAATTAGCTGTGATATGTGCTCTTATTTTAGGAATTTATTGTCTTACTCTGTTAAGAAAAGAGAAATATGAAACTAAAATGTATTGTCAAGAATCTGACAAAGCCAGAGGAGAAAAAGCACTTGTGTAAACTATGAGAGGGACTGTGAGGCAGAAGATGAGGAAATGAAACTGTCTTTCCAGTCTGAAATAAACATGTTCAGCCCTGATATGGCAAACTACTACAGGGTTCATAAAGAATGTTTGGACTCAGAGAACAGTTTTCCCACAACTTAAATTCTTTTGAATAATCTGACAGAACATGGGGGGTTTTTTTGAGTCAGTAGTAGCCCTTTCTAAGCCATAGTGCAGAAGGTGCTATGCTAAGTAAAGCCCTTGGAATGTTTGGATGAACTTCTTGCCTTCTCTTGAAGACGATTTGACATGTTGACACGCCTTCTAAAATTTTGATCTATGATAATCCACGTAAATCCCACCTAGTCAGTTAGTTGGTGTATGATTTTTCTCTCAAGTGTAGTACCTGATCAACCTTTCTTTTCAAGTGCTGGTGACCTCTGAGCAGGTCAGTTTGCACCTTGCTAGTCTCATCTTGGCATACCTCCAAAAGGCAAATAGGTCAGACTTCTGTTAGTGAGCCAAAAAAGTAAAGTTCAGTCTGAATGCTTAACAAGAGAATAGAGTGTTCTGTGGTAAATGTTATTCTGGTGCATAGTGCAAAGTGCCAGAACTTTGTCTGGGAACTTTCTAGACCACAGGAAATAAATTTCAATCAAGTTCATCACATTTACCAGTAGCTGATGTGTCATCTCTGAGCAAGTTTCTCAACTTACCACAGAGATTCACAAAGTTCTGTTCTGCGGTAGTAACATACAAATGATTCTGATGGACATTAATGGGACCTCTTGGTATATGCTATTGAGCTCTTAAGATTAATGTCATACATAAGCTTCGCTACAAGGCCTGACAGTGATTTGGTCTCTACTTAATGCTTTATCTAAATCTCAGCTTTTAGTTGAGTATGAGAATCTATATTACGCTTTTGGAATATGTGCTAAGCACACAGTTCTGACTGAGTTCATTAAGGGCCGTTCTTTTGGGTTTAACCCAGAACAGTACCGAGTGGAACTGCTGTATTGCAAGATTTGGCCTATGGAGACCCAGCAGTTCTATTTATTAGAATGATGACTTGAAGATATATAAAAAATTATCTTTGCTGCATTGATAACAGCAATATAATTCCCTGTAAGAGTTAAAAGGCTCACTGGAAAATAATTTTTCAATGGTACAACTAGCTTTTTTTAAGTTCCAAAATCCTATTTGATTATTCAAAGGGCATTTTTGAAGAGAGCTGTTATTTGGTGTCGAATTCAGACCAATTCTATGCTCTCTTTACAGATAGAATGTAAAATGTTATCTTTTTCATTGTCATGCATTTCTTATTGCTTTTTGTCATCATGTGTCCTGAAAATTAAGCGATACTGCATGACAAAACATTCAGAGGATTACCTAAGTCTGGAGCTTCATAAGGTAGTGTTTGAGTTTTGCTTCTTAGCAAAATATATTTGTAAGAAAGAAATACATTTAGATATAGAAAGCATTTAATGATAAGCTGCTACTGAGGAAGAAAAACCCAAAACACCAATATTAAAGAAATAAATAATCACAGGAGCAATTAAGCTAATTACAGCTAATATATTTATGGCCTATTCCCATGCAGAGGCTGAAGACTTCAGTGTTCCAAAACATGGCTGAGCGTGCTTTCCTTTGTAAGCATCTCCTTCAGAATTGAGATCATTCTGCTGTGCACAGGCACTTATTTCATGAACCTCATTGGACCTTAATATATGAGACATGTACTCTTTTCTGAAATTTGGTTTAAACAGGTCAGTAAATTCAGTGTAATGGTGAAGCAGCTCTACAGACAAAACAGAACAGTACAACAGGGATTGTTTTCTTGGCAGGGTGGGGGGGGGAACGCATTCTCCCGAAGAATTTCAGAGTGACTTCTATGAATGTGTTATTGTGTTCTCTTTATATTCTCTGTGTTGCATTCTCATTGAAACTTCTGGTTTCTCTTTCTCACTGCTGTGTAGTTTGATGTTAATGATAAAGGGGCAGAAAGTGCTATGAAGCTTTTTGATGCCTCTAAACTAAGCCAAATGTTATAAAATGTGTATACAATAACTTGGTGAGTTATGTTTGTGTTGATGTGTACTCATGCTAAATATGGTATTGCTGCTTAAACTGAAGTACAAATTAGTTATCTGAAAGCATATACTTAATGTGGATTAAGACCAGAAAATAGGGAAGTAGAGTCATGTTACTAAGAATGTCCATGAAGTGTGAAGTTAGCATGTTACATAAAAACATTTATGACCTATCAAAATACATTCAATCTATGCTCATTTTAATTCATTTTAAGATGAGTCTCTTAATAGCAGATTATATTTCATTTATACTGCTATCTTTCGTGCTTTTAAACTGTAGTATCCTTTCCTGAATGACTGCTTGTCAATTTCTCTGATCTAGAGTTGATTTTTTCCTATTAACTAGGCCAACTAAGTAGAGAGTTATGATTAAAAAAGTGAAAGCAAATAAATATTAATCTACCTCCCTGAATGTCTTTTCTAAGATCTTAGCTTCTAAAATACTTCAAGTTGCATGTGATGTAGATAATTTAATCAATGTGGTATTTTATGGATAAAAATGAGGCTTTATATGATGTCATCTGTATGAACAATGCCACATAAGCACTGCAGCCCAAACCTCATCTATGCTTCCACATTGTCCAGTTATTGCTCTTGTCACTTCTGTTAATCCTTTTGTACTTGCACAAAGGCCTGAAGGAGCTGTGGCTGTTTAGTTTGAAAAAGGAGACTGAGGGGAGACCTCATTGGTATCTACAGCTATCTGAAAAGGACATCGTGGAGAGGTTGGTGCCGGTCTCTTGTCCCAGGTAATTAGTGATAGAACAAGAGGGAATGGCCTCAAGCTGCCACTGGTAGGTTCGGACAATTTGTTAATTTTCACAGAATGGTCAGACATTGAAGTGGGCTGCCCAGTGAGGTGGTTGAGTCACTAACTCTGGATGCGATTAAAAGTCATTTGGATGTGGTGCTTGGGGATATGGTTAGAGGTGAACCTTGCAGAGTAGGGATAATGGTTGGCCTTGGTGATCCTGAGGGTCTTTTTTTCAACCTGAATGTTTTTCTGATTCTGTGAAAGGCTGTCTGTTGTTTCACCTATCTGAACTACACATACAGGCCATTCATTTGAGCAACTTTGATTACTTTTGTGCTTGGAAAATAGCCTGTCTATAATGTTTTTTCCCTCATTTTATGTTCTTAGGAAGTACAGCATATGTTGAGATTGGAAGTTACATCATACGTCATTTATTGATACATTTCCAGGAGATTTTCTTTATGTGAATATTTATTCTCCCAGCCCTTTCTTAGTCCTTTTATTGCACACAGTACCATGAGCCAATAAACAATATTAATTATAGATGCAAGGTTATTGCTAGAGAGCCTGAGTATTGATCTCACATAAGTTAGAAATGGTTGAAGGAATGAATTTATTTGTTGGCAGGTGTCCATATCATGAAGCAATCACCATAAATATCTTCAGCCTGGCCTTTTCTTGACTCGTATTAAAAATGTTAGGAGAAGACAAATCAGAATGAAGTAATATGCATGCAGAGTTGGAAAACATTAGATAGTCAATGTACAAGAACAATTATGCTATCTCTGTATAAAAATTAAGGGTGTTAAATTGTAGGTTTGGTCCTCGGCAAAAGAAAGATCTGAAGTAGTACATTTCTTTCAAAAGAAAAGACATGGCATCATTAGCGTAATCATTTTTCTTATGGTTTCACAATCAGAAGTGAAAGTATTTGCTTGTAAAGGTGCTGAATATCAAGCACCATATGACAACATTTTTGTTTCTTATATTTTCTTTGATTAAAAAACAAAACAAAACACCTTCTGGCTTTGCCAGAGATTGCCTGGGGTTTTTTTATATATAAATATTTTATATTTATATTTGGTCTCAAAAAATATTCACAATGGAATCAAAATTCTACACTACCTAAAGCTTGTTGTTACTTTGAGACCAGTTTTAATGAGGGATTGCAATTGAGCCAACCTCCATTGCTCAGTTGCAGCTTGGGCAAGTAGAAAAACCCTGATGATTGATCTACGTGGGTGAGTTGGCATCAGTTTGTGAGCCTTCTGGGTAAAAACAGAACATCCAGCAGGAAGAATTAAAAAGGAACAGGGAGAAGAAGCATTTATCACCCTTTTACTAACATTTTATGGCAGTGTTATGGTAAACTGAGAGATGAATGCCTACATTAATGTGTTTTGCACTATTCTGAGTCACTAATAATATTAAATCAGACTTAATACTTCACACCAAATGTTCAGTAAAATAGGAAATGATGTATTTGTTGATACTATATGCTATGGGTACAATATCAAAGGTAGTACTTGAAAGACATAAAATGCTGCAAAATAGAGGTCAGAATTATGCTAATATCATGATAATACAAAATATTAAGTCACCAAATTACAGGATTACAACCCAAGTATCTTCAGTCCCTAGGAACCTTTCAGTTAAGCTCATGGTAAATAAAACAGTCAGTCCTGGACAAGAGTCTGATTACACATTTACACACTTGTATTATCCAAACTGCACAGAGCATTCACCTTTTGATACTGGGGTTAAAATCTGATTTAGGTTACTGGAGAATATTAGTGTAGTTGTCTCAGCATTTCATTATATAATAAAATCTTCTCTCAATCCTAAAATAACTCAGTATGATTAACATCATCTCTTTAGAACAAGTTAGGATTGGCACAGCCAGTGAGGTAGAGCAAGATGAAAATTAGTTGACAGGCTTGCATTAAAAAAAAAAAAAAAAGTTAATTAGTTATCAATATGTAGCTTATCAATGTATATCTCTCTTTGCCAGTTTCTCTCCAACAGGGATTATTTAGTGCATTTGAGGGCAGGACTGAAGTATATTGCGAAGTTAAGTCATAGATTGGAGATCTCATTTCACAATATTTGACAGTCTCATATTATCAGACTTTGCTGGTCTTTTAAAATTATTTTCTTTCCAGTCATACAGTGAAATTCTATATTTGGTGTATTGTTAGTGTTTCTGTGCAGGTACAAACAGCGTGGTTTATTCCATTACTGAAAAGTTCTTTTTCAGTAACTGCTTTACTTCTGTTATTGATCCTTTTTTACTATTTATTTCATTTTCTGTAATTGCATAAAATAGTGTATATTGCAAGTATTTAATGACAATCTATATCTATCCAAATCCTATGGAGGTTATAAAGTCTTTACTTGTCAATATTATAATTTTTTTTAATATCATACTATATTCCCTTTCCTCTTATTATATTTCTAGGCAGGCATTTTAAATTCTTGAAGACATAAACTACATAGAGCCAAGCCACTGTAAAGGCCTAACACATCAGTAAATGTCACTAAAGTGTCAACTCTTTGCATCATAACTGCAGTTCATTTCTCAGCATTGACAGTGATGCTTATACTGGATAAGGATTGGAATGGGCATATATCCAGATCTTAATTACATCAGGCGTAGGGATGAGGAACAGTCTTTTTCCTCATGGGGAAGGCAGCGTAGAGCTAAATTTGGCCATCTAGAGCCTGATGCATCCCTGTTTATCTGGAGATAATAGGATTAAGTTAAGCTATGGGACTTCCTTAGCTAGAACTGCCTTGCTGCCTTCAGCAGGGGTCTAATAAGGATAGATATAATTGGGTAAATGGTGAGTAAGAATAAAAAAACTGCACATATAAGAAGTATGCTTGTGAATAAATGATGAAAAATTGGAATCCATCCAATCCCTGCAGAACTGGTTAAAATACAGGAACAAATGTGGAATTACAGGGTGAAATGTCTATTTTTCTTTTTTCCCTGTCTTTTGCCACCTTGTCTCAAATATCACACATCTTAAAGCTTATGGAGAAGGTAGAGAAGGGGAGTTGCAGCATTTGTATGGCATTAATCAGAAGCTTTTCAATGCTCTTCCTATAAGGTTAAAGATGCACAAAATGTGACTACAAATACATGCTGCTAAAATGAGATTGTAGTGATCTGACCCATATCCACTTACTGAATTTTGTCTGTTAACCATTTGCCATTTATTTTTGCTTTTACTCACCGCTCAAAGTGAAGAAGAAACATGGAGATGTAGCCCTAATGGAATAAATAATTCTATCATTCACTGTTAGATATTTTGCTAATTTATCTAAATATAGTTTTGGGGTGTTTTTGTTCTTCTATTTTGAGGGTGTTTTAAAATATATTAGAATACAATTAGAGTGACTTTGAGGGAAAAAAACATCACAATAGGGAAACATTAACTAATGATCAAAAGGTCTCTGTCTCAATTTTCTGTCTGCCAAAATGATACAAAATCTTTTGCTTGGTGTAGAAGACATAGTTATTTAATTGTAATTAATTTTCCTGCTTGTGACCTACAGTTTTCAGTTGTGACTATGAAATAACACAATGTTGATGGAGTTCCTCTGCTTCAGTTTTAGAGGCAGAACAATTATATCCATGGCATTTGCAAAGGCTAATCCAGAGATGGAAAACAAAGTTCAGAATGCCATTTCAGACTAAAAGGTGTGATCCACCTTCATTTGATCCATTTTGTGAAGTGATTAAGTCAATCTGATGCTAGCATGCCTTGGGAATGACCCTGTAAATCAGTAAGATGCTATGATATGTAGAGCTAGTTTTAGGACAGCCTTATCCATGCCATTTGCTCTCCTTTGTTTTTTGAAGATGGCCCAGATTTTGAACTGTTGGAACAGTTGAACTGTCAGATTGCTCCATCCATATGAACCTGCCAAAAAGGCTTGCAAATGGTAATGCATCTCTTATAAATCTGACCTGCTTTAAAAAGTTGCAGCATCCCATCTGACTGGGGAAAAAAAAAAGAAAAAAGAACAGCATTAATGTATTTACAAGCAACGTCACATGTTTATGACAATGCAAGACAGACTGACAGAAACTTGAGGGAAAGAAATCATAGAAAGACACAGAGGCCAATTTTGTTAAGTCAAGAATGGCAACATAGAGATTATTATGAGCAAGAAACTGAAGGCTTCTAAAAAATGCAAACAATCTGTTTAAGAGGAGGACCAGATCTGTGAGCCTAAGCAAGAACAAGTTAAAAGGATAATTAGAAGAGCTAAAAGAAACACCAAGTGTTGCATTGTGCAATATATCAGCAAACAACAAAAGATTCTTCAAACATATATGCAGAAGACAGAAAGTAAAAGAGAAAATTAGTTTAGCAGAAATGAGTGTTGGGAATTGGAGACACAATGATATGGAAATAGAGTTTTGTTTTGCTTTGCTTTTTCCAGGCTCATGTCAGAGGTTTTAGAATATAAGTCCTATAGCATATATACCGAAGCAAGTACCTGGCTATGTAAAGCCTAAATTTGCAAATCAGGTGAAGCATTAAGAACAGATCAATGTTACTATAGTTAGATATTTAGTGGAAATTACCTGATGAGTTACATACAGCTGTTTTTGTCAAGCAGACAGAAAAGTTCACAGATTCGAGACTGTAAGAATATACAAACTAGCTTCAAAATTACATTTTTGTGCCTGGTCATAGATTTTTTTGAGAAATAGGATACCTTATAACAACATGATGTTTAAAAAAAAAAAAAGTACTTACCTGCTAAGGGATTCTGATCAGTCATGCACCAAGAAGCTTCATTTGAAATCCAAAGTTACAGTCCTGAATAGGCAGTATTTCTATGTATTCATATTTGAAACTGAAGGATGTTGCCTAGCCCTGCTGAACTTCTCAAGCCTTTGGAGATACTGCTGTTGCTATTGAAGCATATAGAAGCTGGCATGATTGTTGTATATTGTGCCTGGATTTGCAGGTAACTCAGTGATGAAGAGATTTAAGGAAAGAGCCAGGGAAGAGAATGAATTTATCATGTGCATTAGCTCAGTTGCTTTTATGGTAAAGACTGTTGGAAAAGTGTTACAAGTGGTTTGTGTAGAAACGTTTACAAAGTACTGATATCTGCAAAAGGGAAAACAGAACAAATTAGTAGAGCTTATCACCTAGAAAGTCTCTTTCTGTCCTTTGGGATTAAATTATGAAATCAGTAGGAGTTCTGCTACTAACTACACTGGAGCCACAATCACATGCATAGTTGCTTGCCTTTTTTTTCCTCTTTTAATATCAGTAAAAATATTTTAAAATATTTTTAAAATCTGGATCCAAAAATTGTCTTGGAAAACTTTACATGTTCATATTTAGAAAATCTCTTGCTGTCTTTGTTCAAGATAGGGCAACAATAATTTCAGGATAGCAATGTAAGAAAATCACTTGATTAATAATAGTGTAGCAACCACCAGTTGAATTCAGTGAGTTTATTAGAATTCTTGTCAAGTGATTTGCACCTGCATTCATTGGATCTGAAATTGTCCCAGGCTCTTAACAGATCCGTCCCTTAACAACTTAATGAATCACAGTAACAAGAACTCCTGTATCTTCATTATGAATCCCTGTATAACGGAATCACATTCACTCTTTCACCAGCTTTTTATTATCTCCTTGGATTAGCTTCAGACTCAAAATTAGCAGAAAGACATTTCATTGGGATCAGTGGAGTTCCTGAGGTATAAACCTTGTGAAGGACGCCTGTGTCACTGGGGAAATTCTTGTATTTCATTGAGCTGTAGTTGAAATATCATTTACCCAGTTTAAAGCGATTAAAATTTATGCTGGCATCAGAGACTGCATTCAAAAATGACTCGACACTTTCATTCATTCATCGTGCTTCACTGGAACTGTTTATTTTTTTAATTCCTCTTAAATTTCCACTGAAATTACAGAGTAATTACAACATACAAAACTTCAAGAGAATTTCCTCTAACTTCACAATTCATTTCTACCCAATCCCAGTCTCCTTTGCCAAGAGACCCCTCCTGAACAGCAAGCTCAAATGTGTAATGAACATTAAAACTCAATTTTTATTATTTTATCTAATTCTGAAATTTCTAAGTGTTTCTCACAACTATTTCAGCTCACAGGAAAGAGCTTGTCTCCATGAATAGCCTTACAAAGAGTATAACATTCAAGAATAGCATCAGAAACTAAGACAAGACCTAAATATTTTTTTCACCTTTGTAATACTCTCAAATATCTGGACCCTGTATTCAGAAGTGTGTGCTTGGTTTATACATGGTTTATATCTTCTGTTTCTGTAAATATTATATAAAATTGAGGTGCTGAGAGTGATGGTCATGAATGAGTATGGACTAGAAAATGTTTCTGCTCTAGATATTTCTCCAAAACTAGTTGACATGACTGTATGTCATCTCTTGTGTCCATTTTTCTACTCTGAGTGTTGAGTTGAGGGACTGGGAATGCCACTTTACTTTCTAATAAAGCCTTTACTCACATTTTCTGGAACTGACTTATCTAGGTTTGAATATTACAACTTTGGCTCTTGTTTGGCTGTTTGACCCAGAATCTCACTAAACCAACAGATAAATGTATCAGGAAGCTAATGAGCACTCCTATCATCCATGCTTAAATGTCCAGCTTAAATGACTATGCAAATGCACTTAGCATGTGGAATAAACAAGAGGACTTAGAGCCATGTGCACACCTTTAGGCCTGTGATCTTATTGGCATCACACAGATCTGGTGGGATGTCTTCTGTGACTGTGGTGTTGGAATGGAAGGATACAGGCTTTTTAGGAAGGCCAGGCAAGGGAGACAAGGAGAGGATGATGCCAGTCATCAGCTGGAGTACATGGAGCTTTGCCTAGGGATGGATGAGTTGCTGCCTGACACCTTATGGGTCAGGATTAAAGAAGGTCAGGGACAGGTGACATTGTAGTGAGAGTCTGCTACAGGTCATTCAATCAGGAAAACTTGAGTAGATGAGGCCCTTTATAGACAGATAGGAGCAGCTTCATATTCACAAGCCCTGATCCTCAAGGGAAAGTTCAACCACACCGGTATCTATTAGAGATACCCAATCCAGAAGGTTCCTGAAATGTGTTCATAGAATCAGTCAGGGTTGGAAGGGACCACAAGAATCATCCAGTTCCAACCCCCTGCCATGGGCAGGGACACCCTACCCTAGATCAGGCTGGCCAGAGCCTCATCCAGCCTGGCCTTAAACACCTTCAGGGATGGTAACTTCCTTATCGAAGCAACAGATGAACCAGTGAGGAGAGGTGCTTTACTAGACCTTATTCTCACCAAAAAGAAGGAAGTGGTGGTGAATGTGAAGCTCACAGGCAGCCTTGGCTCAGTGACCATAAAATGGTGACATTCAGGATCCTTAGCGCAGCAAGGAGGGTGCACAACAAGCTCACTATCCTGGATTTCAGGAAAACAGACTCTGACTTCTTCAGGGATCTGCATGAGTTCAAGCTCCTGGAGAGAAGAGTGGCCCATAGAAGTTGGTTAATATTCAAGAATCACCTCTTGCAAACTCAGGAAAGAAGAAATCATACAAAAACTGTGGGAGACCTGCATGGATGAGCAAGATGCTCCTGGGTGAACTCCAACACACACAAAAAAAGAAAGCCTATAGAAGGAGGAAGCAAGGACAAATAATGTGAGAGAAATACAGACAAATTATCCAAGCAGCCAGGGATCATGTTAGAAAAACCAAAGCCCGTGTAGAAGTAAAAATGATCAGGGACATCAATAGCAAGAAGAAAAAAATTCAATGGGTATGTTGGTGAAAAAAGGAAGACTAGGGGAAATGTGAGCCCTCTCCGAAAGGAAATGGGACAACTCATTACCCAAGATAGGAGAAGGCTGAAGTACCCAGTGACTCATCAGCAGTCACTCAGTCTTCATCAGCAAGTGTTCCAGCCACACTAACCAGTTTGTGTAAGGCAGAGGCGGGGATGGATGGAGCGCAGGGGCAGGAAGGGGTGAAGAATCACCCACTGTAGGAGAAAACCAGGGTCAAGACTATCTCAGGATCCTGAAGGTGCACAAGTCCATGGGCTTGATGAGATGCTTCCCCATGTCTTAAAGGAACTGGCAGATGGTGTGGCTAGGCCACTTTTTGAGAAGTTGTGACACTTCAGTGAAGTTCCTTCTGACTGGAAAAGGGGAAATGTAACCCCCATTTTCAGAAGGGAAAAAACATAGGACCAGGAGAATGACAGGCCAGTTAGGCTCATCCCTGTGCCCAACAGGGTTATGGAAAATGTGGTAGGGCACATGGAAACTAAGGAGATGATTATTGACAGCCAGCTTCACTAAAGGTGAATTGTGCCTGACAAACTTTATGGCCTTCTGTGATGGAGTTATATTGGTGGATAAATGAAGGGCAACCGACATCATCTGCCTGGACTTGTGCAAAGTATTTGACACTACGACACATGGCATCCTTGTCTCTAAATTAGAAAGACATAGATTTGACAGGTAAACAGCTTAATGGATAAGGAATTGGTTAGATGGTCACACTCAAAGAGCTTCAGTCAATGGTTCAGTGTCTAAATTGAGGCCAGTAATGAGTGATGCTCCTCAGAGGTTGGTGTCTGGACAGGTGCTGTTTAACACCTTTGCTGGCAACATGGACAGTGGGATTGACTGCACCCTCAGCAAGTTTGCTGATGACACCAAGCTGTGTGTTGCAGTCAACATGCTGGAGGGAAGGGGACCTTGACAAGACCAAGTGTGAAGTCCTGCACTTGGATCATGTCAGTCTCAAGCATAAATACAGGATAGGCAGAGAATGTATCAAGAGCAGCCCTGTGACAGCTTGGGGGTAATGATGGATGAAGAACTGAATGTAAGCCAACGGTCTATGCATGCAACCTAGATAGTCAATCACATCCTGGGCTGCATCAAAAGAAGCATGATGAGCACGTCAAGGGAGGTGATTCTCCCACTTAAGACCCCACCTGGAGTACTATGTTCCTCTCTGGGCATCCTACAAGAAAGCAATGGACTTGATGGAGCAGGTCCAGAGGACAGCCACAAAAATGATCAAGGTGCTGGAGCACCTTCTCTATGAGGACAGGCTGAGAGAGTTGGGGTTGTTCAGCTCAGAGAAGATTCTAGGAAGACTTATAGCAGCCTTTCAGTATTTGAAGGTGGCCTAAAGGAAAGATTGTGAGGGACTCTTTATCAAGGAGTGTAGTGATAGGATGAGGGGTAATGGTTTCAGACTGGAAGAGGGTAGATTTAGATTAGATGTTAGGGAAGAAATTGTGGTCAGGCTGGTGAGGAACTGTAACAGGTTGCTCAGAGAAGCTGTGGATGCCTGCTCCCTGGAAGTGTTTAAAGACAGGTTGGACCTAGTACAAGCTGTCACTGCCCATGGTGGGCAGGTTGGAAGTAGATGTAGATGATCTAGATGTAGATGATCTAGTAGGCTCCCTAGAGAGGTTGTGGAGTCTCCTTCTCTGGAGACTTTCAAGGCCTGTCTGGATGCATTCCTCTGTGACCTGAAATAGATTGTATAGTCCTGATCTGGCAGGGGGGTTGGACTCAATGATCTATTTGAGTCCCTTCCAACCTCTAACATCTTGTGTTTGTTAAGGTCCCTTCCAACCTATGGCATGCTGAGTCTGTGGCAAGCTATCAACATTATTGTGATGAATTGGGAAGCATTTTAGCAGTTTTACCTTAGCTCACTGGTGGCACTTGGTGCCTATTACTTACAGACTTGGAATGTACACATGCAAGGAGAATAACTGTCTGAAGGGTTTAACGATACTTGTGAAGCAGTCAACCATTATTTTCCTCTGTCAGATTCTACTACCTGAAAGACTCAGGTTAATATAATGATTGAGTGCTTCCACTTTATGCCATATGCAGTAGTGTGTTGCTCTGTATATCACATGTAGTATTATCTAGTAGTTGTAAAGTGTTTTGCATGTGCACTCTGCATTATGGCCATTAACTAATTAATCCTCACAATGGCTTGGTGAGGTAAACAACAAGATGCTATCACCCATTATTATCACACGGTTATGTTGTCATGCTTCATTTATGAATTTATCAATTTACTTTGTAATGCTGTATCTAAGGGTTCAATAAAAACAATTTAAAATAATAAAGGAGAAGGGAAACTGGCTTTTAGAAGCACATATGACATATTTTTATACTGGCAGTGAGCTAATATAATTAGAAAGTACAATGGACTCTGAAAGGAAGAATATAAAATAAACTTCACACTTTCTACTTAATAGGTGAATTTTTCTAAGAAGCAGAGACTAATTGCTCCTTGGTAAAAATAAAAAGTACAAATTCATCACAAATGTCATTCTGAAAAATTATAACATTTGTTTGCAGGTAACTGTACTAGATCCAGAATCTTAAACATGGTAGATGTAAATGGCTTCTTCTAAGTGCAAATATCCAAATGCTATTTAAAGTTACATGGTCAAACCTAGCAGAAGTTTGCCCATGCTGGGAAAGATTTTATGAACAGTTTTAGTATTCATAGAGCCACCCATATCCACTCAGTTGTCAGACAGCGAATCTGCATCAGTGTTTACTTCAGATCAGGGGTACAAATCTGAAGTGATGCTCATCATCCCCACATAACATGTTTTGCTTCACATCATGGAACAATCCTAGAGCAGTTGAACTATTTTGCTTTGGGTGAAATTAAAGCGCACAAGTTCCTGGAGTGCCACCTAATGCACTGCAGCTGTTAATAGTTATTCTGGCAACAGTACCAGACTAGGTCTTGTATGAAGTAAAGCTCTCTGAAATGCTGATTGTGTAAATACAAGGTCCTCAGCACCACCTGTTCTTTCTGCAGACCACTCCTGTTATTTTCAGAAGGCACCAAGGAAGTTTCATGATGAACTCCCACTGATGTTTAATAAGACTTAGATTTTCAGTTTTGCCTACCTTCATCTTACACATTCAGCGTTGAAAATACACCTTAGTTTTCCAGTGTGATTTTCAGAGAAATAAGCATCTGATTTAGTGCAACTTGCTTAATTTTACCTATCAATACAATATTGCCCATTTTTTATAATGCTATGTAAATTCAGCTTTGATACAGGTTACATTTAGCATCAGAAAAAAAAAACAAACAAAAAAAAAAAAAAAAAAAAAAAAAAAAAAAAAACAACCACATCATCACAGGATTTGTCTGGCTTTTTTTATCATGGTGGTTTAATCTCTTTAACATAGTTAGGGTGGAACTAATATATTTTTTTCCTGTTGAATACAATAATATAGCCAATATTTCCATAAGTTTTCGGTTGTTTAATTTTACACAGCTATTGTTCTACAATATCATAGCTAACTTCTGTCAAATAGCAACTCTTTAAACATAAAACTTTCTCGAGTAAGAAGAGCAGGAAGAGGTTTACTGAGAGCACCACACTGACTGATAGTGTTAGAGTTGGGAACCAATGACTGTGCTTTTGAAGAAACTTTAGAGGGTGAAAGATGTGGCAAAGAGAGAAGAAAGAAAAACCAGCACAAGCTGTGAACATGAATAGTGTTTACACTACTGCAGTTGGGAAAATACTACATTTTATGAAATGTCTATTGGAGAGTATTGTAGTTTATATTAATGTCATTGTTGTATTTCTGTGCAGCAACGTTCACAGCTGAATATAAGTCACGATTTTTCACTTTACGGTTTGGCAGTGGCTAAGTTAAAGTAGTATTTTACTTTAGGGTCTAGCACACAAGAAAATGCTACAATTTCAGGCTTAGAAAGGTAACCTCAAGAAGGTATTATAAATTGGCTGAGTTCAGAATAGAGGTGGATGATTAGATTCCAGTGTTTCCTGCTGAGTGGTGCCATGCTTGTTTTACAATATGATTTGGAGCCAGAGACTCAAACAGAATGTGCAAATCCTATTCAGTCTCTCAGCGTTGCTGGTCTGGGTTTTATTGATTTTTCATCTGTGCAAATCCAGTGCTTTCCATATATTTCAGAAACCTTAGAGCAGAATGTTCGGAGTAGGTGCTTTAATTAGAATTACATTCAGTTCATTGCTTTGTAGGGGGATACAGCATAGTCTTTGTTTTACTGTAGTCATATAATCCCAAGCAAAAAGAATTATCTTCCTATAAGGCAGAGTCATAGTATATAGCAGCTTGTGTGTCCAACCTTTGCCAAAACCAACAATTTACCCTGTGTACGTTTCTTCCACATACAGGTAAACAATTAACACAATGTTAAGTGTAGAGGATTTTAAAATCAAGTTTCAATAGTTTCTATATTTTATAGTATTAATAGAATGTAGTATTAATAGAATTTTACTTTTGAGGAGATTTATAAGGTTTGTTGAAATTGACTTTAGGTAAAAAATAACCAGTTTTGACTTTTTCTGCCTATTAGCTTTCTCTGTTAATTTTTCTCCTAGCTCTGTTGAGTCGTATGCAGTGACATTGTAAGTGGGATGTATTTCCTCACACCAGTGCTTTGTTAATGCTATTCATTAATCTAGAACCATGAGCTTGTTCAGAGGTGGTTAGATATTCCATATTTCTATAGGGTTTGAGGGAAGGATGACAGCTTGCTTACAACATCAGCTACCACATCTCATTGTGTTGTCATGTCATTTTAAACACTGATTAAATAGCAGAGGCTTCGTGTGAACTCACAGCCTGTAAATAGTACAGCATCACAATCCAAAATACATTGTTACGTCAACTCCAGTAAACTCAACCTTTGATTGTTTTAAATAAGAACATTAGTGAATTACTACATGAAAAAGCCTGTGAATTTTCTTACACAGAGTGTGATGTTGAAGTTATAGGAGCTCACTTTTGGCTTAGTCTGCTAATTTTTATATTCAATTTTTAAGTACACAAATAATATAAAGCAGTATGTGGTAACTTGAAAACATAAAGTGATTGAAGTGATACCTTCTTCACTATGAAGATCAATATCCCATAGTGCCCATATAATGCACTGATCAATTTTTCAGGCTGCTAACATGTGCTAATGTGTCAATCTTTCTGATCTATACCAAAGTTTAATATTAAACTTCATTTGCTTTAAGATCCCTGTATACTTCTCAAGAGAACTAATAATCAGAGGTTGATCATTTTATTTGCTGTATTGAGTTTGAAGATTATTTTGAGTATTTTTACGTATTACTGGCATTACTTTACTCACATATATTATAAAGAAACACATTATAAACATGTTATACACATTATAAAGAAATTTGCATAAACTAGTGTGAGGTTTGTTCAATAGATGGTTTGCCAGATAGAGTTTTTCCAGTATATAGTTTTCAATACATAGAGCAATCCAAAATTTACATTCTGTTTACTGTTGAAAATTCAAACACAAATATCCCAGTCTTTAAACAAAAACAAACAAACAAAATTGCTCTTCTACTACAGGCAAGTTGGAAACGCTGTCAGATAAATCCTTGTCATTCTGTTTTCTGGCAGAGCCAGGGATAACTTTTTATGATTGACTGCTCTACCAGTGAGAGCTGCTGCAACTGGACAGACCAGCACTCAGATCTCTGACAGGCCATAACAGTCAGATTTTTTAGATATCAAAGGAACTACTAAAATTATAGATCTGAAAGCTAGTGCTTATTAAACTGCAAATTGGGGCAAACGTAAGACAACAATTATAAAAACCCTCAGATGTGAAAGAAGTGGTGTTATCAACCAGACTGCTGCAGATTGAGAATGTGGTACAGGGTTAGATCTTCAAGAAAAGTGAATCAATAAAGCTCCATTGTATTCAGTGGCACCACGCTTATTCATTCCTCCTAGCCTGAGCTGTTAGTCCATTGACAAAAACTGCTCCTCCTATGATCTGAGATGCTTCTGTCTTTTTTTTTTTTGTACTTTTTGAGGGGAGAATATTAAATGCATTTTAAACAATACATTAGGGGAAATTAAGTATCTAAAATATCAGAAAGGTTTCTTTTAAAAGGAATGCAATTTAAATTTTACAGAAACTAGCTCATATTCAAATGGGTATCCTATTCAAATGAGTTAGAATTTTTTGGATAGCATTATGTACATCTATAATAAAAGCATTGTGAAAATAGCATTCAGAGAATTTCACAGTAGGGGTTATAATTGTGCTTGCTTGGAGACCTGTCTGCCACTGATGCATGTGCATAGCTCCCATTAACAGTGATAGGAGTAATGCATGCTTTTTGATAGCAGAATGGATTCTTACTCTGAGTGCTGCCATATTACCATTCCTGCTGTGATAATAGCAATATCATATTGCCACAATAATAGATGCATCATTGGAGCTAAATGAAGATTCTCAGAACCAGAACGGTAGGAGAAGTAGGAACAACACCTGAATGGTAGTGGCTGAAAGAAGTGTGGCTATACAGGGCAGGAACGGTTATAATGGCTTGGGATAATTGGGCAGACGAACTTGCAAGCCAGTGGTCCTTTCTGTGCGTTGTTTGAAGATGGCGATTAAGTAGTCTATGCTAAAAATCAGCTCTGGTTCACTATGCAAAGATCACTGTGCTTGCCTTTCTCAGAAGCATAGGTGACACAGGAAGGAAAGAGGAATCCTGGAAGAGTCAACATCGTATTACATGTTTGTTTCCTGTGCAGTTGGTGTTGCTAACACGGACAAAGGCTTTGTCACATTTGACGCTGTGATAGAAGGGGTAATTAATTGATGTGAGATATTACTTTTTCAAAATTAATATAGTTTATTAATTTTTGTATTCAGGAGTCTTGCCACCCCGATTACTTATTTTAATAATAATCAGGTTCTTTTGCAATGGTCATGGAAAGCATTATCTAAAGGATAAACTAGATCTAGAAATAATAACTAGCAATATATATACATTAATTGAACTGGAAGAGAAGGTTCTTGCAGTCATTATACCTCTTGCAGTTAATTATACCACTTCCCCACTAGATAGACTTGGGAAGCACCTTTCTGCTTATGGCACAAGGCAATTGGTATCTCACAAGAAGCTTTAAGTATTTACTCACGAAATTATATCTCCTGACTCGTGGGGCCAGCTACAGATTCAGACAGTACCTGAATGCTTTCAAGGAATTCTGTCAATGTCTTGTTGACCACTGAGACTTCTGATTCTTCCCAGGCTTCACAGGCTGCTGGGGATTTCTGACCTGGTCTTGGCTTCTCTGGACTATCTGTGTCCCCCATCCAGAGCTGCTCGTCTTGGAAGGTGTAGGCAGGATGTCTTGTGATGTGCAATCTTAGCACAGATGTCAGTCTGGCTATGCAGGCTGATCACTTGAAGGTATTTATACCTGTTCCTGGTAAACTCAAAGCAGGCAGTTTTCAGGCAAACAAACTAGCTTATAGCTTAGCAAAGCATAATGCTATAAAGTATGGCAGCAGGCAAGCAAGCATGGATACAAGGCAGAGCACGTTGTGTTACCTGCTCATCTCTTTTATCAGTGCCTCAGACTAATGGACCTTTGGACACAGAATAGCCAATCAGAATGGCAGTTAACCAAGCTTGACCATATTAAGTGAAGCCATAGGCTTTCTTTACCCGAATTTAGGAAAGACATATGCCTTGCACAAGGCAGGCACAAGCCAAGAGCTTACCACAGGATGTAACCAGAAGTAAAACAAGTCAGGGAAGTCATAGTCTCTCAGACTCCATGGCTTCAGGTTCTTTAGTCCTCTTTCCCACAGTTGCTTCTCCCCAAAACAGAGAGAGGGTGCGATGGTTTGGGAGTTACCTGCCCCACACACATTTGAAATCACCCATACTAGATTCAGCTGGCTGGAAGTTAGAGAATGAAGCTTTATATTTACAGCTTAGCACAATATACAAGCAGATCTTTACAATATATTGCAAATATTTAGAAGTATATACATTAAAAAGGTAATAGAGAAATGCAATGCCCCTCCCAGAGATCAGAGTCCCCAAGAGGGGTTCCCAACGACCCTTCCACCTTCCCCCCACCCACCAATCTTATGCCTTGTGTGTAAGGCGAATTAGGAGGATTGGCCATGGGGGGTTAGAAGCAGAATCAATTAGTTGGGTACACAGATCCAGCTAGAAGGCAAGGAGAGGGAGAGAGACCAGCAGCCAGAGCTCAGACGCAACAGACTGTCTTATCTATGTTTGTGTCTTTGCTTTAGTGCATCTCAGTAAACCTATGAGGGAAGTAGACAGGGGTAGATTGTGTTGGTTTGAGGCTAATTGGAATATTTTAATAAGAGAAATTGGGTTATAGGCTATGGAAAGAAAACAATAGTGATGTCTACTTCACTCATATATTACAAATATTCACAGGTATGTACATTAAAAAGGTAATACAGAAACACAACACCCCTCCAAGAGATCAGATTCCCCAAGAGGGATTCCCAACCACTCTTCCACCTTCCCCCCACCCACCAATCTCATCCCAGAATCTGCCTTACGTGTAAGGAGAATTAGAAGGATCGGCAAAGGGGGGTTAGAAACAGAACTGATTAATTGGGTTACACAGATCCAGCTAGAAGGGAAGGAGAGAGCAATTGTCTTATCTATGTTTGTGTCCTTGCTTTTGTACCTCTCGTTAAACCTATGAGTGAAGTAGACATCACCATTGTTTTCTTTCCATAGCCTATAACATAACTTCTCTTATTAAAATATTCCAATTAGCCTCCAGCCAGCACAATCTACCCCTGTCTACTTGACTCAGAGTTTTTCTGAGAACTGTCTAGTCTAAAACAATGTTTACAATAATGAATATTACTATCTATCTCAGATGTAGGTGATTTAAAAGCTCAGAAAACAGGAAACAGTTTGTCTCCTCACAGATCAGGTGAGAACAGGGACTCCCAGGTGACATTAGGTTCATGTTCTCATGTTGTAGATTGTTTCATAGATTCCCTTATGTTGGACACCGGGTAATACTTAGAACAGAAAACTCACAACAACTTGTATTATACACTCTGAATTTAAACTCTCTCAGCTAAGGTTAGATTTCTCTGTGGAATACACTGGATTTCACCATTCTCCTGCATTACCCAGTACGTATGACCAGGACCTTCAGCAGAAACCACTCCTCAGACAGGTTTCCCGAAGAAGAAAATATCCATTTTTTTCCTAACAAATTCTTTTCATGTACAATAGGAACTTTATCACCATCCACTGTTCGTACTAAATCTGATTGGGCAGGTCCTGCTCTGTTTACTGATCCCCTACTGTTTACCAACCTGGTTGCTTATGCTAAATGCTTTTCCCGGCTTTCCAAAGTTCCACCCCCCATGGCCTTTAGGGTGGTTTTCAGCAATCCGTCTTTCCTGAAGCTGGTGCATGGTAGGGTATGTGGTAGAGCCACTCAATACCATGCTTTTTGGCCCAGTTTTTCACAAGATTGTGCTTGAAATGAGTGCCACTGTCTGATTCAATTCTCTCTGGAGTTCCATGTCTCCACATGATTTGTCTCTCCAAGCCAAGAATGGTGTTATGTGCAGTAGCATGTGGAACCGGATAGGTTTCCAGCCATCCGGTGCTTGCCTCTACCATCGTTAGCACATACTGCTTGCCAGAACAAGAACGAGGTAAAGTGATGTAGTCAATCTGCCACGCTTCACCATACTTGTACTTTGACCATCTCTCCCCATACCATAAGGGCTTGATTCATTTAGCCTACTTAATAGCATCACAAATGTCACAATCCTGTATGACTTGTGTGATAACGTCCATGGATATGTCAATTGATATATTACATGCCTATTGGTAGATTTCATCTCCACCTTGGTGTCCAGATGAATCATGGGCCCACTGAGCTAAGAACAGTTCAACTCAGTGTTTCTAATCAAGGTCAAGATCAGAGTTTGTATTGACTTAAGAAATTTTAGCAGCTTGATCTTTCTGATCACTGTGTTGATGTTCTTCAGTAGCTCTGCTTTTAGGGATGTGTGCATCTATGTGCCGCACCTTTACTGGAATTTTCTGCAGTCGTGCATCAATGTCCTGCCATAGATCAGCACACCAAATAGGCTTTCCTTTCCTCTGCCATCCATTCTTTTTCCAGTCTTTTAGCCAACCCCATAGAGCATTGGCTACCATCCATGAGTCAGTGTAGAGGTAAAGGATAGGCCAGTTTTCACATTCAGCCACATCAAGAGCAAGTTGGACTGCTCTTATCTCAGTGAATTGACTGGATTCACCTTCTCTATCTTTCACTTCAGTAACTCTCCTGGTAGGACTCCAGAATGCTGACTTACATTTTTGCTTGTTCCCAACAAGACAACAGGAACCATGTGAACAGAGCATGGTTCTTTTCCTCAGTCCTCTTTTGAATGACACTTTGGCCAAACTTTAATTTTAATTGTGCTTTCCAGGAGCAACAAAGGCTATAGATGTTCCTTCTAGTAGGTCTGAATCTCTGGAGGTCTGATCTGCTGCCTTTGAATTAGAATCTGAGGCAGGGTTAGGAATCACTGTCTGGAGATTCGAACTGGCTGAAGAAATAGCAGAGACTTGAACAGCTGGAGTTGGTTTTTGGCTGCCTGCCACATTATTGTCAACAACCGATACTTTGGCAGTTGTCCCAGAACCTTCGGGAGGAGGTGTAGCAGTGGACATGGCGGTCGCTCCCTTGCTTTTCCCCCCAGACAGGTTTTGGTTTGAGAAAGTTCTCTGGGCATCTTGCCAAGTTCTCTGGATATCTCTGGAACTTGCATGGCCCTACAGCTTTTTCCTCTACCAAGCTGCTTTTCTAAGAGGAAGCTGAACTCTTCAAACATAATGAAGAAATTTAAATTAATACTAGAATTACTAGAAATATAATCACACATGATACATATACCACTGTTATGTGTGTAGAAGTCACTGCAAGGGTCAGAGACTGAACTCTGGCATTATTACCCTCATTAAAGATGTGGAATAACTCACAGGAGTTGTATTGTTTCCTGATTTATTAAAAGCAGAGTTGGTAACAATTTCAGTAATATTAAAGCCAACCCAGCCAAGCAGATAATCTCCAAAGTAAAAAAAACCATTCCTCTAAGCTTTCTCCATGCTAAATCACAGAGAAAAGCATCAATTTTAGTAACAATCCAATGATGCAGGAACCATAGAGTTAATGGGTAAAAAGTGGTCCAGAGTAACCACATAAGCTTAATTTTAACTTCCAGGCTTAACTATCAATCAGTCAAGTTCAATTTGCCCCACATTGGAAGTGACAAAATTAAGATGTGATGGTTCAGGAGTTGTTGTTGTGTCCCACTCCACACGTTTGATATCACCCATACTAGACTCAGCTGGCTGGAAGTTAATGAATGAAAGTTTGTATTTACAGCTTAGCACAATGTAAAAGCAGATATTTACAATATATTACAAATATTTATAGGTATATACATTAAAAAGGTAATACAGAAACACAACACCCCTCCAAGAGATCAGATTCCCCAAGAGGGATTCCCAACCACTCTTCCACCTTCCCCCCACCCACCAATCTTAACCCAGAATCTGTCTTAGGTGTAAGGAGAATTAGGAGGATCAGCCAGGGGGATTAGAAGCAGAATTGAGTAATTGGGTTACATAGATCCAGGTAGAAGGCAAGGAGAGAGAGATCAGCAGCCCACAGACAGAGAGCAATCTCTCTTATCTATATTTGTGTCCTTGCTTTTGTACCTCTCATTAAATCTATGAGCAAATAGACATCATATGGTGGTTTACCAGTTACCTGCCCTCCCACCTTTTGATATAACCCAGTCTAGGACTCAGAAACAGCTGGAAGTTAATAAATGAAGCTTTATATTTACAGCAATGCTCAGATATTTACAATGTATAACAGATATTTACAGATATATTCAGTGAAAAGGTAATACAGAAACACCACACCACACCCCTCCCAGAGACCAAAATCCCTAAGAGGGGTTTTTAACCACCCCTACCACCTTTCCCCCCTTCCCCAATCTTATCTCACCATCTGTTGATGCAGCAGATAGGCGGAGGTGGATCAGCCAGAGGGATTAGCAGTAGGAAAGAAGTTAGTGGAATTATTGAAAATCAGCTACACACGGCAGCGAAAAGGAGCCATGCAAGAGACAGCTACACCCCAGAGATTCCTGAAGCACTCTGACTTATCTATATTGTTTTTCTTTCAGAGTAAAGCTGTGAATGAAGTGACATCATGTATTTTCATTTCTCAGCCTATAGTCTATTTTTCTCACTCAGATTCTCCAGTTAGTTCAGACCAGCACGTATCACCATTGTTTTCTTTCCATAGTCCATAACCTAATTTCTCTTATTAAAATATTCCAGTTAGCCTCAAACCAGCACAGAGGGAGAGCAGAAAAACATGTCTGGGCAAGCCAGTACATGTATAAGCCTATTTTGACCTATCAGGCCTACCACGACAGACACTGACTCTGGCTTGTACACGTTCAGAATAAGGTGTCCCTTTGATGTTTCTGGCATCTCACTGGAGCACTGGGCAGGAATCAGGTTGCTCCTCTGTCTTCATTGTGGAGAAGAGCCCGACATTACACAGCAGTGCCAGAGAGATTTTTTACAGCTCCGAGTTTCACTGAACTAATCTCGGTTTATTTATCCTTCAAAATACAGTAACTGAAGGGGGAAAACTAAAAAAAAAAACTTAAAAAAAAAAAGTTTAAAATATCAAAGCAGCTTTGTTACTTTACCGATGCTTAACATTTTCATCCAAATTTAGATCTACTGATCTTAGGTTACCATATATTTATTGGATAGGGTTCAGTCTGTTTTCCTGCAGTCAATGCATGTCCCTTGAACTAAAGAACTCAGATTTTTTTATCTGCTGGGTTGGTTCTTTGTTTCAGTTTTGCCTACCTGAAGCCCTCTTCCTGTGTAAAGGCATTGTCTGCCTTCTTGTGGACTTGAAAAGAGCTCCTGTGGGGTTTGACCCTTTGAACCACTTAGGCGCTGGCATGGTAAAAATCAGATACTCAAAGGGACATATAATATGCATTAAAATATTACTTACAGCCAAAGCATTATTTACACACTTGCTACACCCTGTTTATAAAATCCTCAGTGCAAAAATACCTGTGTTCTTTTCTCACATTTTAGCATACAGAAGTTGCCACAAAACCAAACCCTGAGATTTCTGTATCTGTGACTGCCACAGGTGAAATAGCATTCCTAATAAAGTCTACTCTAGTGTCTGACATGCAGAAAAATACTTAAGTCTTTTTGTCTACCTGTTTAGCATAGGATTTCTTGATGCCATCTTTCTTTAGGTGGTTAACATGCTCTCATTTACCATGGCATGTGATGGAAGTTGTTTTGGAAAATAATTTGAATGCTGTGTACAGTCTGAAGGCATATTTAAAGCTGTTGCTTTCGATTTTTCTTTTAATTCCTTGATACTACTGCTAATGTAAAGGACATGGATTGAAGAGAGGATCTTCTTTTCCTAGGCAATGTGTTATTGATGAGCTGGCATTTGCCCTGTGGCTCTCCCTCAGGATTGCTTACATCTATTACTCACACACATCGATTGGTTAATTTGATAATTCTATCACCAATCAGCTTGTGTCTGACCTTTTGCCATGGCAATGATGGCAGAGTCTTCATTTTTACATTGCAGACCTGCTAGATTGACCTTTCTGAGGAGAATGTCAAGACATCCCTTGATCTTAACCTGTCACTAAATTTGTTAGAATTACACTGTCCCTTAACCTTGATCTATTGTGTTTGTAACAGTCAGGAGAAGCAGTTTGTGTGGAAATATTCTTAAGTTATGCCATCTAAAGAATAACACACTCATAAAATTTGCTTCCCATTAAGAAACTGTACATTTTAGAAAGCTTTTCTCTTTCTCCTTTCCATACTCTGTAGTTCTCTCTATGCATCATACCATCCCCTAATGAGTACTTTCCCTTTCAATGACCACTGGAATCAGAGGAATTTTTCATCCCTGTCTCTTGGAGATTGATGCACTAAACACAGTTTGTTCAACTACCCTATTAACTATGCACTGTAGGGGATTTCTAGGACCCCAAAGAAAAAATTGCAGCCAAGTTGAAGACAAGCATTGATAGCTTTCCCTATCCCTTGATAAAGTTCTTTACCTCTCCAGGTGTGTCTAAAAATACCTGGAGCTTATGCATATTGTCTTTTTTTCCCCTACAGATCAAGCAAATTACACTGGCATTTAATACCTGCAGTCTTAACGCTGCACAAAGTAAAATGCTGTCCTGTTCTGTCAGCATATGGGTATGTTCAAGAAGAACATAGTATGTGTCTTCTAATAAATCTGGGTGTTTCATAGCCAAGCTTTCAAGTGCACTTTTGGTATTAATGACAGTGTTTTGTTCACAGTAATGTGCAACTCTGTCACTAAGCAAAATCTCCAAGTCGTAGTTCATGAACTTCATCACAGTGAACAGAGGATAAAAGTTGCCATTTCTGTTTTTGAAGATCTTTGCAGCATCTCTCTGCGTTTGAATGTCAACTTCTCTTCCCCTTCTTCCAGAATTGTCCTGTTTTCTCCTTACTGGGAAATTCAAAGGCACCACTTTTTGACTATGGATGTGTTAATTCAGTGTCCGGCTGAGCTGAAGAGAGAATACAAATGAATCTGCCTTATTTTTTCTGCCTGTGTTTTCTGAAAGTAAATGCATGAGTGTAATTCAGTTACATATGAGGGAGATAATTCAGTCTGTTCTATGGTTAAAGGTTTCCATTTAAGTGAAAAACAGTTGTTAACATTAGATAATTCCTGTTTTTCAGCACTAACACTGGGGAAATCTAATTTCAATGAAATTTTATGAAATTTGTAATATGTTCAGAAGATTTTTATAATAAACTTCAGCCTGATGCAAATTCAAATGGGCAAGTCACAGGGGCTGTTGTATTGCTAGATAAAGAAATCTTGCATTTAGAAATTGAAATTATCTCAACATAGAGTTTTTAACTGAGATTGTTGTCTTGAGTATATATTTCAAGGAACAAATCTCAAATGACTTTAAGAAGTGAAAGAAGTCATTTTGCCTGAGCAATCGCTGTTGCATCGTTATGTTTGGCCAAATATTATCTGTGTTGTAGCACAAGTGATCAGCATTCATACTAAGTGACAGCCCAGCTTGTAGTAGTCACTGGGTCCCACATCAAATTCATTGTTTGGCTCTATTTAGTGCATAGGAATCATGCTGCACAAAATCAAGTGGAGCGTTTATAAACCAAAGGATTTATGATATGTTGGTCTGGATTCTTTACGATGTAGGATTTCAGTTAACAAGGGAGGTGATGCAGGTTAGACCAGTTCTACTTTTAAATAGTGACTGTGTACTGATGTTTTGCATGTTGTCATTTCAGCAGACCTAAAAGATGGCATGCGGATTAGGAATAGCCTGACCATGGATGTAGTTTGAAGGTTTGAGTGGAATGCTTTAAATTAGTCAATGTAACTCTTACAGAGAGGCAGGAAGTGTTACAAATTTTGTCGAATTTTCTGGGATGTGCAATATCCAGGTGTCACATGCATTTGTTTGGGTTATCTTATTGTATGTGCCTCTGTTTGCAGTTTATTTTTTGAGCTATTTGAATTTTATAGCTAATATAGTTGAGACGTATATAGTTGGTTGCTGTCACATGTAATTTCAGCCAGATATCAATCCTAAACCATCTTCTTTACACAACCCTGCAGGTGTCACTTGCTTCTGACCCTCAGAACTCCTAACTCAGTATTTCTTTTTTTAAAACTAGGAGAAAGCTGTGATGCTTGAAAAGTTAGTGCAGAATGGGTTTGTAATGAAAACAGTTTTTGCTACAAATGAAGATGAGACCACTAAATTCATTTCTCTTGTAATCTAAACCAAATTCCAAACTAAGCCTCTAGAAGTAAAAGGTTACTGCATTAGCCACCTATACCCTTTATGTTCACAGAAAAGTAAACTAAAAGTAATCTCAGTTTTGTAGGACCAGAACATGCCCCTTGCTAATTAGGAACAACATAGGAAGACTGAATAAAGAATAAGAAAATTAGTATTTAAAAATTGAAAGATTAAACAGTTATCTCTCTCATTGGTTTATAGTAATGGAAATAATCTTCACTGCCTTCAGAGCTTAATCTTGGCTGAGCTTGTGAAAAATATATTGGTTAAAAAGAGTATTTTAAATGTGCAGTGAGAGAGAATATAGACAGCAACACCTTAGAAATTTTAAATTAAGATTGTATATAGCTATATAAGAAAGAAGAGGGCATACATGGGCAAGAGAAAGTCGCTGGCACACTGAACACAGACTGTAGGTGAAGTGATAGTGGAAAACTACTGGCCTGCTGGTTGAAAAATTGGATTTAATGCTCAAAACCACAGGCTGAAGCCATTATTCACAACTGGTGTTCAGATTTTGATCACAAAGAGTAATAGATTTCTCTATAAACTGATGACTGTAGTTCATATAATTCTTATTTTATACACATTAGAAAATTGATGAAGAAAAAAAATTTTTCTTCTCACCTCTCATAAACCCATGTGCTTCCTTGCCATTAGATCAAGTTCCTGACTACTTTCCCTCTGCCTTGGTTCCCTCCGTCCCTCCTGCCCCAAGCACAGTAGTTGGGACTTTCATTGTTTCCTCATCTCCCTTCTGAAGCAGGATTTCATCAATCATGGTAGTGGTAGTCCGCTCTTGTAATCAAGGCTGAGATCCATCAAGCACCGTTACTACAGCAGTTCTTTTCAAGCTCTGCAGCAGCTCAGGTTTCTGGGCCTTTTCAGAGGTTGAGTGCCCTTGTAGCAATGGCTCAGTGACTGAAAATATCTTCAGCTCCTTCTTACAAGGAGATTTGCAATTCCCACTGAAACACGGTCACAGCAGCCATTGTATGAGAAATCACTCAGGCTCCATACAGTGCCATGATGTCTTATTGATCCGTGAGCACTATTGAAAAAAGGATGTGAGGAAGGAGGGAAAGGAGAAATTGTTAGCGACATATGTGCATATGAAAAGAGCAAAGGAGGAAGGTGGAAACAGTAGGATTTGCAGCAGTCAGAATCTTGCTATCTTGTCAAGCTGTGTTCAGAAAGTGCAGAAGAAATGCTGGTGGCTACCGCAAACCCTCTATATGGATGGGCACATGCACTACAGGATGTTTTGAGTTGCCATTCTTGGACCATCACTTTAAGGGTTACTTAAAAAATATGTGGTTTCATGTAATCAACTAAAAAATGCATAAAATGAACAAACTCTTGGATTCTTAGGGGATTTTTGTTTCTCTTTTTTTTTTTTTTTTCTTCCCTTTCAAAGTGCAAGGACATTTCCTTAGAAAATGCTGGAGGAAAGCCCACTGATAACTCAGAAAGTAAAATAACATATGAGTTATTAAAAGGTCTTTTCACAGAAGTGGGATTAATTTCCATATCCCTTAGGAATCCCTGAACATGCTGTTATCACACAAATGGCATTTTGGTGGGTGGGTTAAAAATTAGTTAATAAAATTAAATTTAAAACCACTTGGACTGTAGTTCTGGAGAGCTAGCCAACACACTTTAAAATTATCAAGTCCCCAACAAAGTCAAAGCAAAAATCTTCAGTCTGTTTATCACCTGAAGATATTATTTCATGCATTCTTTGTACTAAATATTGATAGCTAAAGATGCCTCAGAATAAATTCTGGTTTACTTTTTACCTCCAATAATGGTCTGCTGCTGAACTGCTTCCATTTAAATAGCCAAGGAAAAAGCACAGGAGAGAATTACATTTTCTGCAGAAATTATTTTAACCACAGTAAGGCTTTAATTTACTGTTGATTACAGAAGAGAGGTGTGAAAAGCTGCTGTAATTCTAACTATATTCTTTCAATGACAGTATGGGACTTGGTCGAAGTCCTTGAGTGTGCTTGCCTTTCATGTAATTTTGGGACCATTTATTTGTAGTTATATATGCATACTACAGTGCCTGGAAAATTCTGTGCATCTTTCTTCTTCAGGTATTATTTTTATTTACATAGCTCATTATTAATTCTCCTAAAAGCAGGAATTAGCACCAGTTCCTTGCAAACTGAGTTAACTCCTCCATCTTTCTGGAGCATTGGAGACTTTTACAGACTTCATTAGGCCCTGTATTATTTCTTGAGACACCACTCTACTATAATAGAATAGTTTACTCAAAATGGTAGGACTGTGGTGCATAAGCTGATATTTTCAAACACTGTGCTGGCTGGGATGTGAGAGAGCATCAAGTCATTTGCTCTCTGTGATTTGTTTTTCCCTGGTGGCCCTAGTAAATAAATACTCATGCAACAGCAAACAGAGGAAGATGTTGAGATTGCTATCTTTCATGAGGATTAAAATGACAGTGGGTTAAAGAGAAAGTAAATAAAGCTTGAAAATTTGGTATATATTCTTTTGCAGCTGATGAGGCACACAAACCTCCTTAATACTTTCAGTCATTTGATAGTATAAAGTGTCTATGGACCCTCCCTTTTTTTCCTGACATTGCATTGCAGTTCTATTTCTTGTCAAGAGAAACCAGACATTTCTTTTTTTTTTTTTTTTTTACAATTGCATTCCAGGTGGTAACAGGGCTTTTTAAGCTTTCCTTTTCGTCTGAGTTGTTTGGTGCATGACATAACAGACTATTTTTCTCATGCTGGCTGTGTGCGTGAACCATATTAAATGTTATTTCTTTGCAATTTTACAAGCCTGCAATTGTCCAGTGCAGTTTTGCAAACTCTTTCCCTATCAGTGACCTTTTGTGTCCAACAAACCCCAATAATATCTCTTCTTTTAGACATTTTGCACTTGTCACCCATCCTGTTTTGTTTTATTATACTAATAAAAGTTTTTCCTCCTGATCGTGAACTCAAACATTAGACATAGAAAATTATAATAAATTAATCCGACAGCTTAGTGCTACAATACCTGATTAAGTTGCATCTCATTTGTTTGTAATGTTCATATCTGCAGACTGTCCTCTATTTCCACTGCCCAAGCTGAACATTATCTTTTTGGATGGATTACAGAAATATTGCTAAAGGTTGTGATGCTTATCACAGGAGCATCTCTCTTACTACTACCTCTGTTGAATCTTAGTATGGACAAAGCAGCAGCAAGCAGAAATTTTATTTCAGGATAGTTTCAAAGTAAGACTTCCAGTATTGGCACTTGTTACTCCTGACATATTCTAGTGGTCCCTAGATATCACCCAACTGCTCCCAAACTTGAGAACTCCCATCTGTACTCTGGTTTGTTGCACCAAAATTTCATACAATTTTCCTTAGTTTGCCTCTCCCTTTCTCTCTTTTTTTCTATGAGAAGTCTTCAGTTACCGCATTTTTATCATGATTAGTCAAAATATTTCTCATATTGATTTGATCTGTTTCTCCTATAAAGCAATCACCAGTTAATCAGAACTGCTAAACTGTATCCTAATTGTGTCTTAACTGTATCCCAGTCACACCATTGAGTCAGAAAGTTTATGGTCATACACACATTATATGTAATTTATATACATTGTTTAATATTCAGGTTTAGCATCAAATATGATACTGAATTTATTGGTGCAAAGGTAGATATTCTTCACATTCCAATCACAGATTCCAATATGGGAACCTACCTACTGTGGGCCCAGTTGCCTTTTCGTTTTCTCTTTTTAGGGTGGCTCTATGTTTGACATGATTAAGTTGAAACCACTGGAACAAGACCAGTCTGGTAGCTACAGAGAGTTTAGATCAGCTTAAAACCAGACAGCATTCAAACTTACAGTTCCCACTAGTAAGAGTGAAACCACAATGCCTTCTAATATAGAACCAACATCACACTTCAGTCTCAGCAGACTCATTCTTTATGTTTCCAGTACAGTATTTCTGTAAGGGACTTTGCCAATTCATCTGTACTTCCTCGCATGTCCTGTAAAACTTCTCTTGTTCTCTATGAGATGTCAGTATGTCAACAAAACGAGTCAAAAGGACCAAAGTTAAGAAAAAAAAAAATCTTCAAATGGTGAAAAAAAATAATTTGAGGGCAGCAGCAACTTTAAAGACAGCCTCCATGTTCCAGTAGGAGCAATCAATGTTATTACAGAATCACAGAACCTTAGAGGTGGGAAGGGACCTCCAGAGATTATCAAGTCCAATCTCCCTGCCAAGGAAGGATCCCCTAGGGTAGTCCTCACAGGAACACATCCAGGCAGGTTTTGAAAGTCTCCAGAGAAGGAGACTTCGCAGCCTGTTCCAGGGCTCTGTCACCCTCACTGTGAAGAAGTTTCTCCTCATGTTGAAGTGAAACCTTCTATGTTTCAGTTTGTAGCCATTGCTCCTTGTCTTATTGCTGCTGACCAGTGAAAAGAGCTTGGCCCTATCTGCTTGACACGGACTCCTCAGATGTTTGTATACATTGATGAGATCTCCTGTCAGTTTTCTGTTCTCCAGACTAAAGAACCCCAGGTCCCTCAGTTTCTCTCTATAAGGGAGATGCCCAAGTCCCCTACTCATCCTCATGGCTCTCTGCTGGACTCTTCCCTATCTTTCTTGAAATAGGGAATGCAAAATTGGACATAGTATTCCAGGTGTGGTCTCACCAAGGCACAATAGAGGGGGAAATAATAAGATAAAAACAATTTAATTACACTGAGCATCCTGCCCTTTTTCCCATATACCTTTCTCCATTCATGAGTAAGTAACAACAAATGTTTCTTCCCATAGGGCAGAAAAAGGAACTGAACTGATTTTTCTATTTCAGCACTTGGTTTATCATGAAAAATTTTACTGAAGTTTCCATTAAGCCTTCTGGCTTGTAATACAAACAGTATTGTTATTGGTTCTGCTGTAAAAAGGAGATTTTTATGCACAGCTTTGCCATCTGCTTTAAACGGCATGGCAGCACTAGGCAAGAGAACCCTGCCAAATTGCATTAACATTTGCAACAAGCTTGCTTCATTAAATAACCTAGTTGGCCTCACTTGATAAATAAAATACGTTCTCTTTTTATGCTTGTGAGATATTGCATGGTTCCTGACTTGTCTGGTTGTAAGTACTAAAAGGCTATGACCTGAATTTCTTGATAGTGAAATAGTGACGGGACATCCTCTTTGTGATCACAAGACAGTGCAACATGGAAAAGATGTAGAGTGGGACTGCCTGATGGGCTGGAGAATGTTTAATTTCTGATCACACTAAATAAATAAATACACATAGGCTTTCTTGTTCTCCTGAAAAGTACAAATAATTTTTGAACAAGGCTTTCTGTTCCAAGGAGGTCAGAACAAGAGCAAATCTACTGGGTGGGAATTTCATTGGTCATTTAATTCTGTTACCCTCAGAGGAGTTGCTGTTACTCTCTTTTGCTCACTAAATTGTAACAGTGCTCAAGCATATCAGTATTTTAGGAGATAAATGAAGGACACCAACGTACCTGTGATATACTTTTCACTCCATTTCTGAAGACCCAAGATAAAATATGAAATATGAAGATAAATAAAAGTTTA
Source organism: Psilopogon haemacephalus (assembly GCA_013396835.1). Taxonomy (NCBI): domain Eukaryota; kingdom Metazoa; phylum Chordata; class Aves; order Piciformes; family Megalaimidae; genus Psilopogon; species Psilopogon haemacephalus. Next base: position 301,869 of record VWZI01002841.1, read on the forward strand.
GAAAGATAAAATAATAACCTGAACTTTCCTCAGAAGAGGCTGTGTTTATTGACTTGGTTAATGTTGTGTTCAGAAGTTGAAATTAAATAAACTTCCTGTCCTAGGCAGGAAATCCTGGTGGATTCAGCAAGAAAACTGTTCCTTAAGGCCATCAAATCAGGATTTAAATTCAGATGTTAAGCTAAACTTTCAAACATAGACATCTCAACCCATCTTTTCCATCCACCTACTCCCAGCATGTCTTTTGGTCTTTTTTCTTATCCTAACAGGCCAGAGCTAGGACAGCTTGGACTTGAAACTAACCTTCTTGTGTTTAAGTAAGTAGATACCTCTTCCTTCTAGTAGTCAGGGTTGAGGTGCTAAGACCTGTGATTCTGCAGGCTTCACTTATGGGTTTGGATATTTTATTGGTGTCTTGGGGTTTTGTCTTTGTAATTTAATAACTACACCAGTAACCTTTCAAAACTGAAAAGAAGATTTTCTTTTGAAAATAGTCTGCATCTTTTCCAGTTCCCTGTACTCTGTATTTTAAGCTGACGATCTGTAAGTGCTTTGAATGATGTGATTATCTGTTAATAATGAGAGTGAAATCAGACTGGGAGGTGCTTCTTTCAACACAAAGGACCTTGTGATGTTGATGAAGTCACCTAAGTGTGTAAGATGAAGATGTAGAACCAAATTGTTGACCCTCTCAGTTTTTCCAAAGCTTTTTAAGCTGGTGGAAAAGATTTCATACCACCCTTCTGGCTCCAGAATATCTATTACTATCCAAACAGAGGTGATGGATAAAGTAGTTATTTTCCTGGCATAGTAGTAGACGTATAAATAAAAATATTTATTTATGCTTATTGATAGAGACAGAGATATAACTCTTGTCTGTTTATGCCTGTATACAGAAATGAGAGAAAGTACACTTCTGACTTCAGAAGCTTTGCATTCCAAATCTTTGTGCTGTGAATCCAGGCCTTTAGATTCAGTGTAATGTTTTCTACATAATTCAGTCCACTGTTTTATTCAAGGAAAACCCCAGGAATCAGATCATTTGTGTTGTAAGTAACAATATGTGCTCATTAATTTGATAGCTTTTGCTTCTTTCAACAAGTTTGATTGGATTTGGTCTCTGGCCATTTAAAAACTGCCATATAATCAATAGAGAAGTTGAAATACTAATGAGATTGATGAGAAAAGGTCCTTGGTAATAAAATATTGGTAATGTTCTCTTTCAGGCACTTCATAGACAGCTGTGCTTTATGTTGGTGTCTTCTCAGGCAACAGTGTCAGAACAAGAGGCCATAGTCTCAAGCTGTGCCAGGGGAAATGTAGGCTGGATGTTAGGAAAAAATTCTTTGCAGAAAGAGTGATTGGTATTGAAATGGGCTGTCCAGCAAGGTGGTGGAGTCAGTGTCCCTGAAGGTGTTTAAAAGAAGACTGGATGTGACGCTTGGTGCCATGGTTTAGTTGACTAGGTGATGTTAGGTAATAGGTTGGACTTGATAATCTCAAAGGTCTTTTTCAATCTGGTTAATTCTGTGATTATGACCTGTTGACCATACAGGGAACTTGTTTGTAGAAGTATTCTTCAGTAGTTACCAAACTTGTGTCATTTACTTGCTATGAAGAGCAGGAAATGAACACTGTAGATGAAGTTCTACAAGCCAAAGGTGTTTCTCATGTATGTGAAAATGCCGTCTTTAAAATAATGGTTATAAGAAAGGAGAGCAGTTTACATTATAGAATGTCAAACAGTGTTCTCTCCACAAAGCTGGACCTATAGAAGTGTTCATACTGCCCCTGATGTTATCCTTACACATTTTTGCAAATATATGCTGGGAAGATTCTGTTATAGATAGCTTTTTTAGGTCTTGTAATAAACTTCATGCACGTTAGATTAGTCCTGTTCAACAGAAAGAACTATGGTACTAGCAAGTACTTTGGAGAGAGGCGATGCTTTTGGATTCTGATTTATAATTCATGGACGAGTGCACTGTAAATGGACCAGTAATTCTCTGTACCTTCTGTTTTACTTGAGTGAACTGGCTGAGTCCTTCAGATGGACATCAATGAATTCTCAGCATTATTTTGTCAAAATACAAGTTGATGGCCGTGACCTTGGCCTTGCTTTTTCCTTGATGTGACTCCACTGTGCTTAGAGAATTGTTTTGGTTGTTGGAGTTTTTTTCCACAAAAAAATGTAATTTTAAAATGGAATATTTACATGTAATATAAGATTATTTAACTTTATCCAGCAGGTACTGAGATCACACAGCAAAGAAAACTGACAGCAATCATTACCTTCTCTCAGCTGACTGAGTCCTGAAAAGGGGAGGGATAATGAATGGAAACTAGAAACTTGATTTCTGGAAAGCTTGAAAGTATGAAAGAGGTTTAGGTATAATAAACTAATACTGGGTTGCCCTAATAGCTGTTTCTAAAGTGAGACTGAATTTTACTGCAGCAAATTCTACCAGTTGTCAACACATGCAATGCATATTTTGATTCTTAAGGTGCCCTGATGTGAAAATCCTGTTAAGAGACCAAAATGTTTTTGTAAGAAAGAAAAATGTCTAAGAAAGAAGTGCATGTCTAGAACTGATTGAATGCACGCTTCAGGGAACGGTCTGGAGAAAATGGTTAAGAATGGTTCATTGTAATAAACCAGTAATGATAAGAGACCTACTTGAAATCTGAATAGGTCACAAGTGAAATGAGTTTTGGTGGTCTTACCTAATCCCTTTGGATACTTACCCACATTACAGTCTGCCTGTACACTTTTATACAACTCAGAATTACTGTTTGACTCCAGTCAGTGGGGTCTTAGGAGTGAAATCACAGGTTGGTTCATCTCAGAGCTGAGATGGAGAGACAGGAAAACTGTTGTGGGTTTGGCTTCATCATTCTGATGCAAAATAAAGAATCCACAAAAAAAAAAAAAAAAAAAAAAAAAAAAAAAAAAAAAAAAAGAAGATAAATTTGTGTTTGTTATCTTGTCCTCAACTTCTTCCAAAATATTGCAAAGATAATCATGCAACAGTTGCAGAGGAAATAAATGGTAGGTATTGATGCAAACAATAAGTGAAACAGGAAAAAATGAGAGGAAAAAAATGTTGTCATACAGCATGGTTGCTCTGCAGTCTGTGTGTTAATCAAGAAACAAATCCTAAATGCAGGCAGATTAGTATTTATCCTTGAAAATATATGCAATGATAGTTGGATGGCAATGTGCTAAAATATCTCATAGCAGGTTTTTTGCGGGGAGGTTTTTGAAATTTGGTTCTGGCTTCGTTATGTTGAGCTGATTAGTTTTGATACTCTGGCTGTCAATATTTAGTTGTTCCTGGTTTAGGATCTTTGTGAATTTTCATGCTTCTGTTTAGTTGCAGATGTTCTGTCATACTTAGTGCTGTAATTTATTTTTTTCTGGTGAGTTAGGATAGTGTTTTTCAGCGTGCTTTTCCATTCTTGAGAGATCTGTGGGGCACTTAACCTGCATTAGACCTAAGGAGTCTGAGAGTTCTTCAACAAACAAATTTCCAGATGCTTTACTTCAGGATGTGTCAAGGGCAATACAGACAAAAGACTGATGTCTCCTTTAACAACTTGATAAGTATCTCAGGATATTCTGCAAGAATCAGTACTGTTTCTACAATGTACTGAATTTCGTTCAGCATAATATAGCTCACTATGTGTACTATATGTGACAAGGGTGAAGACTTATCTTTGCCCCGAGGGCTAAGTGCTGAAACACTTTTCAAGTGATAGGCTTGATAGAAGTGATGATTCAGAGGCAATGATCTGCTAAAAAGTCACATTAAATATGTGTGAGAATTAAAAATATGAGCCTATGTTTATCTTCATTTTTATTTTACAAGTTTCAAAGCCGTGTTTATTTCCAGCTTCAAAATCTCTTGTAAGGTAAACTAAATCATTCTTGTATTGACCATTTTTTCATGTCATTCTATTGAGGCATCTTCCCAACTGAGTTCCTTATTGAATTGTATTTCTGTGAGGGTATTGTAGGTTAGCAGCACATTTTTATGGTACACAAAAGAGGTGCCTTCTGAATTTCCACTGCCTTGCATATTGTTCCCTGCAGAGGCAGCATCTTTGAAATATTGAATAAATCAAAACAGAAACAGTTGGCTCTTGACTGTTGTTTTGGGGGTTTATGTTTGTGGGTATTTTTGGTTTTTGGGGGGTTTCTTTGGTGGTGTGGTTGTGTTGTGCTTTTTGGGTTTTTTTTTGTTAGGGTTTTGCGTGCGTGCGTGTGGTTTTTGTATGTTTGTTTTGCTTTCTTTAAGCTTATGTTTCCTAGAATAGTCTGTCCTGCCTAGCTTTCTTAGTGCATTAATTTGTAATAAATACATCCTTTCCAGAAACCTTAGACATTTTCAACTATGTAACAAAGACAGCTTACCTCATAGATGGAAACAAAAAGGATGATTTAGTGCTAAAGTTGTACAAATACACGAGCAATGCCGCCTGCTCGCTCATAAACCTTGTGCCCTGAATCACATATCCAATAACACATGTTCCTGTGAGAAATCTATAAAACAGTAGTTCAGTAGTTTCTAAAGGAGATTTTAGACAGAAATCAGCATGATGTGCTATTAGTTGTTCAGCTGTTGGTAAATATTGTTAAAGATCTGTTAGCTCTAGAATCACAGAACTTTAGAAATTGAATTATTGAGTCCAACACCCAGGATCCCCTAAGATAGTCCCCACAGGAACACATCCAGGCAGGTTTTGAAAGTCTCCAGAGAAGGAGACTCCACAACCTCTCTGGGCAGCCTGTTCCAGTGCTCTGGCACCCTCACTGTAAAGAAGTTTCTCCTCATGCTGAGGTGAAACATTCTATGTTCTAGTTCGTAGCCATTGCTCCTTGTCTTATTGCTGCTGATCAGCAAAAAGAGCTTGGCCCCATCCACTTGACACGCACCTCTCAGATATTTATGCAGATTCATAAGATCTCCTCTCAGAGAGTATTCTTTTGAGAGTCCCTTAGTTGAAATAATGCAGGTGAAGTTCATAGTCTGTTTTGCTGCAGTAACATAGGTGCATTCCCATTAGTTTGAAGTTCTTTCTGAATGACTGTAGTCCAGTGTCAAGGCAGATATTAGACAAAGGCACAGGTATTTAACTGAACTTTGTTATTCTGAAACCACTTGGCACAAAAACCTCTTTGCTATTTAAACAAGTGCAATAAGGGTAACAGGCATGGGCATCATCTTTTGTACTGCATCTTCACATGTTGCTTTTTTTTAACAGAAAATGTGACATGATGGGTACCTATTGATGCAAAGTGGTAACTCTGGATTGAATTATGCAAGATTCCCCACACTAGTTCAATTACAGTGTCATAAGAGCATAATAGGCCCCATCCTGCTGCTCATAAATGATGTGGGGATCAGACCATTAAATTAATTTTACTTATGACCTACTGTGCAGGAGGGCTTGCAGGTGTGTTTCTTGGTCTTAAGTATCAGTTTCCTTAGCATGCTGTTAGATCTGGTATTTAAGAATTATTTTTACTTCTCAGTTTAGAGTTTAGGAAACAGTTTATTATTTGACAGGAAGACAACCTTTGAAACCATGGAAATGGAAGAAGTGAATTGGGAAAATGCAGGGCATTATGGGCTAGAAGAAGGCTAGATGAGGAGACAGCAGGAAAAATAAATGCATGATGAAAGAAAAAAAAGAGTGTGACTTCTTATTGATGTTTATTAAGGTTTCGTATGGTTTTCTATACATACAAACTCTGATTCACAGAAAAAAAACTTCACAGATCATAGCACTAATGCGCCCTCTCCCTCCCTTCCCTGAAAGGTACACCTGTAAGATCTAGAATTTACTTCTTTTCTTCATGACCTTTCATAACTATCAGGTATAAATTATTTTCTTTCACTTATGCCTAGGCTACACTACATTTGAAGGTCCTGTAGGTCTCCAGCAAGAATTATCAGTGGGTAAACCTGCACTATCTGTAAGTCATTTATACATAATAAAGAAAAAAAAATCTGTACTTTTTTTTTTTCTTTTAATGTGAAAAACTTTTTCATCTTTACAAGCAATCTTGCCTTTTTTTTTTTTTCTTCAAATAAAAAGCATGCATTTCTTTTAAGGATTTTAAGTCATCCTAAAGAGCTTCTAGTAGTACAGTATTATTACTGTAGTCCTTATAATAGTCTTGTCAGTACATACACTTGCTTTTCCCAAGCTGCAACTGTAAAATAATGAAGGAAACCATTGGTGAATTAAACAGCTTGTTAGTCATGGAGGATCATTGGATTGAATTCTCCAGAGATTTAAAATACAGGGCAGTGGCAATGAGATCAAGAAAAATAAGTCACAGGATACTGAATATGTATTAGAGCATTCCACAAGTGTAGTATAGGAAACAGCTTTGTTTTAGTGCCTTGGTAGTTTATTAACTTTAATGTCTGCATTCCTGGTCAGAATTTAGTTCAAATGAATTAAGCAAATTGTTCTGGACAATTAGTTGTAATAGATGCTATAATATCACACCAAGAGCAAATAAGACATTGAGGTAGTCCTATGCACTATATTCTGTACCTTCCAGGTATGAAACAAAGATAACCTAATGACCAATTGAAATTTGGATTTAAACCATGCTTTTAGTAAGCATTAATCAATGGAAACCTTCATTCATTGCTTTTATCGGGCTTTTAAAGTAACTTTGTCATACATCTTACCCATACCTTCCAGTTTTGACTCTCTGCTGTCTTATGACACTGCAGTTCTCCCATTCACAAGGAACTTTCACTTCCTGCCTGGCTTCCTCTTTCAGGCTGCAACTGGGTACGTTTAGACTAGACATCAGGGATTTTTTTTTTTTTTCCAGAAAAAGTGGTGGAGCATTGGAATGGTTGAGTCACCAACCCTGAATGTGTTTAAAAGTCATTTGGATGTGATGCCTGAGGATATGGTTTAGGCTGCACCTTGCAGAGTAGGGATATTAGTTAGACTTGGTGATCCTGAGGGTCTTTTCAATCTGAATGTTTCAGTGATTTTCTCTCAGAACTCACATTCCAGAGATACTACTGTAACCTCTCAGTGACATTTTAATAATACACACCTTGGGATCACAGGATGTTAGGGTCTGGGATCATTATGCATCAAGGAAATATCATGAAAATAATTCTTTGTATTCACAGTTTTCATCATGTGATGTTTAGTAGCAAACAGAATCTTCTTTACTAGTAGTAGTGTCTGCCCAAATATGTTGAAAAAGTAGTCATGTTGTGTATATTGCTGTCCCAGGTTGGGAATTATAGGGTTAAAACTCCTCTATGGA